>CM056723.1:119049480-119474522 GCA_029844215.1 Przewalskia tangutica | reverse complement strand
CTTTCGTGTTAGGCATGTACTTTTTAATGAATACGACTCAACTCCCACATCATCGGTGGTGACATCGGGGAACGATTTCTTCTAAAGTTTCTCCACCACACCCCTGTATTGTCCATAGTTTATCGTTGCACATTACCAAATTGACGTCATGCGTCTCCACACATCCTCGTGTAAACAGTAGGTTTTCTACCTCATCGAGAAATACTATTGGGTTAGACTTGTAGTCCTTCCCTGTATAGATATGTTCCCTTCTTCTCACAAAATTTGCCCCATAGTCTATCTGGTACCTCTCCTACCTTTTCGGTCGGTGGTGCAGTCACATCTGGTTATTTTATCGTTGTACACTCCCTTCCACAATCCTTTGAAGGAGGTAGTACGAGAACCAAGTCTTTGAAAAGACTCAAGATAGGCACGAGAAGAGTATGAAAGAAGTGAAACTTTAGGATGTTATTCCGTTTACTTATTACTAAGGTGGCGCACACACCGTCGCAATAAGTAACCGTTCAAACACCCGACTCGAAGAAACTTCCTAGAATCTCCTAACCTGGCTCTGATACCAACTTGTCACGCCCCAAATTTTCCTAAGTCTTTACTTAGGGCGTGATGGCACCTGGACAATTATTTTCCACCAGGAGCACCCTTTAATTCTCTTTATTTAAAAATTTAAACTTATATTCAAATACGGAGCTATTAATAAATATAACAATAAAGAAATTTGTTTGTGACTTTATTGAAAATATAACGCGAGCCCATGCTTGTGCAAATATTGTTTCTACATAGACATACTGACAAATATTATTCTAATTTGGAAGGGAGACCATTCCATACGGGCATTTCCCGAGACATCGAATCGACATCTCGACTCGAAATACCAAGCCCAAGCAATGGACTTGGTATGACAAGAGGTCATGGACGATCACTAGCCTTGGCGTGGAGCCTTTCCTCTATCACGTTTTCCTAAAACATGTTAAATAAAGAGTCAGCCCTACCATCTGGGGCTGAGTGAGAACCTTACCCTGCAATTCAAAGTAACACCACAATATTCCAAGTGCAATCACATTCTAACGTAATAAGCATATTGCAAAAACATATCAGGTTACAACATTTTTAAATATGCAACAACTCCTCCTAGGAAATTCTCGCTTAACTAACACTTCATTTTATCTCGTATTATACGTTAAGACATTCCTGCATTTCCACATGTTTATTACATTTATATATTTGTGAACGCGTATTCACTTTTCATATTTATATATAGATGATCATGTATTCATCTTTCATATTTGTTGCGCGTGCAACCCGATCCATTATATTTACGTATTTGTGAACACGTATTCACTTTACGTTTTGTTGCGCGCGTGCAACCGATCCATTATGTTTACGTATTTGTGAACGCGTATTCACTTTACGTTTTGTTGCGGCGCAACCCGATCCATTATATTTACGTATTTGTGAACACATATTCACTTTACGTTTTGTTGCGGCGTGCAACCCGATCCATTATGTTTACGTATTTGTGAACGCGTATTCACTTTACGTTTTGTTGCGGCGTGCAACCCGATCCATTATATTTACGTATTTGTGAACACATATTCACTTTACGTTTTGTTGCGGCGTGCAACCCGATCCATTATATATTTATATATTTATGTGAACACGTATTCACTTTTCATATTTTTCAGAAGATCAAATAAATACCATTCTCTTTTCTAACATTCTGTCATTCATATTTGTAACGATTATAACTTTTTAACCATAACTCCAACTAAGGTGTTTCTCAAGCGGAAACTAAGGTAAGACGGGGATCTTTCACTGTACCAAATTTCATTTAAAACTACTTTGGGTAACTAACACAAATTTATCCTCAAAACAGCCACATGAAATTTGTTTCGGCAGAATTTTTATTAAACAACACCCAATCTTATAATAGTCATAACTCCTAATCTGTAAACCCGTTCAAGCCCCATAAATTCTCAAAACGACGAGAACAGAGAGCTACACGTCTCCATGTGAACCATTCTTTCATATTCTGTACCATTTGGTACAGTTTTACACTTTTATTCGCTGCCCTTCCTGGATCTCGATAGATCCGAGGCAGAAACTTTAAACAGCGATAACTCTCAATCCGTAAGTCGGATAGACCCCCGTAAGGTCTCAAAATGTCCACAACAAGGAGATCTAGAACTTTCATTTAGAAACAATTTTCATATTCCCCACATATTAGTACAGTTTTACGTTTCAACGTCCTGCCCTTCTGGATTCCGACGAATCCGAGGCAGCAACTTCAAACTACAATAACTCTCAACTCGTAAGTCCGTTTTAATAAATATTTATATATATCTGTCCGTAACAGAGATATTTACAACCATGTAAATTTTCATATAATTCTAATAAGTAAAACTCGATAAAAACAGTCCGTAATTATGCCTTTCCGAATTTCGACCAAATCTAAGGCAGGAACTTTGAACTATGATAACTTTCAAACCGTATGTCCATTTTACCTAATTTTTGGTTCTATATGATCATATTAGAGAGGTGTACCACTCCTCCGAATTGCATCAAATTCTAACAATTATAACTCAGTGAGAACAGTTCATAATTATGCCTTTCCGAATTTCGACCAAATCTAATGCAGGAACTTTGAACTATGATAACTTTCAAACCGTATGTCCATTTTACCTCATTTTTGGTTCTATATGATCATATTAGAGAGGTGTACCACTCCTCCGAATTTCATCAAATTATAACAATTATAACTCAGTGAGAACAGTTCGTAAAGTTCATGACGCAACTAGTTGTCTAAACAATCAAAAGTTCAATATTTCTTTTCAATACTCAATTCTTATTCTAACATGTATTAAACTTAAAATAAAGGATGTTACCAAGAATTTCTGAGTGAGAAAACTCACCTTGTAAGTGTGAAGATTATTGTTGTGTGGTTGCTAAAATTATTCTTACTCTCTAGTATTTTGCTTCTTGTTCTTCTTGCCCTCTTGGTATTTTTTCCTCTTCTTTTCACTTGTTTTTTTCTGATTTTCTAACCTTTATGTTATGTACTTTGTTTGTGTGTAAATACAATGTATAAGTGGAGAGTTTTCTATAACCTATGTGAGGTGAAATGACAAGAGTTGGAGGGGAAATGAAAAGGGGGGAGGGGAGGGGAAGCAAAGGAGTAGACGTGCAACAATGCTGCATGGTTTTGTTTTTTTTTTGTTTTCCTTTTTTTTTTCTTTTCTTATTTTCATTTTATCTATTTATTTATCCAACTTTAACACTAACTCTCTCCCATGCAATTTATTCATTGTTTTCTTATATATATATATATTTTTTTCCGGATTTCACAACTCATTCTCTGGAGTTTTCTCTACTACTGGGCTAGGCTCAATCACCTTCTCTTTTTCTATCTCTGCCTTCTTCTCACTTACTGGCTGAGGTGACTGCTGCTCCAACTGTCTTCCACTTCTCAACTGCACTGCCTGACACTGCTCCCTCGGATTTACCTCTGTATTGCTTGGCAATGTACCTTGCGGCCTGCTGTTTGCATGCTTTGCTAGACCCCACTTGTGTTTCAAGTTCTGAACGAGGATCTAGCTTCTGTCATGAATCGCTGGCGCTGCGTGCACTGCCATGCATTTCGCTTTTCGGCAACCGCTTATTGACAGGTCGCTGAGGCCTTGGAAGCTTGAATGAAGCGGTCATGATTCAGTTCTGCTGTTCGCATCGCCCCTGTATTGATTCTCGCTACTCGTATTGATTCTCACGCCGTCTCCTCTCCATGAGAAATTTGGGTGATTCCTCCACCCTGGATTATAAGTGTTGGAGTAGGGGTTGTTCTGTTGCCTCTGATAATTACCTACTGCCTGACACTCTGCCTGCTCCATTGGTATATTGTTGGGATCAGCTGAAGGACACCTATCGAATGTATGTGGGCCACCACATATCTCACAGCTTTTAGGCATCTGCACCGCATTCACTGACACTGTATGTTGCTGCAACTGTTTTGCCAAAAGGGCCACTTGGGCATTCAAGGCAGCAATAGAATTTATTTCGTGGACTCCCACTGTTCTCCTCCCACTTGTCGACCTCTCTTCTGTGACATGGTTGTTAGTGGCCATATCTTCTAATAACTCATGAGCGTCGTGGGCTGTTTTCCTCATGGATGCTCCACCGCCGCGTGATCTATAATGGTTCGGTTTGTCTTTTAGTTGTAGAAGATGTGGACCAAGTTCCACAACTCAATGCAATGGTGTGGGCACTTTCTCTGTAGATCTTTGAACCTTTCCCAAGCTTCATATAAGGACTCTCCATCTGCTTGGTAGAAGTTGTTCAACTCCCCTCTCAGTTTTGCTGCTTTACACGGGGGAAAGAACTTGGCTAGGAATTTACGTGCGCTCTTTGCCATGTAAAAATCGAATCGTACAGAGAATTCAACCATACTTTTGCTCGTCACTGAGTGAGAAGGAAAGAGCCTCAATCTGACGGCATCATCAGTAACGCCGTTATATCTGAAAGTTGCACATAGCTCCAAGAAATTAGCTATGTGCATATGTGGATCCTCCGATGGCAGTCCTCCGAATTGCACTGTGTGCTGTACCATGCTCAGAATCGCCGGTTTTATCTCGAAGTTGTTGGCTCTGTGCGGAGCACGATGCATGTCTGTGCTCCATTCACTCTTGGCAGCACATAGTCTCCCAAACTTCTTTCTGGCTGGATTTGGACTCTCTCCTCCACGTCTATTGGCACTTGCCGAGGCATTCCTGGGTTAGGTTGATTTTCACCTAACCCTTCTCTCATCATGTTATTGTTTTGAGCACCGTCCATCTCTATCAAAGTTGCAATCCGTTGATTCTTTCTGTTCTGCTTACAGGTTTTCTCAATTTCTGGATTGAAGGGAACAAGAGTGTTTGCTCCTCTTCTCCTTCGCATAAACTGATTTCCTGAAATAGATCAAAAACAAACAACCAATCACGGTACCTCGAATTTTCTGGAAAAAAAATTAAAATAATAAACGTAAAAATTAAAAACCAAATTAGAAATTAAAAAAATAGATAAATTTGATATTGAACTATGCCTAATCCCCGACAACGGCGCCAAAAACTTGATGTGCGAAAAGATGCACACACTTAAACGCAAGTGCACGTTATCGTGACAAGTAATATAGTCTTAGCAAGACCGAATATCGTCCACAAGGATTAGGGTTCAAGTACCAAATATCTATCTTTTGGTATCTATTTGGTAAATTGATATTTGATTTTGTGGTTTATAACTACGAATTATAAAGGCTAATTTAACTAATGAGTTTACTTCAGTTGTGATGAGAATAGGGCTTCCACGTCTCCTCACTATCCGCTTATGTTACTTATTAATGCAATAACTTATGGTCTTCTTCTTTTGTAGAAAGCAGGTTCACTAAATCGTTTTATACTCCCGTTAGGGTTATATAAACACTCAACCCCAGTATTGCTCCTTTCTACCTTTCGGTGATAAGGATGACTCTATAGGAGGATTAGACTAAGAACCTAGTTAACCGTCACGCACAATGCGTAAAATTAGGGTTGTTAAGCCTATCGTTAACGCTACATAAATAATTGAGGTATTTTCATCCCCAATCCAAGAATGTCTACCCAACTTACAGCATATTCACAATCCCCTCCTTTCGGAGTCTGATTAGAAATCATATAGTGATAATTAGTTGTCAATTAACTACCAAGCATTCAATTTAATTATTGGATAGATCTCAACAAGAAGAAGAATAACCATAAGCATGCATTAAATCATAACATAAGTTTCTAGAGATTCAACATGGAAAGTTTATAGAGGAATTAGTTCCTAGCCATTGACATGACAAGAACTAATTCCATGTTCTTCATAAAACTGAAATAAAAACAAGAAAAGGGAAGGAAATTTACTAAACTATGGTCTCCAATCTCCAAGCAAGAAAGCCTTGTGTTGTGCAAGAAGGAACCACGCCTAGGTTCTCCTTTTATAGGCTCCTAACCGCCTCAACTTTTCCCTGCAGTTGGCCCAAAATCCGTCTCAAAACCTTATTTTTCCGCGTCGCCGCTGCGAGCATGCGCCGCGCCGGAAATTCTGCAATCCTTCGGGTGATTTGGCGCCGCGGCCCTGATCTCTACTGTCTGTGGGCGTCGCGGCGCTGCAACTTTTGTAGCCTCTCGGATGTTTAGGCGCCGCGGCGCTGGGTCTTCGACCTCTGCGGATAGTGGCGCCGCGCCCCGCTTCGATCGCAGGAGGCCGCGCCGTCCAGGTTTCACCTCGTTCGCCACTTTCTCTGTTTTTAGCTCTGGAATCTCCTCTTTTGCCCTCTTTTAGCTCTTTTTCCGCCATTTGGCCATTTTAACCACTTTGACTCAAAAGAAAGGAAAACTATCCTAATACGACACTTATATGTGTAAAAAGGGACAAAAGATTAACTAAAACTGACTCAAAAAGTGTATATAAAATACACCGATCAAATGTCATCACAAATATCAAGACATTTGGTCAAACATTTTCTGATTTTAACGTAGCTCTGAAAATTATATGTTAGGAAAAATGTTATGACACAAAACCTAACATTAACATTTTCTCCCTTTTTGCCTTTCTTCACAAAACCTAATCGAATAAGTGCAAGTGACTTAAAGTGTTATACCCCGTGGTTCGGGCCTGGACCGCGATCGGGTCTCAGTATGCCGCGGAGGAGGCTGGCGCCAGCGCTGGTGATTAGGGCCGCGCGCCGGAAGTCGTGCGCGCTCGAAAGTCTTGGTCGCTGAGTTTCAGCGCCGCGCTCAGGAAGCAGGCGCGCCAAAAGATCCGGGTCCGCAGAGTTCTGCCGTGGCGCCGGAAGCGGCGCCGAGGGAAATTTGGGCGGAAAAACTTAGAAAGTCGATTTTTGTTTTAAAGGGCCATGGGAGGGTGACAAGTGTCCCCATCGATTTCTACATGCATTATATTGACCAAGACTTGGTCATTTCTTTCAACATTTCATCTCTACACTCCATCTCTCTCTAAGTTAAAAGCTCATCCTTCTCTCTAAATTCCCAGAGGAATTCTAGCCTAAGGAAAAATCTGAAAAGTGTAATAGGAAGGAAAGGTTATTACAAGCTTGTGAGGACTATTGTGGTGGTGTTCTTGGAGAAAAGGCTAGCAAGGTGTTGGAATAAGTTTGGCAAAAACTTAAGGTAACATTTCTTCTCTTGTAGTTGGTATTGGGTGTTGCATGTTTAATAGGAAGAACTTGTAGTTGGAAAAATGCACTTAGAGTAGTCGCATGTAAGAAATGGGGTTGATTATGAAAGAATTGGTTAGGGGGATATTATGAGCGTGTTGTTGCCTAAATACTACATTAGACTTGTTGGGTTAGTCGTTGTAACTTGTGGGGCTGAATTTTACACACCAAAGTTTAGGTGTGTAATCCCCTTGGTGTTGGTTGGTTGTTGAGCCTTAAACATGGCATTTGAGCATTAAAAATCGACCTTGGAAAAGGTGGCAATGTATGTAGAAACAAAGGAAACGCTGCCCAATTTTCCGTAGGAAATTGGTGACTTTAACTTGGAAATTCTGCATTTGTAATTAGAGCTTGATAAACGTATTGTGGTCATTTTAGGTTGACATACTACGTGCGGTAAATTGGACTTAGCTTGTGGATTGACCGAAGAGGTATGTGGAGCTTTCCTATCTCTTGAGCATGATTAGTTGTACCTATGTAGTACGGTAGACGTACAAGATTTGAAAATCTTCGTTTGTTATAAGCATTTGATACTTGCTTCGTTTTAAAAGAAAAGTATAAAAATCCCTTGGACTTAAGGGAATGTGTTTTACTATTGTTAACTCTAATATAACGGCTTTATGGGGAGTTGGTTATATTAGTTTGTGAAAGTTTAATGGAGAAAGGTTTTGATGTTTTGAACTTGTGGAAGGAAAATGGTTTTAAGGCATGAATTGCCTAAGGTTTTACAAGAAACGAAGTCACTTAATTTAGAAGCTTGAGATAGTTTTAAAAGGAAAGGTGACTTGTTTTGAAAAGAAATCGTAACTTGATACTATGGTGATTAGTATCTTGGAATTTTTGTATAAAAAGAGTTATTCCTTAAAAGGTTAAGTACATGATACTTGGGTTAAATTCCCGGATTTTTATTAAAAGACATGATCGTGCCTTAGGTATACTAAAATGAGAGGATGTATTAATACTATTAATAAGAAGTTAGGTGATTCTTAACTTGCTTAAGTTATGATAGGCCGGTAGTGCTTATGTTATGATATGATAGGCCGGTAGTGCTTATGTTATGATATGATAGGCCGGTAGTGCTTATGTTATGATATGATAGGCCGGTAGTGCTTATGTTATGATATGATAGGCCGGTAGTGCTTATGTTATGTATGATAGCGGATGAGCTATGTTATATATATATTATTCTGGGTAAACCCCGGGTTATTATTTATGCCATGGATTTGCTACCCATGATGCGAGTCGCGCTTGTACTCATGCGGATCTGGACCATAGGATCCATGCGGGTGAAATAGTCCCATGCGAGTACGCGATGGTACTCATGCGGATCCATAGGATCCATGCGGGTGAAATAGTCCCATGCGGGTGAAATTGTCCTATGACGAGGCGGATGACCTCATGCGGGTCCACAGGACCTATGCGGGTGAAATAGTCACAGGAGTAGGATTGCTTGTAATCTACGGCGAGGTACCTGTTTTGATCATGAGCCTCCTATTTTAATGCTATAAAATCAATAATTGTTACTCTCATTATTAGTAAGGCACGGTCTGCAACATAATTTGGTTTTATCTATAACTTTAATGTATTTTGGACTTATGATATTACTACGATTTTCGATTTACATACTTAGTGCGTTGTGTCTTGACCCGCTTCTCGGCCGCGTTCATGCCGCAGGTAAGGGAAAGCAGGCGGTAGATCCTCGTTCCTAGGATCTTGTACTCAGGTGTCAGGAGCTCCATTTCTTCGGAGGCTCGACTTTGGTATGGTTCTCCCTGGAGTTGTTGTTATTTTGTACATTCAGGGGCATGACGGGGCCCTGTCCCGTCATAGTGTTATTCATTCTTAGAGGCCTGTAGTCTTGTCAGAACTTGGTTCGTTAAGGATGTAACTATTCGGTTTATGTACTTTTGGGTTAGCCAGTTTAGGCTAGACTATTCTATATCTTAATGGTTGTTTATCTTGAGTTTACATTCCGCTGGTTTTCTCTGATGTTGTGTCACTAGGGTGCCCGGGTTAAGGCACCGGTCACGGGTCCGGGTTCGGGACGTGACATAAAGTGACGACAACATACATGCTCCCCCTTAACATGTGAAACAAAACATATACAATATACACATATATATACCATATAGGATTAGAAAAATAAACATCTATGTCAATATTCACATAATCATCATCCATAGAACTTTACAACCCAAAAATAAAAAGTATCAAAGATTGTCTTAACAACAAAACATTCCAATGTTAGAAAAGATCATTCGGCCTTAACCATCATTCAACACTATATTCAGTAGTAAAGCAACAACAACAACGATCTCGACAAAGAAGATCTCAGACATAACAACTCGTCGACAGCAGTAGTAGATTCCAGCCTCTTTCTACTTCTTCCAACTTCACTGCCTATGTCCCCTGCACCAGTACCAGGTGATCGACGAGATCTTCTTCGCGTAGAAGCAGCTCTGCTGCTTTCAGCTTGTTCTTTTTCTGTCTGTCCATCTTCAGCTTTGTATCCCCCTGCTTCATCTCCTTCTTTCTCCCTTTGTATAGTACCATCATTACCATCATCATCTCCTCCTTTTTGGGAAGAAAGCAAAAATAAAAAGTGATCTCTGGCTTGAACTAATGCCGCCCTGACATGATCAACTCCATCTATCTGCGAGTTGATTTTTGCAATTTCTCTTACCAACCAGGAAGTAGACAATACTGACTGCGGCATGTTGCCTAGAATGTCAGTAACATTTTGGCAACATCCTCACTTCCAGCTTCTTTTCTCCAAGGTAGATCAATGATTCTGTTCGTGCTCCTCAGTACTATTTTATTAACAACATACACCTCAGGTTCTTTCTTTATCATATCTTTCTTCGGTGGTTTGAACCCTTGAGATGTCAGAACTTCAAAGATCAAGGAGGAAAATGGTAGGATTATGTTGGAGTCATTTTCATCCAAATTTACAATCTGTTGAAAGATTGTCTTTCCCATATCGACTCGCAAACCTTTTCCTATCTTGTAAAGTAGAATTGTTTGCTCTATAGTGAAAATTGACTCGTTCATTGAGGGAAGCCAATTATATATAGCTATTTTGTGTAATATAGCAAACAATGCGGTAAACTTCATTTGGACACCTTGAGACCCATTTTTTCAAAAGACCTCCAGTGATATAGGTAATCACTTCATCTCTGTCATTTACAACATCCCTTTCTTCTTTTTCCAATCCATCACTCATACTCAAACATCGGTTGATTGTGGTGGGTGTGAAGTCGTAAAACTCGTCATAGAGATAAATCTTGTCAAATTTCTTCGACTCAACCTTCTCCATTTTAGTTTTCAGATTAGCATAAAACAACCTCACAATATCCTCAACGTATGGACACTTGTTATTGACAGAGCCTAGTAGATTTATTTCGGTAAAGAAGTCCATCAGGCCATATTCAGTGCATGATGCAATGTTCATTACTTTTTCTGTTCTGATAGTTCTATTTTTATACCATGACCAATGTTCAGACTTTTCTTTAGTTAGAAATTTATCTGAGAAAGGATGTACCTCATTCTCTGATTCAGTTGCAGATTTTCTTGACGAGGTTGGAGAACTTGATTCTTTTATCGCATGTTGGGATGTTGATGGAGATGTTGTGATATTTTCAGCAACATCTGGGGTATCTTCTGATGAATCTTCAATCACTACTTTTTCCAAGACTTTTCTGGGGCAAAACTTCTTTAAAGGCGTATCATGTGGGATTTTCTGCTCTTCACTTGAATCCACAATATTAGGAACAAAGAGATTTGAGTACGTTGGTGACGCTGGAGCTTCTGTTGGTAGTTCGACTGAAAGAAGACGAGATACCCCTCAGAGATGATTTTATTTCATTATTGTCTTTTATTTTATTTAATTCAATTTTATTTTCATTTTGTATTGTAATTTAATTTATTGTACTTGTGTAATTATTGAAATATTTAGAACATGTAGACTTAGAATTAATAAATAAAAAAAGTAGTTTTTAAAATCAGAACCCACCGCTAGTTATTTCTTAGGTTCGTTATGCATATTTCAAAACCCTATTAGTTTAGGCCATGCATCTTTTAAAAAAGAATTACTTGCATCATCCTTTTAATTAGGTTTGTACTTTTCCAAAACATGCATTTTTTCTTAACATAATAATTGACCTAGGTTTGTTTGGATAACCGCAAGTTAGTTGATCTTAAATGATGTCTAACCCCTTCTCTTTAGGATAATAAAGAACTCTGATCCAGAATCTCATCAGTTTCACAGACCAGATGGAGATCATTTGCATCATTTTTATGCTACATTCAAGTGTCCTAATTCACTCTAATAATTAGGTGGCGACTCATCAACATTATCATTTTCACATGACGCAGGAATCACACGCAAGGTTGCAGTTCTGTTCCGACCCTCGGTCAAAACGGGTGCGACAATGATTAGTCTTGTTTATTCCGCTGTTGTTGATGGATATTTTCTTTATGTTATAGTTCTATTTCAGAACGTTGATTTTTTCAATATAGTAACTTGTGTTAGATAGTTCACCTAGTGAGTAATAGCTCGTTAAGTGTCGATCATGACACACGAATTTAGATGTCTCACAAAAGAAATGCTCCAATTGGTCATCCAAATGCATTTCTATTTTTTTATTAAGTGATCCACTTAAGGTTCAGTATTCTTTTCGAGATAATTTATGCTTCAACTCGACGCGAAGCACAATAATTAATGTTGTAACATGCCACAACAAAAAAATAATTAAGTTTTAACGTATTAGTACCATTTATGAACTACAAATAATAATAAATACTGCTTCTTAATGTCCAATAGATGCAAGTAAATGTCAGGCACAGATCCATGGCACTCTCTTAATTCCACTTAAAACTTAAAAGACAATTAATTACAACTAGTCAAATGTACAATAAAGTCCTCATATTAAAGACATTTAAGGAAATTAAAAGGTCACCTTACATTAACATTGCATCCTACCGTATAAATATGACATCCCCCTTCAAAATCTTCTATCATATTTCAAATCCTCTCAACTCCAAATATAATCGTAACCACGTTATATATACCGTAAGAAAAATGACTTCTTCTTATGCGTATGCATTTATTTTCTTGTGCATATGCATCGAGGTTTCTCCATGTGTCTCACAATTACTTGGAGGAGGAGGCCTTTTGCCAGGTTTAGGGGGTCAGGTCGATAATGGTCTTCTTCCGGACATCCCCAAATGCTTAGCATCAGTATTAAATGTTCCTGGATGTGTTGAAGAAATTATAACGTCTTTCTTAAGTATTCAACCTCGATTGATTGGTCCTCAATGTTGCAAAGCTGCATTAGAATTTGAGGATAATTGTTTGCCTAAGATTTTTCCTTTCAGTTCACTTTTTCCTTTTACAGTTAGGAGTTTTTGCCCTAATCAGAGTTCATTACCACCACCATCCTCTCAACCTCTAGTTCCAAAATTAGCACGCAAAGTTAAAAACTAAGTTGTTTAGTAATTGTCCTTCAGATTCTTTCTAATAAACAGGCTGGGTGGCGATCAGACTTGCACCTAGCTAGGAGTTTTTTCTTTTTTATTAGTATCATGTTTAAATTGTATGATCGTTTAATTTAAGTGATTAATAAATTATTAGATAATGCATACTTTATTTACTTAATTATATTTTCAATAAATTATTTTTATCCATTATTGCATGTTAACTTAATAGTATAATATTACCGTTGTTTCTCTCTTTTCAGTATATACGAATACTAGTTATCATTGGTATACACTCAAATACATATAATTGCGGTAAGGGAATATGCCAAGTAATAAAATCAATATCTCCAGAGACCAGAGCTATATCACTTTTTCTGTCGTTTAATGATTGTGATGAAAAAAGTGGTTAGTGGTGGTGGCTAATAGTTGTAGACAAAGTGATGATGAAAATTATTCGCACTAAAAAATACCTCTTAATGATAGTAAGACTTTGCTCAAGATCTTAATAATTAAAACATATTCAGACCAAATAAGTGCTTAAATCTTAATATAAACAAAGATACTTAATGGTCCAAAATCTTAAACATTCAGATTCAGACCCCCATTAAGTGCTAAAATGAGGCTTAGCCTTCGATCTAATATAGCCATACATATTGATTCCAAACTGAGTCATATGTTACTGGTGTTTAGTTTAATTTACTAAAAAAATGTAATTGTCTTAAAGTTAATTTAGATGGAAAAACATCACTCTAAAGTTTAATACTTTAAACTATGAAGAATTTAATAACTCCACTTCTAAAAATTAAGAAATGATACGGAATAATAACATCAATAACAATATCATACAGTTTCGTCCGTCCCATTTGACCCCAAAAAAAGAACTCTATACTATGGCTGTGTTCAGTTTGAAAGGAAAATGTTTTTCAGCAAAATAAGTGAATTTCTTATTTAGTTTCTTATGTTCGGTACATAAGCAAAACATATTACCTTAAAAGCATTTATATATAACAAATATAATGTGGAATGACACTTATGGAGCTTGTTTTCCCTACTTCAATTAAGAAAGTATTTTTCCTCATTTTTAAGGAACTTATTTTTTTTAGAGAAAATATTTTTAAAACTTTTGATCAATCGAACATGAAAAAATTGAAAAATATATTCCACCATACCGGATACACCTAACAGTTTTGTTACCCAATCACATGTTTTGCATCTCCCTTATATTTTGTAGTCATAGTTTTATAGATATTTTTGTGAGTATGTTCATTACTACTTAAAGAAATAACTTTTTTTTTTCACCGATATTCAGTGAAAAATTTATTGTAAAGAATGGTTCTTAAGACTAATTCAACCCCAAATCATATAATGAGTTCATGTTCTCATTCCATTTCTGATGTGGGACTCTTAACACTCCCCCGCACGCCCAGACCTCGTTAAATGGAGCGTTCATAATATAATTTGGAAGCCCATCATCGGTGAACAAAGAATTGGAATGAGCCTGACGCTGACACCATGTAAAGAATGGATCTTGAGCCTAACTCAACCCATGCTAGCTTGTAGGGTGAGGATTGTCCAAGTCCATATAAGAATTTTATGTTCTCATTTCATATTCGATGTGGGACTCTTAACATTTATATTATAAAATATGATTTTTTTCACCTCAGTCCCACCGATCTCAGATCACTGGCAAAATGTATGGTGAAAAACAGATTCTCATTGAAACACTGAAAAACTTATTAATTTTTTCGTGTGAAAACACTATTATTTAGATTTTTTTCACCAACATTTAATGAGAAATAACCACTGAACATTTTTCAATGAGAAAATAGAGATTTTTAGTAGTGGTTGGTGGATTTTGGCTAAAGTTTGACTTATGATTAGTCTTGTTTATTCCGCTGCTGTTGATGGATATTTCTTTATGTTATAGCTCTATTTCAGAACGTTGATTTTTTCGATATAGTAGCCTGTGTTGATAGGTCGCCTAGTGAGTAATAGCTCGTTAAGTGTCAATCACGACTCGTGAATTTAGATGTCTCACAAAAGAAATGCTCCAATTGGTCATCCAAATGCATTTCTATTTCTTTTATTAAGTGATCCACTTAAGGTTCAGTATTCTTTTCGAGATAATTTATGCTTTAACTCAGTATCGTTGAAGCACAATAATTAATGTTGTAACATGCCACACCAAAACAATAATTAAGTTTTAACGTATTTAGTTAAATATAATCTGTGTTTTTTTATTATAAAGAATGTACTAGTACGATTTATGAACTACAAATAAATATAATAAATACTGCTTCTTAATGTCACATAGATGCAAGTAAATGTCGCACAAATGCATGGTACTCTATTAATGCTACTTAAAACTTAAAAGACAATTAATTACAACTAGTCAAATGTACAATAAAGTCCTCATATTAAAGACATTTAAGGAAATTAAAAGGTCACCTTACATTAACATTGCATCCTACCGTATAAATATGACATCCCCCTTCCATATCTTCTATCATATTCCAAATCCTCTAAACTCCAAATATAATCGTAACCACCTTATAAATTCCGTAAGAAAAATGACTTCTGCTTATGCGTATGCACTTATTTTCTTGTGCATATTCATCGAGGTTTCTCCGAGCGTCTCACAATTACTTGGAGGCGATGGGCTTTTGCCAGGTTTAGGGGATCACGTCAATAATGGTCTTTTACCAAATATCCCCAAATGTTTAGCATCATTGTTAAATGTTCCTGGATGTGTTGAAGAAATTTTAACATCTTTCTTAAGTATTCAACCTCGATTAATTGGTCCTCAATGTTGCAAAGCTGCATTAGAATTTGAGGATAATTGTTTGCCTAAGATTTTTCCTTTGAGTTTACTTTTCCCTTTTACACTTAGGAGTTTTTGCCCCAATCAGAGTTCATTACCACTACCATCCCCTCAACACCTAGTTCCAACATTAGCACGCAAAGTTAAAAACTAAGTTGTTTACTAATCGTCCTTCAGATTCTTTCTAATAAACAGGCTTGGTGGCGATCGGACTTGCACCTAGCTAGGAGTTTTTTCTGTTTTATTAGTATCATGTTAAATTGTATGATCGTTTCATTTAAGTGAATAATAAATTATTAGATAATGCATAATGTATTTACTTTATTATGTCTTCAAGATTTGTTTTATCAATTATTGCATGTTAACTTAATAGTATAATACTATCGTTGTTGTTGGGTTCCGGAGTTTAATACTATGGATTAAATAAAATCACACGGCAAAGTAGAACTGAATGTATGCAGAAACAGTTTCAAATGTCAGCTAAAATGTCGTCTGACATAAGTTATGACATTTGGATAAAAACATAAAATCTTTGAAATAATTAAAGTGCAGCGAAAATAATAAAGAACACAAATGTTTAGTTTTCATAGGTTATATATTAATATAACCCATGATGGTCAATGACCAAAGGTATTATACAATTGATATATTCCTTCTTTTCAATGTTACAAGATGATACAAAAGGAATAAAAAATGGTTAAGTCGCAGATGACTTATGCCTGAAAAATCTATCTAAATAGAAGTGATCAACACCTCATTACAATTGCTTCAATGAAAGTACAAATCTCGAATCTAAAGAGCAATTATAATGTCGGACATAATGTCGTCACAAACTCAGGTAACACAGTGATCCAGTCTCTTTGATCGATATTTCTGGAGAGCTCTCTCTATCGTTTTCACTCTTAAATTCTGGATATCGAATCCTTAAAGTGATCTCTCTATTTATAGTGGAGATTTCCCTTGAAAGACTCCTCAACAGGTTGCAGAATTTGAGCTATAACAGGAGCACGTGAGGCAGTAGAGTAAGCCACGAAACTATCCAACTGCTTGGACTATTTCTTCCTCGTCTTGCTCCTTAAGTTATGCTCTTCTTGGACTTGGTATTCCTCATTTGCAATCAGCTCCAACTACTCCTTGCCAAGTCAATTTTCCATGTGATAAAACAGTCACAGTTTCCTGAAAATAGTCCGTGAAGATAGGCAAAACAGTTACCAAAATGTCATCACAAATGTCAAGAAATTTGGTCAAACATTTTCTGATTTTAACGTAGCTCTGAAAAATTATATGTTAGGAAAAATGTTACGACACAAAACCTAACATTAACATTCTCTCCCTTTTTGTCTTTCTTTACAAAACCTAATCGAATAAGTGCAAGTGACTTATAGTGACGGCAACATACATGCTCCCCCTTAACCCGTGAAACAAAACATATACAATATACACATATATATACCATATAGGATTAGAAAAAATAAACATCCATGGTAGTATTCACATAATCATCGTCCATAGAATTTTACAACCCAAAAATAAAAAGTATAAAAAATTGTCTTAACAACAAAACATTCCAATGTTAGAAAAGATCATTCGTCCTTAGTCATCATTCAACACTATATTCAGTAGTAAAGCAACAACATCAACAGTCTCTGACAGCAGCATCTCAGACATAACAACTCGTCGACAGCAGTAGTAGATTCCAACCTCTTTCTACTTCTTCCAACTTCACTGCATATGTCCCCCTGCACCAGTACCAGGTGATCGACGAGATCTTCTTCGCGTAGATGCAGCTCTGCTGCTTTCATCTTGTTCTTTTTCTGTCTGTCCATCTTCAACTTTGTCTCCCCCTGCTTCCTCTCCTTCTTTCTCCCTTTGTATAGTACCATCATTACCATCATCATCTCCCCCTTTTTGGGAAGAAAGCAAAAATAGAAAGTGATCTCTGGCTTGAACTAATGCTGCCCTGAAGTGATCAACTCCATCTATCTGCAAGTTGATTTTTGCAATTTCTCTTACCAACCAGGAAGTAGACAATACTGACTTCGACATGTTGCCTAGAATGTCAGTAACATTTTTGGCAACATCCTCACTTCCAGCTTTTTTTCTCCAAGGTAGATTAATGATTCTGTTCGTGCTCCTCAGTACTATTTTATTAACAACATACACCCCAGGTTCTTTCTTTATCATATCTTTCTTCGGTGGTTTGAACCCTTGAGATGTCAGAACTTTAAAGATCAAGGAGGAAAATGGTAGGATTATGTTGGAGTCATTTTCATCCAAATTTACAATCTGTTGAAAGATTGTCTTTCCCATATCGACTCGCAAACCTTTTCCTATCTTATAAAGGAGAATTGTTTGCTCTATAGTGACAATTGACTCGTTCATTGAGGGGAGCCAATTATATATAGCTATTTTGTGTAATATAGCAAACAATGCGGTAAGCTTCGACGCTGGACACCTTGAGACCCATTTTTTCAAAAGACCTCCAGTGATATAGGTAATCACTTCATCTCTGTCATTTACAACATCTCTTTCTTCTTTTTCCAATCAATCACTCATACTCAAACTTCGGTTGATTGTGGTGGGTGTGAAGTCATAAAACTCGTCATAGAAATAAATCTTGCCAAATTTCTTCGACTCAACTTTCTCCATTTTAGTTTTCAGATTAGCATAAAACAACTTCACAATATCCTCAACGTATGGACACTTATTATTGACAGAGCCTAGTAGATTTATTTCGGTAAAGAAGTCCATCAGACCATATTCAGTGCATGATGCAATGTTCATTACTTTTTCTGTTCTCATAGTTCTATTTTTATACCATGACCAATGTTCAGACTTTTCTTTAGTTAGAAATTTATCTGAGAAAGGATGTACCTCATTCTCTGATTCAGTTGCAGATTTTCTTGATGAGGTTGGAGAACTTGATTCTTTTGTCGCATGTTGGGATATTGATGGAGATGTTGTGATATTTTCAGCAACATCTGGGGTATCTTCTGATGACTCTTCAATCACTGCTTTTTGCAAGACTTTTCTGGGGCAAAACTTCTTTAAAGGCGTATCATGTGGGATTTTCCGCTCTTCACTTGAATCCACAATATTAGGAACAAAGAGATTTGAGTACGTTGGTGACGCTGGAGCTTCTGTTGGTAGTTCGACTGATGGAGTTTCTCGACATCATCGTCAGTGGACAGATTGAGGTCTGACTCACTCCAATCATTTCTTGATACGGCAGAGGTAGTGGTATCGACCTTTGGTCGTTTTGTAGATGATTCAGCACTCTCGAAATCTCTTTCAAAAGTTTGAGTGGACCTCCGAGTGGGAAACTTGGATGTGCCTTCTCTTTTCAGTAACACAGTGACATCTGGAGTATTTTCCAGATCAATCGGGTTGTTGGTGTCTTCTGGGTAGGCAGTGTCGAGTGGTTCTTGAAACTCTCTTAACACAATAGCTTTGCACTGAGGTGGACTTGTGCTCATTGGTGTAGGTTCTGGAATGTTAAGTGACATTGGTGAAGTATCCATTGGTGAGAATGGTGAAGAATATGAAGGGGTGTTAGGGTTTTTGAGGGTTTGGTAAAGAGGTGTGTTTTGGAGGATCCATCGGTTCTTTGATTATAAACCGAGAGATGATGTGACAAATCCCCCCCCCCCCCCTTTTTTTTTTAAATTTTCGGGAAGAAAATTAACTAGACTAGAAAGATTAGCAATTGAAGATACATTTATATACTTGACAACAATATTTTTGTTTTCAGATTTTAAGAGTTTGTATTGTGTTCCAATACTTGTTCCTAAAATTTAGAGTTTTTAAAAGATAGACATCAAGATTAGATCATTATCAACAAAAAACATAAAAATATATTAAAAAACCAACGACACACATTAGGGAAAAATATAACTGAATTTTCAAAAATCAGTTACACACTGCATCCCAACAAATATCATTATCTGAGAATGTCAATAGTAATGTTAGCAACATTTTGAACAACACATGTATCATAATCTCTAAAAACATTTTTTTTCTTTCTTTCGGCAATAAACCAAGACACATTTCATATATGATTTTATGAGTTCAATCTTCAGACCAATGTAACATTTTTCCATTGAGTCCTAGATCTAATCATACAACACATAAGAAACTTTATTTTGTGTCAAAAACAAGAATACTTCTTTAGCATCCTCGTAATTTCATTTTATTAAGCACTTTGATACTCATATAGTATAGGAACAGTATCAATTTTCAAGGGCTTTGACCAATCTTCACAATTGCCGAGAATTACAAAGGTTTTGCCATATTTTGATACTCCATTTTTATGATATCTAATATCATGGGAGAGAACGGTATCACATTAAAATCATGTTCTTATTTGAAAACCATACCTGAATGAGCAAACGTTAGATATAACAAAATTCTGAAAATTAGATTATGATATTACAAGGGAAAATGTCACCCAAAATGTTAGAGACATTTCAGACGACATTCGCCCAACAGTTCTGAATTTAGAAAGTACAGAGACCAAGAGAGCTTTTCAAACTGGAAAATCTCTCATGATCTAAAGCTTTTGTAAAGATATCAGCTAGTTGATGAAGTGTATCAACATAATCAATTTGAACTAGCTGTTTTTCGACCAAATCTCTCAAAAAATGATGTCTAATATCTATATGTTTTGTACGATAGTGCTGAACTGGATTTTTTGAAATGTTAATGGCACTCATATTATCACAATACAAAACTAAGATATTATTTGAAAAACCATAGTGGTCTAACATGTGTCTTAACCATATTAATTGAGAACAACAACTCTCAGCTGCTACATATTCAGATTCAGTAGTTGAGAGTGAAACACAGTTTTGTTTGCGACTATACCAAGAACTAAATTTTTGCCAAGGTAAAAACATCCTCCACTAGTACTCTTCTGTCATCCACATCACCATCCCAATCCAAGTCACTATACCCTATTAGATTAGGATTAGTGTCTTTGGAATACCAAATTCCCAACTCACATATGCCGGCAACATATCTGATGACACGTTTAACGGTATTTGAGTGAGTGATTTTGGGACAGGCTTGAAATCGAGCGCACACACACAGTAAACATTAGATCAGGACGACTAGCGGTGAAATACAAGAGACTACCTATCATAGAATAATACAAAGTTGGGTCGACATTTCCCCCAACATCATCTTTGCATATAGTCTATGTTGATCCCATTGGAGTTTTCATATGTTTAGCACTCTCAAATCCAAACTTCTTGACCAAATTCTTGGCATACTTGCTCTGGGAGATGAAGATTCCCTCCTCATTTTGCTTTATCTCCAAGCCTAAGAAAAAGGTTAATTCCCCTATCATGCTCATCTCAAATGTTGAGGACATAGCTTCGACAAATGTCTTAAGATGGGACTGTGAAGTCGAACCAAAAACTATGTCATCTACATAGATTTGAGCAATGACCATATCTACTCCGTGGTGTTATGAATAAAGTACAATCAGCTTCACCACGTTTGAAACCAAATTCAATAAGAAATTGAGTTAAACGACCATACCATGCACGTGGAGCTTGTTTTAATCCATACAAGACCTTTTTCAGCTTGTATACAAATTGTGGATGGTGGGGATCTTCGAATCCCTTAGGTTGTTCGACGTACACTTTCTTATCAATATATCCATTCAAGAAAGCACCTTTTACATCCATTTGATGGAGAGTGATCTTTAAACAGCAAGCGATGGCAAGCAACAATATAATTGACTCAATTCTAGCAACTGGGGCAAATGTTTCCTCATAGTCAATCCCTTCCACTTGAGAGTATCCGTGAGAAACTAGTCTAGCCTTATTTCTCACAACAGTTCCAGATTCATCTGATTTGTTTTTGAAGATTCATTTAGTTCCAATAACATTAGTGTTGTTGGGGCGAGGAACTAAATCCCAAACTTCATTTCTAGTGAACTGTTCTAATTCTTCTTGCATAGCTTGTATCCACCAACTATATTTTAGTGCTTCATTGACATTCTTAGGTTCCAAGGTAGATATATAACAAGAAACACTTACCTTAGGATATATGGTAGACATACACACATATCTCACAATGTCTCGGTAACTCAGTGGTTCTTTCCTTCTTGTTCTCATTCCTTCATGTACTTCTCCTATTACTTGGCCAGTTGGATGATTCTTCCTGATACTGAATAAGGGATCCCGATGTACTGGGTCATGAAGTTCAACTTCTGATTCCTTATCTGAACCTGCAGTGTTCTCAATTTCTACTTCAGGTGTTGCTGCAGATGTCGTGACATTTGGAGCAACATCTGGATTTCCTGCATTATTCGCATCTTCCACTGTTATGGTAACAACATCTACTGGTTTATTTCCTGTAAGCTCAGCAAGATCATCAAAGACAATGTTAACAGATTCTTGTACGGTTTGGTTCGAAGATTATAAATTCGGTAAGCATGGCTATTTTGGGAATAGCCTACAAAAATTCTCTTATCACTTTTAAAGTCAAATTTAGCTAGGTGATCTCTATCATTAAGAACATAACACACACATTCAAACACATGAAAGTAACGCAAATTGAGTTTCTTTCCATTCAAAAGCTCATAGGGTGTCATTTTAGTTCCAGGCCTAAGATAGACTCTATTAGTGATATGACTTGCAATATTTAGAGCTTCTGCCCAAAAACCTTTTGACAACTTCTTAGAATTCAACATGACTCTAGCCATCTCTTGTAAAGTCCTATTCTTCCTCTCTGCTACACCATTTTGCTGTGGGGTTTTGGGAGCAGAAAACTCATGGATGCTCTTTTTTTCACAAAATGTAGAGAACTGACTATTCTCAAACTCTTTTCCATGGTCGGACCTAATCCGAAAAATAGATGAATGATATAGATTTCTTATTCTATAGTAGTATCTTGAACATGCCAAACGTTTGAGATTTTTCCTTTAAAAAGAATATCCAAGAATACCTGGAAAAGTCATCCACAATCATATATGAGTACCGCATGCCTTCTAGGCTGTCTACCTCGATTGGACCCATAAGATCCATGTGCAAAAGCTGAAAACAGTGAAACGTACCTGAATGTTGTCCATCATTTTGAGCAACATTGTGGGAGACACGGGTCTGCTTACCTTTGAGACAATCTTCACAAACCACTGTTTTATCCTTAGGAATTATATTAGGGATGCCTCTTACTGCCTCATGAGAAATTAATCTTTTAAGGTTGTGAAAATTAACGTGCCCTAATTTTTTATGCCACAAGGTCGTGTCATCGGTCCTAACACTATTGCAAATCTCTTGTTCTCCAACAAGATAACAATTATCGCTCGTTCTTGTACCTGTCATTACACATTGGAAGCTAGTAACTGTACAAGCATACTTGTTAAACTTTACCTCTAGATCGTCATCACAAAATTGACTTATACTAACTAGATTGGCCATCAAATCGTCAACGTGCAAGACATTTTTCAGTTCTGGAACTCCAGGAACACACAAGGTTCCTCTTCCTATGATTTTACTTTTTCCTTTACCTCCGTATATGACATTACCTCCACTTAGAGCTTCGTAGTTCCTCAAACACTCTTTTGTCCCCGTCATGTGTCGAGACCATCCACTGTCGAAGTACCACGATCCTGAAATGTTAGTTTTCAACGCAGTAATAACTACATTATATCTCACATTCATACTGGAACCCATACCTTCTTTATCTTTTTCCTGTTTCTGGATTCTGAGAAACTGTCTCGAGTGCTGTCTGGAATGTTGAACAGCATTTTCGATGACATTCGGCTCCTGGACTTCTACAATTTAAAAAAGTAAGGTTTTAAATGGCCAGACTTGTTACAGTGATGGCACACAAAATTCCTCTTTTTTATGAAGTCCGTTTTCTCATTTTTATCAAACAAGTTGGAGCATATTGCATTAATGGAGTTCTTGTAGCCCAAATCTGCATGTTGTGGTTGACTAACACTTAGGATTTCATCTAGTTTGGAAGTACCAGTGTTAAGCTTTCGGAAGGTAGCTTCGGCCAGATCTAATTTCGCACTGATCTTACCAAATTCAATATATTTTTTGGTAAGAGTAACCTCTAGTCGGGTTATTGTGGCTTTCAAACATGCATTCTCAAGAGTTAAAGTTTTCACCTTTGAGTTAAGTTGTTTAGATTTAACAATTAAGTCCTTGCAAAGTTTTTGCAATTCTTTAATAATGTCATCATTCGAGTCGACTTGAGTCTCAGGGTCAGATTCACAATTTGAAATAAAACCACTAAAGCAGTTAACATCTGAATAGTTAAAAAATTCATACATGTCGGATGTTACTGGTCCTGCAGATGTCATCGCTGATGTTGCCGAAAATGTTGTGACATTCGGGAAAACACAATCAGCGACATTTTCATTATCTGACAGTGACTGTTCGAAAACAGTGGCCAGCATAGCTTGTGACTCCATTTCTGGTTCCTCTTCCTCTTCACCTTTATCGCCACTTAGAGAAATCCATAGACTTTTCCCAGCTTTTCTTAAAGTGTTTGCACACTCGTTGGCATAATGGCCCCATCCCGAACAGGCATGGCATTGTATACCTATGAGCTGCTTGGGATCAAACTTGGTTCGGTCTGCGTTGGTTCTCCTAAGTTGATTTCCTTTTTGCGTTGTAGGAAGGGTTTTAGTGAATCGTGCATTGAAGCCTTGACTTTGGTTCTCTTTGGGTTTAGTTTTATTTTTATCATCGTTGAACCTTCTTAACATCGTATTGAATTTTTGAGTGAGAAGGGCAACGTTAGCACCATCCCCGATTTCTTCAAGATTTTCGTCCACTTCATTGCTTTGCATCTCTAAGGATTTTTCTTAAAGTGCAACATCTTTGCCTCTATACAATGTTCTTTGGTTTTTCATATTCATCTCATATGTTTTAAGAAAGCTCATTAAAGTATGGAGATCCATTGTAGCGAGGTTGTGGACTTCTTCAATCGCACATATCTTAATATTGAACTTTTCAGGAAGAGATCGAAGTGCCGTTTCAACAAGTTGATTGTTGGTCAATGGAGACCCAAGTACTTGACATTCGTTAGAAATTTCGATCAACTTTTCAAAATAAGTTTTGATATCCTTTGTCTCTTTCATCCTTAAACGTTAGTATTTACTCATGAGCATGCGGAGCTTCGTTCTACGAACAATTGAGCTACCTTCACAATAGTTTTGTATGGTATCCCAAGCGTCCTTGGCAGTTGAGCAATTTTGGATAAGTTTGAACATATAAAGATCTACCCATCCAAAAATAGTATTAAGAGTCTTTTCATTGAAGTCTGCACTATTGGTTTCTTCCACACTCCATTCAGCCTCAGGCTTAGGTAATATGTCTCCTTCCTTGTCTGGTGGGAGCATAGGAACAATATATCCATTGTAATTGATCTCCATGCTCTCACATCAATGGATTTGATATGAGAACGTAGGCGAATCTTCCAATAAGGATAATTCGAACCATCTAAGATAGGAAGTCTGCCAATAGTTGGATTAGCCGGATCCATAGTTAAAGTAAAAGGACCTTAGCACTTATTATATTAAGTGTCGGCTCTGATACCACTTGTTGGGTCCCGGGTTTTAATACTGTGGATTAAATAAAATCACACGGCAAAGTAGAACTGAATGTATGCAGAAACAGTTTCAAATGTTAGCTAAAATATCGTCTAACATAAGTTATGACATTTGGATAAAAACATAAAACCTTTGAAATAATTAAAGTGCAGCGGAAATAATAAAGAACACAAATGTTTAATTTTCATAGGTTATATATTAATATAACTCATGATGGTCAATGACCAAAGGTATTGTATATATATATATATATATATATATATATATATATATATATATATATATATATATATATATATATATATATATACAATTGATATATTCCTTCTTTTCAATGTTACAAGATGATACAAAAGGAATAAAAAATGGTTAAGTCGCAGATGACTTATGCCTGAAAATCTATCTAAATAGAAGTGATCAACACCTCATTACAATTGCTTCAAAGAAAGTACAAATCTAGAATCTAAAGAGAAATTATAATGTCGAACATAATGTCGTCACACTCAGGTAACACAGTGATCCAGTCTCTTTGATCGATATTTCTGGAGAGCTCTCTCTATCGTTTTAACTCTTAAATTCTGGATATCGAATCCTTTAAGTGACCTATCTATTTATAGTGGAGAGTTCTCTTGAACTCCTCAACAGGTTGTAGAAGTTGAGCTCAAACAGGAGCACATGAGGCAGTAGCGTAAGCCACGAAACTCTCCAACTGCTTGAACTATTTCTTCCTCGTCTTGCTCCTTAAGTTATGATCCTCTTGGACTTGGTCTTCCTCGTTTGAAATCAGCTCCAACTACTCCTTGCCAAGTCAATTTGCCATATGATAAAACAGTCACAGTTTCCTGAAAAACAGTCCGTGAAGATAGGTAAAACAGTTACCAGAATGTCGTCACAAATGTCAAGACATTTGGTCCAACATTTTCTGATTTTAACTTAGCTCTGAAAATGATATGTTAGGAAAATGTTATGACACAAAACCTAACATTAACAGTTGTTTCTCTCTTTTTAGTATATACGAATACTAGTTATCATGGGTATACACTCAAATACATATAATCGTGGTAAAAAAGGAAAAGAAATATGCCAAGTAATAAAATCAATATCTTTAGAGCTTTAACACTTTTTAAGTTGTTAAATGATTGTGGTGAAAAATGTGGTTAGTGGTGGTGGCTGATAGTTGTGGACAGAGTGATGGTGAAAATTATTCGCACTAAAAAATACCTCTTAATGATAGTAAGACATTGTTTAAGATCTTAATAATTAAGACATATTCAAATCAAAGAAGTGCTTAAATCATAACATAAACAAAGATACTTAATGGTCTAAGATCTAAATCTTTCAGATTCAGACCTCCATTAAATGCTAAAATGAGGCTTAGTCTTCGATCAAATATAGCCTTCATTAAATGCTAAAATAAGTGAGTTTCTTACTTATTTTCCTATGTTCGGTGCATAAGAAAAAACTATTACCTTAAAAGCATTCGTATATAACCAATATCAAAGTGAAATGCCACTTATGAAACTTGTTTTTCCTACTACCGCAAAGTCAGTTTTTCTCATTTTTAAGGAACTTATTTTTCTAGAAAAATATTTTAAAAACTTTTGATCAATAGAACATGAAAAAATTGAAAAATATTTTCCACCATACCGGACACACCTAACAGTTTTGTTACTCAGGCTGAAAGTACTGACCATCACATTTCTATGCCGCTCCAAATTGGATAGAAAGTTAACACCCTATTTTCTTCTATAAGATCATTCACTAGTACATTAAAGATGTGATAATCCCATCTCTCGATTTATGTATTTGCATTTCAATTTTTATTTCGTGCATGTTTATATGTTGTTTATTCTATTTGTGAGTTACGAAAATCGTTTGGGTGGTGATACGAGGGGTTCAAACAATTTTCGAACGCGTTGAAGTGAAAACTTAGTTGTTGAAATTGTTTGTGTCTGATGGCACCACGATCCAAATTTCGCTGAGGTGAGCCTCTGTTCGTGGTGGCGGCTTTGGCTATCTATCTTATGCGTTTGTTTTTATAAGTTGCATCTCCCTTATATTTTGTACCCATAGTCTTATAACAAATATTGTTTTCACCAATATTTAGTGGACAATTTTGTAGGAAAAATTGGTGTATCCGAAAGGTTAAACAAAATCGAATTGGCTGAGTTGAGAGATAGTTCTCTGTGTTTAAGACAAAATTGTCCAGTATATATGTTTTTACGGTAATGAGCAATAGTCTCCCAAGATTGCCCCGTATATATAGAACATATTGTTGTGCATTTCTGTTTCTGTGTTTCAAACAGAATAGAAGAAAAGGGTTTTGTTAACTTTGTTCTCTGTTTTTCGTTACAGAAGAGTTTTCTGTGTGTGTGTTCGAAATTAGCAGAGGAGAAGATTTATGTATTTCTTGTCTATTTCGAACTTGAACAGAGGAGCGCACTATATAAGGAAGAAGATGGGTGAATCTGACCGTTAGTTACAACATTTTAGAACCGTTGCAACTTTTCGAAACTTTCAGATCCAAAAAGAAAATTCCAGAAAATAGCCCGCGACCTGAGCCTGAACCGGACGGGAGACGGCGCGCGTGGGGCTTTGCCCCGAACCCAAGCTCACCTAGGTCTTTCCTCTTCTAAACACATGGGTCAACCCTTGGGGGCCCAAATCCTTACTCAAATTTAGAGCTTATATATTTCTCAATTCTTCCATCTTCTACCAATGTGGGAGATTTGTCATTTTTGGCCAAAAACACTACATCTTTTCATGTCTCAAACACCTTACTTTGTGTCACGACCCGAACCCCGGGCCCGCGACTGGTGCCCTACCTGGGCACCCTTATACCCGTACCTCCCATATAACCAACGGAAGCAAATAAAACTCATATAATAAAATAGGTAAGCCGATAAGGCCGCCACTGCATACAGAAATATCTAAATAACTGTGACTGTACATATGTTCAACCCACACATGACTACAGACCTCTAAGAGTATAACATTAACTATGACGGGACAAGGCCCCGCCGTACTCCTGAATGTACATAAGTCTGTAATAGCAAAAAATGTACCAAAAGACTAGACTCCGGGACAATGGAGCTATCTCAACAGCTGAGCAAAGATCCTAAGCACGCGGATCAGCAAACTGAGTACCTACACCTGCGGGCATGAACGCAGCCCCCCGAAGGGGGTCAGTACAACAGGTACCAAGTATGTAAACATAAAGTACAGTAATTAAAATCATAACTGGCCAAAGAATGACAGGGACAAGTATGAAAATCAAATACCAGATCCAACCATGCCATATAAAATAGAGCCAACTGTACTTTTTTTTTAAAAACAGAGAGTCAACAGTGCCCTTTTATTTTAAATAAAAATAACGAGAGTCCTTTCAAAATCATGGACACCTGTCCATATAACCATAATGTCTGTACACCTATCACGTGTCTCGGCCCCATATATATTTATGTTGCGGATCGTGCAACCCCGTCCCAATATATGTAAGTGTTGCAGATTGTGCAACCCGTCCCAATATATGTATATAAGTGTTGCGGATCGTGCAACCCGTCCTAATAAATATACATATCACTATCATGGGCAATCTTGCATAATTTAAATCATCTTTTGACTCTCAATAACATCATCTTTAAAATGAACTTCCATTTTAGAAAAACCAAGGCACTATCACATCTTACATTTTATAAAACACCAAGGTACCAACATATCATGTATCAATCACATATAATGCACTTTCATTTTAAATCCATCCTTTGGAAAATCAAGGCCTTAGATATCATGTATCACTTTAACACATCACTTGGAAAGCCAAGGCATTATATATCATGTAGCACCTTAAAACATCAATTAGGAATTAGGATTCCTTAAAACCATGTACGTCCTCCGTAAATTCATTTCATATAAAAATCATGCCAAAGAAGAAAGGATAGTTTCACATACCTTATAGGCTATACCAACTTGACAACTAGAATACGTCTCAAATAGTACTTCAACCTATAATGACAATAACACGTCTATCAATTTCATGATACTAGTACACACTTATACTACATAATGACTCTTCTTTCGTATAAAAATTCGGGCAAAACTTCCCCTATTTATACATACTTTTCCACCTTATAAATAAGGCCAAATGCATCAATAACCAAGCACCACTTAAGGGTACAACCAAAACAACAACCAAGGTGATTCACACACTTATTTCTTATGTAAATCCGGCCTCTTAATCCATATAAAAACAGCCCATAAAAATAGTCCATACTTCTACGACAATGAGGGTAAAATGTGAAGCTTACACCACCTTTATATACCCTTATTCCTTTAGGACTTACGTCTTACGTTAGAGATTTAGCACCTTAAACATGCATAATGATAACTAAATTTCCAGCATTATAACACCACAAAACAGTCCCTGAAACTGCACCACAATATCCAACAGTTTTGGGCAATTTTCGGCCAACACACAACTAAAGCCCTTTTCACATTTACTTATAATCCAAATCACATTTCAACGTGTTTATATAAACAGTTTCAACTTGTAACAACATGGTTTACTTCATTTTAACATGCGATTAGTGACGTTAAATAACAACAATAACCAACGAATCCAACATTACCAAAACTGTCCAGTTTTCGGCTAACTTGCCAAAAATGTGACATTCATTTCTTGTTCTCCTTTTCTCTTAACACAAGTTCATCTATCAAATATAACATCATGTAATTTCCAATTACTTCAAGAGGAAGAAGAAATTTTACCTTAAACATAGCCAAAAACAGTCCGCTCAGGGATTGGTGTCCAATTCTCAAACTCTATTCTATGGTATCTATTTGGTAACCGGTGATTGATGAATTGTTTATAACTATACTTATGAATGCTAACTAAATTACTTTGTTTTACTTCAGATATGGTGGAAATAGGGCTTCCAAATCTCCTCAACTATCCGCTCATCTTACTTGTTAATGCAATTAATTATGGTTCTTCTTCTATTTTGATATAGCAGGTTAACTAAGCCGTTTTATATTCCTGTTAAGGTAGTATAAACACTCAACCCCAATATAGAAACCTTCTACCTTTCGGTGATAAGATTGACTATAAAGGAGGATTAAGAGCAATAACCTATTAAGCTACACAAGTATCGGGGTACTTTCGTCCACGATTTAACCTATGTTTATTCAACTATAGCATATTCACAATCTCCCCTTTCGGATTTTGATTAGAAATCATATAGATTATGATAATTAGTGATCAATTAATTACCAAGCATTCAAGACAAATATTGAATAAATCTCAACAATGATAAGAAGAAACCAAAACATGCATTAATTCATAAGAATGAGTTTCAAGTGATTTGATATGGAAAACCCTAAATTAAGTTAGTTCCTAGCCATAGACATGTCAAGAACTAAACTAATATCCAACATAAACTACAAAGAAATAAAATAAAGAATAAAGAAACTACACAAAAGTAGTCTCCAATCTTGATCTCCAAGGTTGTGATGAATTGGCAATGGTTTGGAACCCTTAATATGACCTAGGAATGTCCTTTTCATAGCCTCCAAAACGTTTCCCAACTTTTCCTTCTAGGCCTTGGCCCATTCCCATTCAGTCGGCGAAATTCCGCCTCAGCGCCCTTGAATCAAGCGCGAAACTCCTGCGATTCAGTATTTTGGCGTATTTGTGGCGCCTGTGGCGCTCGGGTACTTGGCGCCAGCCGCGCCGCTTTCTTGACCAGTTCGCCAACATTCTAGCTTTTTGAGCTCTGGAACCTCTATTTCTCCCCTCTTTTTGCTCATTTTCGCCAATGAGCCACTTTAAACCATTATGACTCAAAAGAAAGAAAATATATCCTAAGACGACACGTATTTGTACAAAAATGGGCAAAAGACTAACTAAAAATGACTCAAAATGTGTATATAAAATACACCGATCAAACACCCCCAAACTTAACCTTTGCTCGCCCTCGAGCAATGATCAAAAGAAAGAAACAAAGACACGAGAAGAAAGACTAAATGAGTCAAAGACATTGATCAAGTTGCTGCATCATTGTTACTTAGAAAAGCATGAAGGTTAGCAGAATAATATGCAAGAACATATGGCATGAATTTTTAGCATTGTAAACACATCAAGTTAGATATTTCACAAATTCACTTTAATCATGCTCAATGGAAGTAAGAATACCTAACTATGCATGTCAATTTCAAAATCCTATGACATGTTTACTTGTTATTCTCCACTAATCATGGATACACATGTAAGAGATCTTCAGGGCTTTTCAGGGTTGTAATCTAGGCTTAGGCATGGGTAGGTGAAAATAGGCATTTAGGCTCAATTTACATACCATAAGCTCTTTTGCTTTAAATTCTTCCATTTTCTTGTGATTCTCTTTTTCACTTCATACCTATCTTTCCCCTCTTTTGTTTTGAGAGAATGAAGTGTATTATGAATAGCCAGCACCCTCAAACTTAGGCTTTTGCCTATTTATTATTACTTTTTCATTGGGGTGCATCAAAATCGTTCACTCTCTTTGTCTCTTTTTTTAACACTTTGTATTCCAATCACCTCAATTTGTCACTTATGACACAAGTATGGAATTATAGGGTGTCAAAGAAAAGTCTTATTTTTAGGCTCAAATGGGCTGACTAGGGATATAATTTGAATGTCAGGGATATGCAAAAATGGTAAGAAAGGGGTAACAAATAAATGTCTGAGTCATCTCCCTAACATGCATATCCTAACTATTTCGCCTCAAATAGCAAGCAAGCAGACACATAGATTTAATCACTACCAATGCATAAATCAAGCAAAATACTCCAAATAGTTCGATTTCATGAATTATTGACATATCTAACATAAGTGTTTAGATGGTTGCTTCTAATTCCATTACATTATTCAACCTTACTTCACTAGGCGTTTCCAGTAACTACAGCATGCATGATCTTTAAAAAAAAATTATGACTAAAAAAATACTCAAAAATACACAAAACAAATCAAAAAGACTCAAAAACAATAAGACATCCCCCAAACTTAAATCACACATTGTCCCCAATGTGTGCAAGACTCAAAAAATAAATAAAAGAAAACAGGACAACTTACAAACTTGGTTTAAAGTGGTGGCGGTGGCGGCGGATAATGCATGGACCACTTGTTGAACAGGGAACTCATCTCATCAAATCTTTGGTGCAACTGTTGTTGCTCCTGCCTTAGTTCTTGATGTCCTTTCCTCAGGTCCTGTTGACCTTGTATCATTATGTCAAAGCTCTGCATCATCCTCCTCTGGTTCATGAGCAACTGCTCTATTATAGGCATCGGAGGTTCTAATTCTGGGGGTTGCTACTGGCTGCTTCCTGCCTCATGCTGAGCCTCTGTCTCAGGCTCATCTTCATCCATGGCAGCCACTCCTGCTGCTGCTGGTGCTGCTGCTGCTGGTGCTGGTCTCCTTCGTGCTGCTGCTGGAGGGATTGGTTCTGGGAAGGCATGTAATATCCCATATGACACAGGAGGTTGTCCCTTCTCATATGTATCAGTGGGTAGGGTTGGGACTCCATGTCTGGAGCATAAGCTGTTAATGAGTGATCCATGTCCCAACCCACCTGTCGTTACCAACCTACTGGTTTCTCCAATGTTTTGCAATATTTCCTTCCCAACGCCAATCGTCTTCCCTAACATGATTCCATATATCATTTTATTTTATCTGCTGACACTCTGGTGAAGTGCATCAATGGAATTAAGCGGGCACTGACGAAATATAACCAACCCTTGGCTGTTTTGTTGAACTGACATCTGCTCAGTCCTCTTGATCCATTTCTTGCAATATCATACTCAGCCCCAGGGTAGCATAATGTGCTTGCGACGACATTCCAGTCGATGTTGTTGGTGTCTCTAGACTAAGTTCTGAAATAGCTCCGATTGTCACCTCTTTCTTCAACATCGACTGTTCTTAATAGCACATTCACCACTTCGGCCGTCACAGGCACATACTGTCCTCTCACAAAGCATCTGCCATCTACCCTCTCTGGAAAGTTAGCATAAAATTATTTCACCATTACAGTGTTCTGCGGTGCTATTCTTTCTGGGTTAACAAATCTCTTCCACCCCATGACCTCTATCATCGCCCGAGGCTCATAGGCATCTCTCTCCTCAAATGACTCCCTTTGGTACTCCATTCATCTCTCAGGGATCAAGGGTCTAGTACTAAGTTTGTGATATCTATCTTCAACTTTTTGACTGACAAACCTATTAGTATCATATTGAGGGACGGAGGTGGATGTGGAAGCTCTCCTCTTCTTGGCAGACATTTTTAGATAAAGTCGGCAGCGTTTCCTTTGTTTCAGTGATATTACCCAACACTATCAATCAAACCAATCAACACTCAGTGTAATCAGCAGCTACACCACTCTTCAACCCCCACACTTCACTCAAAGCTCCGGTACAACACCCCACGCTCACTTCGTATAATCTTCCGCGAAACCTCACACCCAACTTCAACACACCACTGATCGGTGTATTTTATATACACTTTTTGAGTCATTTTTAGTTAGTATTTTACTCATTTCATTTATGTTTAGTATAGTATTAGGGTCGTTTTCCTTTCTTTTGTGTCACAGCGGTCAGAAACGGAGAAATGACGAAAAGGAGATGAAATGAGCATAAAAGAGATGAAATTGCACACTAAAAGGGCCAAGAAATGAAGTCTAAGTTAGGAAATTATAGAGAGATCGACAGTCCGGACGAGAAAGGACGACGAAGCAATCCGCCAAAAACGTCACGGAGCGCGGCGCTGGCAGCGGCGCGGCGCAAATCTTGAAAGACCGAGAGTTGCTGATTTTCAGGCACCATGGCGCCCGATCTGCGCGCGCGCGCGCAGATTTATGAAATGGGCGAATTTGACATGTTTTCAGAATCCTAAAGGGATTACTTTTCCTACCTAAAGGGATAATTTTTCCTACCTAAAGGGATAACTTTTCCTACCTTAAAACCCTTACCTAAAAGTATTCTAATAACTTTTCCTACTTACAAATCCTTAACCCTTCACCTAAAGGATTCTTGGTCTATAAATAGTCTTTACATCATTAGAAGAAATTCATTCTCCATTCCACCATTCACCACTCTACATCCATCCTTCCACCAATCCATCTTGTAAATATTCCACAACACAACCCTTGGATGCTAGAAGGCTTGGAGACTCATTCTTAAGTATTTTCTTTTCTTTTCTTTACTTTACTTTCAGTTTTTATGTTGGATATTGAATTAGTTCTTGTCATGTCAATGGCTAGGAACTAATTCCATTATAGGGCTTTTCATGTTAAATCACTAGAAACTTATGTTATGAATTGATGCATGGTTATGGTTATTCTTCTTCTTGTTGAGATTTATCCAATAATTGCTTTGAATGCTTGGTAATTAATTGATCACTAATTATCATTATTTATATGATTTTAATCAAACTTCGAAAGGAGGAGGTTGTGAATATGCTGTATGTTGGGTAGACATATTTTGGATTGGGGATGAAAATACCTCAATTACTTGTGTAGCGTTAACGAGATGTCTAAACACCTAATTTTACGCATGGCGCGTGACGGTTAACTAGGTTTTTGGTCTTAATCCTCCTATAGAGTCATCCTTATCACCGAAAGGTAGAAAGGAGCGATACTGGGGTTGAGTGTTTATATAGCCTTAACGGAAGTATAAAACGATTTAGTAAACCTGCTAGCTCCAAAAGAAGAAGAACCATAATTCATTGCATTAATAAGTAACATAAGCGGATAGTTGAGGAGACTTAGAAGCCCTATTCCCATCACTACTGAAGTAAACACTTTAGTTAAATTAGTATTTATAATTGTTAGTTATAAACAACAAAATCAAATATCGGTTATCAAATAGATACCAAAAGATAGATAATTGGTACTTGAACACTAATCCTTGTGGACGATATTCGGTCTTACCAAGACTATATTACTTGTCACGATAACGTGCACTTGCGTTAAAGTGTGTGCATCTTTTCGCGCATCAACCACACACCATCCACCAATAAAGCACCTCCCCAAACCTATTACCTCCCCTGATTGTATTGAAGATTTCAAGAAAAGTGATAAAGGTTACCTTGGACGGTGTTCTTCAAGATTTTCTTGTTCCTAATGATGTATTGAGGCAATGGAATGAGGGTTGTTGTTTAAGATGGTTAAGGGTGTAAGGAATTTAAGTACTTTGGTTGTGATTGAGTTTAGTTTGTGGACGATTTTTAGGTAAAAGGGTTAATTTCGTGGGTTTTGGAGAGAGGAGAAGTTTGGGTTTTTGATTTGGAGAGAGGAAAATCGGATTAGGGCTTCTTTAAAATTCAGATTTTTCGCCGCGGCCCTGCAATCGGCTCCGTGGCGCCAAACTTCTGCGACCCTCTGAACTTCCAGCGACGTGGCGCTCTGATTTGGCGTCGCGGCGCCCAAACTTCAGAGCTCTTCTGGACTTTTGGCGTCGCGGCCCTGTTGGGCGCCGTGGCGCTAAGCCAATTTTTCTTTTCTTTTGATTTTCTAGTTTTCGTCCTCCAAATTTTTGGCCCTGTACCTGTCATCACAACATGCAAACAATACCTTCCGTGAGACTGTTCTAAGTAAAAATTAAATTGCATTAAATTAAATAAAATAACCTTGGGTTGCCTCCCAAGTAGCGCTGTCTTTAACTTCTTTTAGCCGGACGCAAGTTCCTTATCAAGAGGCATGGGGTAGATTAACCCCACAACCTATCCATTTCATCAACATTTTTTTCTTCCTCCTTCTGTTTTTCTTTTTCTCCTTTTTCTCAAGAGGAGGTTTTGCGTTGCTTACCTATTTTGGCGGACGTATTTCCCTTGCTTTGGCTTGTGCTGGCTCAACCGATGTGCTGACAGTGCTAACTGCAAAGCACTTGCTCATGACTGAGGGTTCAATGATGTGTTTGAACACCTTGAACACCATTTCTTCATTCTCCACTCTGAGTGTCACCACCTTCTCCACATCAATCAGGGCTCTCCCGGTTGCCAAGAATGGTCTTCCCAATATGATGGGGATCTCATCATCTTCCTCCATATCAAGGATGAGGAAGTCCGCAGGAAAGAAGAATTTTCCCACCTTAACTAAGACATCTTCAATCGTTCCCCTAGGATGCACCACTGTCCTATCTGCTAACTGCAAGCTCACAGTGGTTGGTTTGGCCTCACCCAACCCCAACCTCTTAAAAAGAGACAAGGGCATAAGATTTATGCTAGCCCCCAAATCACAAAGGGCCCTATTACATGTCACCCTGCCAACTGTGCAAGGCAATGTGAAGCTCTCTGGATCCTTTAGTTTGGGGGGCAATTTCTTTTGCAGGATGGCACTGCATTCCTCTATCAGTGCCACCGTCTCATAATCCGCCAACTTCTTCTTCTTCCCAAGAATTTCCTTCATGAATTTAAAATAAGTAGGCATTTGCTCCAATGCCTCAATGAACGGAATGTTAATGTGTAGCTTTGTGAATACCTCCAAGAACTTGGAGAATTGCTTATCAACCACTTTCCTTTGCAACCTCTGCGGGTAAGGAATCCTCTCAGTGTATTCCCTCACTGGGACTGTTGGAACTTTCTCTAACATAGGGCGGTCTTCAGTAACCCTCTCCCTCTCTGCATTTACTCTCTGTTCAACCACACGCTGAGGTGTAAGCTGTTCTAACTGTTTTCCATTCCTCAGCTGCACCGCTTGACACTGTTGGGGGTCATCTCTGTATTACTAGGCAAAGTGCCTTCTGGCCTGTTGTTTGCCATCTTCGCTAGTTGTCCCACATGCGTCTCCAAATTCCTGATAGAGGATCTGGTCTCTGCCATGAACTGGGTCTGTGAGTTGGTGAGTGTCAACAGGGCTTCTCTTGTTGAGCAGGTGCACTGAATTGTTGTGAAGATGAGGCCTGAGTGAATGGTTGCTGATTTTGGTACTGGCCTCGAAATTGGTTCTGCTGCCCTTGATCACCCCTCCATGAAAAGTTAGGGTGACTCCTCCACCCTGGATTGTAGGTATTTGAATAGGGATTGTTCTGGGGCCTTTGATAATTCCCTACGCTTGGCATTCTGCTTGCTCGATCGAGATGTTGTTGGAATCTGCTAATGGGCACCTATCAAAGGTATGTGGACCTCCACACATTTCACAACTCAATGGCATTTGATCTGCATTCACTGACACTGTGTTCTGTTGCAGTTGCTTGGTCAAGAGAGCAACTTGTGCATTTAATGTTGTGGTGGCATCAATCTCATGAACTCATATTGCTCTTCTTCCACTCACCCCTCTGTCCTCTGTTACATGATTATTGGTGGCCATGTCTTCTAACAAATCATGGGCTTCGTGTGCTGTCTTCCTCATGAAAGTTCCACCTGCGGCTGCGTCAATGATAGTTCTTGTGGTCCCGCTTAGCCCATTGTAGAAAATATGGACCAAATTCCACAACTCAATGTTATGATGTGGACACTTCCTTTGCAAATCTTTAAATCCCTCCCAAGCCTCATAGAGTGACTCTCCATCAGCTTGATAAAAATTGTCCAACTCCCCTCTCAACTTAGCGGATTTGGACGGTGGAAAGAACTTTGCTAAAAACTTCTGTGCCAACTCCTGCCATGTGAATATAGAATCTGTAGGCAGGGAATTCAACCAAACTTTCGCTCTATCACGGTGAGAAGGAAAGAGCCTCGTCGGATGGTGGCGTCGATGCGCCATTATACTTGAAAGTTGCACACAACTCCAAGAAGTTCGCTATGTGCATGTGAGGATCTTCCGATGGCAACCCTCCGAATTGAACAGTATTCTGCACCATACTCAGGATCGCAGGCTTGATTTCGAAATTATTTGCTCCTATTACTGGGAGTCTGATGCAAGTTTGTGCTTCATTCACCCTTGGCAGCACATAATCTCCCAAGCTTCTCTCAGCTTGGACCTGGACCATTGGCAATCTCCGCGGCATACTTTGTTTAGGTTGATGATCACCTAACCCTTCGTTCATCTCATTGTTGTTCTGCAAGCCCCCCATTGCTATTAAGGCCAAAACTCGTTGGTTTCTCCTGTTCTGTTTGCAAGTCTTTTCAATCTCCGGGTTGAAGGGAACAAGTGTATCTACTCCTCTTCTCCTTCGCATAAACTAGATGCCTGCAATAGATCAAAATCAACAAATGGATCACGGCGCACGGGTTTCACGAATAAAAGAGAAAAATATAGTAATAAATAAAAAACAAAATAAAAAACCAAATTAGAAATTAAGAATAGATAAAATGATATTGAACTACGCCAATCCCCGGCAACGGCGCCAAAAATTTGAAGCGCGATTTATGCACACACTAACGCAAGTGCACGTGTCGTGACAAGTAATATAGTCTAGAAGACCGAGTTATCGTCCTCAAGGATTAGTGTCCAATTCTCAAACTCTATTCTATGGTATCTATTTTGTAACCGATGATTGATGAATTGTTTATAACTATACGTATGAATGCTAACTAAATTACTTTGTTTTACTTCAGATATGGTGGAAATAGGGCTTCCAAATCTCCTCAATTATCCGCTCATCTTACTTGTTAATGCAATTAATTATGGTTCTTCTTCTATTTTGAGATAGCAGGTTAACTAAGCCGTTTTATATTCCTGTTAAGGTAATATAAACACTCAACCCCAATATAGAACCCTTCTACCTTTCGGTGATAAGATTGACTATAAAGGAGGATTAAGAGCAATAACCTATTAAGCTACACAAGTATCGGGGTACTTTCGTCCACGATTTAACCTATGTTTATTCAACTATAGCATATTCACAATCTCCCCTTTCGGCTTTTGATTAGAAATCATATAGATTATGATAATTAGTGATCAATTAATTACCAAGCATTCAAGACAAATATTGAATAAATCTCAACAATGATAAGAAGAAACCAAAACATGCATTAATTCATAAGAATGAGTTTCAAGTGATTTGATATGGAAAGCCCTAAATTAAGTTAGTTCCTAGCCATAGACATGTCAAGAACTAAACTAATATCCAACATAAACTACAAAGAAATAAAACAAAGAATAAAGAAATTACACAAAAGTAGTCTCCAATCTTGATCTCCAAGGTTGTGATGAATTGGCAAGGGTTTGGAACTCTTAATCTGACCTAGGAATGTCCTTTTTATAGCCTCCAAAACGTTTCCCAACTTTTCCTTCTAGGCCTTGGCCCATTCCTATTCAAATTTGGCAGAATTCCCGCCTCGGCGCGTGCCCATGGCGCTGGCAGAAACTCTGCGATTCTGTATTTTGGCGTAGTGTGGCGCCTTTGTGGCTTGGGCGTATATGGCCTGCTTCTTGACCGGTTCACCAACTTTCTAGCTTTTTGAGCTATGGAACCTCTGTTTTCCCCTCTTTTTGCTCCTTTTTGCCAATGAGCCATTTTAAACCATTATGACTCAAAAGAAAGAAAATCTATCCTAAGGCGACACATATTTGTACAAAAATGGGAAAAAGACTAACTAAAAATGACTCAAAAGGTGTATATAAAATACACCGATCAAGTTACGGGGTGTAACACTTTGTGTACCAATATCTCTTTCATTTCTTAGTGAAATTTGACGATACTTGACACTAACATTATCTACTCACTTAGTATATTAGGCATGTGTGAAGAAACGATGTTTCCGACATGCGGAGTACATGTGTTCAAGTCATTAAAGATTGGATAAAATCAATCCCACATTAGTAAATTTCCAACAATCCCTTCTTGAAACAGAATTGGTGCACACAGGGCACCAACATTCAGCAATCTTTCAGCGGAAGGATATTGCATCAACAAAGGTAGCTTTCGGCTTTGAACCTTCCTTAGTCGATTACCATCGGATTTACTTACTGTGCGGTGAAGTGATGTCTTGAACTGTCAGTGTTTAGTGTAAAAAAGACAATGATATCAACACAATAACCCTTCTTATTCATTTCTTCTTATTGTTTTATCCGTTGTGGCCATGGACAACTCTTGGATTCTTAAGTGCGTACATTTGAAACGACTTGTCTTCCTACTTAAATAGATGATCTCCTATAAGGTATATTGCTCTACCCCACTCGCAAGTGTTAGGAATCATTAAATGTTTAAGAGACTTATCCTTTACCCAGGTAACATACAATGTCTATTATGGGAATGACTTTAGAGTTATACTTCTTTAAAGAATGATAATCCGAAGTACTCTTACTTCAAGTAAAGCGCTAAACTGGACCTCTATAGTTTAGTTTTCCCATTGAACCAAATTCTTTGGATCTCCAGTCAGTAAGGTTGGGTTACCACGATAAATATTCTTATTGTTTTGGTTTTAAGCACATTCCCCTAGACATGCAAAATATTTGATCTTTGGGTAGGGCTTTAGTTAACGGATCCGCTAAGTTATCCTTTGATTTGATGTAATCAATGGAAATGACACCCGTAGTGATCAACTTCCTAACTGTCTTATGCCTCCGATGAATATGTCTAGACTTGCGGTTGTACATATTAATCTGTGCCCTTTCTAAAGTCGATTGGTTGTCACAGTGAATCATTACCGAATGTACGGATTTATCTCAACAAGGTATATCCTCTAAGAAGTCGTGAAGTCATTCTACTTCTTCTCGCTTTGTCCAAAGAGATAAACTTTGATTCCATCATGGACCGGGTGATACATGTTTGCTTAGAGGACTTCCAAGACACAGCCCCATCACCAATTGTATCACTGTATCCTTCCTCTAATGGATTTTTTGTTCTTTATGTCTGATATTCAGTTTGCATCACTGTATCCTTCTAATACGGTTGGATATCTTGAATAATGTGATCCGTATGTCAGCGAATATTTCAGATATCGTAGTATCCGATTTAACTCCTTCTAATGATCAATTCCAGGATTACGAGTAAACCTAGGAAACGTATTGACTGGATAAACGATATTGGGTAGGGTGCAATTTGTAATGTACATTAAACTGACAATGACCTGCGCATATCACTCTTGGGATACAGCTGCACCACGATTCTTATCAATTCTATGATTCATATTCATTGGTGACTTAATAGGAGGACTGCCAAATGCATCAAATTTCCTCAAAACATCTTCAATGTAATGATATTGAGATAAGACCAGCCCGTCAGATGTCTTAGAAGTCTTAATTCCTAAGATTACATCTGCAATACCCAATACTTTCATGTCAAAACATTATTTTAACATTGTTTCCAGGATCAAGTTTAGACTACTTCCGGTGATGAGCATGTCATCTACGTAAAGACATATCATGAACAATGAGTCTTATTTCCCTTTGATATAAATACATTTATCACATTCATTTATGGAGAAATATTTTGTTAATAAATTATTATTAAACTGTTCATACAATTGTTCTGGGGCTTGTTTGAGTTTGTGCAGAGACTTAACAAGTCGACGCACTTTCTTTTCTTATCCTGGAATTACATACTCCTCGGGTTGTTCCATGTGTATTTTTTCTTCCAATTCCATTTAGGAAGGTTGTCTTAACATCCATTTGATGTATCTCAAGGTTACACAAACCTACAATGACTATGAATACCCTTATGGACGTTAATCTAGACAGGGGAATATGTGTCGAAGTAATCGAGGCCTTCCTTTTATCTGTAGCCTTTGACTATTAATCTGGCCTTATACTTTTCAATAATTCCATCTGCTTTGTACTTTATTTTGAGTATCCACTTACAACCCAAAGACTTGCTTTCCAGAGGAAGATCAACCATTTTTCAAGTATGATTTTGCATGATGAAATCTATTTCGCTTTTTATAGCTTCTTTCCAAAGCAGTGCTTCTGGAGTTGACAATACTTCCTTAATTGTCCTTGGTTCATTTTCAACCATATAGGTTTGAAAGTCTGGACCAAAGGTTTTTTTCTTTTTGGCCCTTTTGCTCTGTCTTGGTTCAACCTCTGGAACTCCTAAGTTCTGTAGGTCTGAAACATTAAGTTCTAGATAGTCAATAACTTCTGAGTCCTGTAGATCTGAAACATCTTGTTCCAAATAATCAAAAACTCCTGGGTCTTATTGATCTTGAGAATTTTGTTCATAACTTCGTTTGCGCGAAATTATTTCTTTTTCCTTTTTAGGAAAGATCTTTTCAAAGAATTCAGCATTCCTTGATTTCATGATCGTACCCTCGTGGATATCATGTATGTTCGACTTATACACTAAGAAGAGATAAGTACTACTATTATTTGCATATCCAATGAATATGCAATCTACAGTCTTAGGTCTAATTTTGACCTTTTTTGGTTTAGGTACTCCGACCTTTGCCAAACAGCCCCACTTTCAAATATTTATAAGTGGGTTTTTTTCCTTTCCATAATTCATATGGAGTTTTATCCTTACGCTTATGCGGAACACTATTGAGAATAGTATTAGCGGTAAGAATTTCCCTGTTCCACATGTTTTGGGCTAAATTAGAATTGATAAGTAAATCATTCATCAATTCCTCTAACATATGGTTTTTTCGCTCGGTAATACCATTAGACTCAGGTGAGTAAGGAGCAGTCGTTTGATGAACAATGCCGAATTGAGCACAATATTCTTCAAATTGTGCTATGTATTCTCTTCCTCTATCACTACGAATTGCCTTAATCAGTAGGTTTAGTTGATTTTTAACTTCTGTTTTGTAACGTTTAAATGTTTCAAATGTTTCATCTTTACTTTTCAATAAGTAAACATAACAATACCTTGTATTATCATCAATGAAAGTCACAAAGTACTTGTTTCCCCCTCTAGTTTGCACAAACTTTAAATCACATATGTCGGTGTGAATAAGTTCTAGAGGAGCGGTATTTCTTTCAACTGAATGGAAAGATGACTTGGTTAATTTTACCTCTATGCATACCTCACATTTATTTTGAGGGTTTATGTCGAAGGAATGCAACAATTCCAAATTTACTAACTTTTGAATGGATTTGTAGTTAACGTGTCTTAATCTATGATATCATAAATTAGAGGACTTAAGCAAGTAGGTACAGGATTTATTTCATTTGATGAACGAATTATAGACATAATATTCATTTTGAAGAGGTCGTAACATGAAAAGCCCTTCCTACAAAATTACAATTCTTAGTTATTACAAATTTGTTGGACTAAAAAACTAGTCTAAAACCAGCCTTGACCAACAGTGGCCTTGAAACCAAGTTCTTCCGGATGTCAGAGACGTGCATCACTTCCTTTAGAGTGATCTCTTTGCCAGAAGTCATTTTGAGGACAACCTTTTCAACCCCTTGTACTTTAGAGGTGGCGTTGTTGCCCATTAACATCTTCTTGCTCGTGACTGGGGTGTAAGAGGAGAATGCATTCTTATCAGAGCAAATGTGACAGGTTGCACCTATGTCTTTCCACCATTTCCTTGGGTTCTCCACTAGATTTGCCTCCAGCACCACTACCGAGAAATCCAAAATCTTGTCGTCAAGATCTGGAGGATTACCCTCGTCTTGTACAATGTTAGCCTCTGCCTTGCATTTGTTCTTGGCCTTCAGGTCATTTGTGACCTGGATATTTTTGTCCACTTCAGTCGTTGTGTTCGACTAAGTGTCTATTGCATCCCCATCAGAAGGAGGATCTTCTGCCTAAGATCGTGACAGGCTCAACGCAGTAAGATAAAACAACAGTTTTAGTCTCCTTCTCTTGTTGTAATGGTTATCCAGAACCTTTCCTGGGAGCTGAAAGACATCTTTCAAACACGGTCGAAAGAAAAGGTTAAACAAAATTGGTGTGTTTGAAAGGTTAAACAAAATCTTGTCTTAAAATTGTAGGAAAATTTGGTGTATCCGAAAGGTTAAACAAAATCGAATTGGCTGAGTCGAGAGATGTCTCTCTATCTTTAAGATAAGATTGTCTCATATATATGTTTTTACAGTAATGGACAATAGTCTCCCAAGATAAAACATTGATAATCAACAAAGCAAAGTAAACTGTGTTGATTCTAGCGAAGAAAAAGAATATAGAACAGATTGTTGTGCCTTTCTGTTTCAGTGTTTCGAACAGAATAGAAGAACATGGTTTTTGTTACCTCTGTTCTCTGTTTTTCGTTACAGAAGAGTTATATATCTGTTCGAAATTAGCAGATGAGAAGATTTCTATATTTCTTGTCTATTTCGAACTTGAACAGAGGAGTTCACTATATAAGGAAGAAGAGGGGTGAATCTGACCGTTAATTATAATGTTTTAGAACCGTTGCAACTTTCCGAAACTTTCAGATCCAAAATATAAATAAGAAACATTTCAGTGACCAAAAAGAAAATTCTGAAAAATAGCCCGCGACCCGAGCCCGGACTGGCAGCGACGCGCATGTGGGGCTTAGCCGCGAACCCAAGCTCACCTATTTCTTTCCCCTTCTAAACACATGGGTCAACCCTTGGGGGCCCAAACCCTTACTCAAACTTAGAGCTTATATATTGCTCAATTTTTTATCTTCTACCAATGAGGGATATTTGTCATTTTTGGTCAAAAACACTTCATTTTATCATGTCTCAAACACCTTACTTTGTGTACCAATATCTCTTTCATTTCTTAGCGAAATTTGACGACACTTGACACTAACATTATTTACTCATTTAGTATATTAGGCATGTGCGAAGAAACGATGTTTCCGACATGCAGGGTCCATGTTTTCAAATCATTAAAGACGGGATAAACTCAATCCCACATTAGTATATTTCCAATAGATTTATACTATAAAATATGATTTTCCACCTCAGTTCACCGAACCAACTTATTGGAAAAATGCGTGTTGCAAAAAGATTTTGATTGAAATGTTGAAAAACTTATTATTTTTTCCGTGTGAAAATACTACTATTTAGATTTTTTCCACCGACATTTAGTGGGAAATAGTCACTGAACATTTTTCTGTGGAAAAATAGAGATATTTTTGTAGTGGTTGGTGGATTTGGCTACAGTTTGACTTATGATTATACTTATTTATTCCGGTGTTGTTGATGGATATTTTATTTATGTTATAGTTCTATTTCAGAACATTGATTTTTTCAATATAGTAACTTTTGTTGATAATTCGCCTAGTGAAGTGTCGATCACGACTCAAGAATTTAGATGTCTCAAAAAAGAAATGCTCCAATTGGTCATCCAAATGCATTTCTATTTTTTTTATTAAGTGATCCACTTAAGGTTCAATGTTCTTTTCGAGATAATTATGCTTCAATTGTATCGCTGAAGCACAATAATTAATGTTGTAACATGCCACAACAAAATAATAATTCAATTTTAACGCATTTAGTTAAATATAATCCTTGTGTTTTTTTGTTAAATAATGTACTAGTACCATTTATGAACAACAAATAAATATAATAAATACTACTTCTTAATCAATATAAATATAATATAAAGCTAGGAATATACAATCTTATGTGGCACCTCTTTATGACCAAGGATTCTATTTATCTTTTTTCTCCTTTTTGAATTTTTATATCATTTTTAATTATTTTATTTTAATTTAAAATTCATCTCTACAACTCACACCCCTTCATCTTCATAATAAACCTCTACTTTTAATTACTATTAATAATTAATTTCATAATTTCTAGTTTATTGTACAAGTTATGACACATAATATATATATATATATATATATACATAAAACTAGGAAATGAGAGAGTGATATGGCGTCTCTCTCTAGCTAAGGATTCTATTTATCTTTTTCTCAATTTTTGACAATTTCTCCTACTTGTCTATTTTTACTTTACAAGAATAAATATATCAATTTCTCCTCCGTTTAATCATATTCTTTAATGTAAAAATTTAATGGTCTTTATTTTCATTACTCCCACAAATTTTCATTACCATAACCCCTAAATAGTTAGTCTTTATTTTCATTACCCCCAAATTGTTTTATTACCATTAACCTCTAAATAATTAATACTCATGTTAATGGCATTATTTGATATTCCATATTATAGTCTTATATATAGAGGCATGGTAAGACTTTGTGGCAAAGAAAATGATCACATTAGTCAAGAATATCACTCTCTTAGAGCATCAAATTTCATAAATTTATATTTTTTGTTTTGCGAGATCCTACCGTCTTCTGAAATCGTATAACTGTCAAAAGTGAGTGATTGTTCATCGGAACTGTTATAGTCCGAATACTCATAAGGTAGAGTCGACGCCCGCCGCCCCCAAACGTAACGTTATCCTTTATTCCATATTTGAAGTACATAGTAATGTTGTTAAATTTACTGCAGTATTATATTCATGCTTTAGTTTGATATGAAGAAAAAGGAGGAGGAGATTCATGAATGGTGATCAACTTGTAAGAGTGGATAACATCAACAATAGCTCGGGAAATTATGTATTGATCTAGATCTGTATTATTTTCTTCTATTTTTTTATGATTAAGGTCGTAAGAATGATGTTTATTGTATTATTTTCTTCTTTATTTTTCGTATGTTCTCTCTATAATACCTTTTTAGTTTAATTTTTATATGAATTTTTGATTGTTGTAAGTATATACTATCTTTTGGTTCAAAATAGTAACTTATGACTTTGTAGGAAGACTACTACTATTAACCAAATATTTTTCTCTATGAAATTAATTATACTTCTGGTATTTATATAGAAACGACCAAGTGAGTGTATTCTTTTCTTCATTTTACATTATATTCTTTTTTATTTAAGGAGAAACACACACACACACACACTCTCTCTCTCTCTCTCTCTATATATATATATATATATATATATTAAAGTTATAAATAAATAAGGTAATGCGACATCTCTATATGACCATCCGTTTTATTTTAAGAAACTAAGTAGATAATTGATTGAGAAATACATATAAACTTTATAAATTGATTGAAATATAAAATTATCACCATATTATTGGAAGTGCTTTATATTTCTAATTTAGTCAACTACTTATATAAATATATATATATATATATATATATATATTTTAAATAACTCTTCTATTTATATTATATTTAGTAAATTATTAATATTTTTTATGACAGCGCGAAGGATGGATAAATTCACTAGTATCATATAGATGCAAGTAAATGTCAGGCACAGATGCATGATACTCTCTTAATGCCACTTAAAACTTAAAAGACAATTAATTACAACTAGTCAAATGTACAATAAAGTCCTCATATTAAAGACATTTAAGGAAATTAAAATGTCACCTTACGTTAACATTACATCATACAGTATAAATATGACATGCCCCTTTCAAATCTTCATCAAATTCCAAATTCCCTCAACTCCAAATATAATCGTAACCACGTTATATATACCGTAAGAAAGATGACTTTGTCTTATGCGTATGCATTTATTTTCTTGTGCATATCCATCGAGGTTTCTCCATGTGTCTCACAATTACTTGGAGGAGAAGGCCTTTTGCCAGGTTTAGGGGGATAATGGTCTTCTTCCGGACATCCCCAAATGCTTAGCATCAGTGTTAAATGTTCCTGGATGTGTTGAAGAAATTATAACGTCTTTCTTAAGTATTCAACCTCGATTGATTGGTCCTCAATGTTGCAAAGCTGCATTAGAATTTGAGGATAATTGTTTGCCTAATATTTTCCCTTTGAGTTCACTTTTCCCTTTTACACTTAGGAGTATTTGCCCCAGTCAGAGTTCATTACCACCACCATCCCTTCAACCTCTAGTTCCAACATTAGCACACAAAGTTAAAAACTAAGTTGTTTAGTTATCGTCCTTCGAATTCTTTCTAATAAATGTGTGGTGATCAGACTTGCACCTATAAATATTTATATTAATGAGAAAAGCTCACAAAGTGGAGATTAATACAATCTTAAATGGTATCAGGAGCCTAAACCCTAAAAACCTAGATTATTTTCCTGTGGCCGACCCCCCCCCCCCCCCCCCCGGAATTCCAATTCCGGCGCCACTAATTTTCTTGGTTTCCCTACTCCTCTCCTCTTTAAATGGACCCTTTTAATTCTCCCACAAAGTCTGATGCTTCCGCCTCCACACTTCAAACACCTCCCACAAACCCCTCTTCGCCGTCCTTTCACCCGGCTCTCGCCATTACAAATATCAAGAATTCTATGTCTCACATTCTTGATTAGGAAGATGGTCAATATTGGTCGTGGGTGGAACTGTTTAAAATTCATGCATGTGTCTATCATGTGCTTTATTACATCGGCGACTCTGTTCCTCGCCTTCCCGAAATTTATGAAACTACATGGCGTCGTCTTGATGTTGTGGTTAAACAGTGGATATATGGCACTATATCCAAAGACCTACTTCTCAGGATCATGAAATAGGAGCTTCCGCCCGTGACTTGTGGGCTCTCCCGTCTCTGAAATAAAAATGGTTTTACAATTGGTTATAGGCCTACCAAAGGGTATATGACACTCTTTCCACCATAATACAGAAGCCGACCCACTTCCCAATTATAACAAGGCTCGTTAGCAATTTCTTTTGGAAGAGACGCGGCGTGCAAATCAAGACGAACACACTCAAAAAGCCTTGGTGGTTGAAACATCTACACCACCAAACGTCATCGCCGACCAACAACCACTGTCGGAAAATGGTTAGCCATAGCATCACCGCGGTGGAAGGGGAGGCAGAGGTCGCAGTGGTGGTCGTGGAGGCAAGGGAGGCAAGGGACAACAACCCATCCCACACCCCCAGCAGCCCAGTTTTTGTCACGACCCGACCCCGGGCCCGCGACTGGTGCCCTACCTGGGCACCCTTACAGGTATACATCAGAGATAATCAGCGGAACATACATAAACTTAACAAGAATAAATAATAGGTTAGCCGATAAGACTACCTCCCTAGATATATACAAATCCAAAAGCAGTTACCTCATTTTGTTTTTCAAAGTGACCTACAAGATATGACTACAGACCTCTAAGAGTTTGACATAACAACTGTGACGGGACAGGGCCCCGCCATACCCCTGAATGTACATAAATCTACGACCTCAGGGAACCGTACCAAAAGACAAAGCCTCCCGAGAAATGGAGCTTTCCAAGAACTGGACAGTGATCCTAGAGTGCGGATCAGCAAACTATGTACCTCAACCTGCGGCATGAACGCAACCCCCCGAAGGAGGTCAGTACAACATGTACCAAGTATGTGAAACTGAAAGTACTGTAATGAAATCATAAAGTCTAAAATAAAGCTGGAGACATGTATGATAACTCGATTAACAGTACATTGTGCCTTACCAACAATGAGAGTAAACAAGAGCATACCTTACTGCATAAAAACAATAGGAGGCTCATGATCAAAGTAGGGCCACCCGCCCGTAGTATCATTAAGCAATCCTACTCTTGGGACTATTTCACCCTCATAGGTCCTGTGGACCCGCAATGAGGTCATCCGCCTCGCATGGGACTATTTCACCCGCATAGGTCATGTGGACCCGCAATGAGGTCATCCTCCTCGTATGGGACTATTTCACCCGCATGGGCCCGGTGGGCCCGCAATGAGTACAAACGCCGCACTGACATCATGGGTAGCAAATCCATGGAATAAGTAGTAACCCGGTGGTTTACCCCGCAAGAATAACATAACCTAGCACAACCGGCTATCATACATAACATAAGCACTACCGGTTTATCATACATAACATAAGCACTACCGGTTTATCGTACATAACATAAGCACTATCGGCTTATCATACATAACATAAGCAAGTTAAGAAATTCCCTAACTTCTTATTAGTTTTGTTCATATACACTCCCATTTTAGTTTACTTAAGGCACTATCATGTCATTATAAAATCCGGGAATTTAACCCAAAGTAGTACGTACTTTTATTCTTTTAAATGACTCTTTTTCATATAAAACTTCCAAGATACTAATAACCGTAGTATCAAGTCATATTTACTTTTCAAGCAAGTCACAATACCTTCTAAAGATTTTTTCATCACCTGAACAGTAGTCACACCATAGCTAGGGACACAAGCCCTCAAATACCAAAGCGTGCCCGTGGGATCCCCCATCACTGCCGACAGCCGCAAGCGTAAAATATAACCATGTGACGTGCCCGTGGCATCCTACCTCACTGTCGGCGTACACACATACAAAGCACATATATATATCTCCTGCTCGTGGGATCCTCCATCACTGTCGACAGCCGAAATTGTAAAATGTAATCATGTGACGCGCCCGTGGCATCCTACCTCACTGTCGGCGTACACACATACAATACATATAGATATACCTCATGCCCGTGGAATCCTTCATCTCGGGTAGATGACTTCATGGGGAGCTAATCCATGGAGTAATAATCGTATATAACATGCCCGTGGAATCCCTCATCTCGGGTACATGTCTTCATGGAGAGCTAATCCATGTCATAATAATCGTATCCGGGAATTTAACCCGCATCATGGTAGCATTCCCCGGAATCCTCCATCGCAATCATGTCCATGGATCAATCACAATGGAAGCATACCCGTGGAATCCTCCATCACTGTCGGTACGTCCAAATAATTTCACAACAAGATATCCGACCCTCCAACTGAGAGTCACAGCAGCGTATCAACATAATACTTGCACTCCAAGGCTATCACAAGCGAGTATGGGCAAGTTCATAAAATCTTTAGACTTTCATTAACATACCAAATAGATCTCATTGTATAACCTCAAGGCACATTCATATAAAACCCCAAGATACTAACACTCGTAGCATCAAGGATAATCTACATTTCACCTACGTCACTACACTTAGAATTTCACTTTTAGGCTTCTAATCAAGTGACCCTTACTTTAAACTTTAAGCAATTGATGCCTTTAAATCAAATTATCCTTCTTTATTTCAAGTCATTAATCTTTGTTTACCTTACTCGAGAAAACCATTCCTTCAACCTTCCATAAAGTTGTTATAACCAACTTCCCATAAAGTCGTTATACTAACTTTATGCTTTAGAAACTAAGACATCCTTATCCTTTCATAAAGCCGTCATAACTAACTCCTCATAAAACTGTTATAACTCTTTATGTCTTAGACAAATTCATTCTTTTTATGACCAAGAGACTTATACTTTCAAATCAAGTTTCTTAACTTTCAAAATACTTCAAGTCTCTTAACTCTAGAAAACAAGTTTCTTAACTTTAGAATAGCTCAAGGAATCTATACTTTCCAAATCAAGTATCCTATACCTTTTCAAGTCAAGAAATCTTTGTCTACCTTATAAGAATAAACCATTCTTTTAACCTTTCTTTAAAAACAAGTGATTTAATTCTCTAACTCAACCAACTTAGACATTCTTAAAACAAGTCAAGTATATCAAATGAACCGACTTCATTTAAATCACGTACGTCTACCGTACTATACATTTATAACTACTCATGCTCAAGAGATAAGAAAGTTTCCACATACCTCTCCGGCTTAATTCACTTGCCAAGTCCAATATGTCGTCTGTAGTATGTCAACCTATAATGACCATAATACGTTTATTAGCTTCTAGCTTCAACGTAGAATATTCTAATTGTAAAGTCTCTTATTCTACGGAAAATTGGACAGCACTTCCTTTGTTTCTACGCACTTTTCCACCTTTTCCAAGGCCCAAATTTAACAACCAAACACGCCACATTTAAGGCCCAACAATTTAACCATCCAAAGGGGATTACACGCCTAACTGGACGTGTAAAATTCTGCTCCACAATTCATATATAATAGTCCATTATTATTAAGGCCAATCTCGGCTACAATAATGACAACATATAGTCCTTTTTTCCATTCCTTATAACCCAAGTCGTTATTCCAACATGTTATACAAGTCATAACAATTATAACAACTAACTTTCCTTTCTCGTATAACATGTGACGATTATAACTAACAACAAAATTGATTAACATCTTCAATGGCTAACATGCCATTTCTCGGCTTTTAACCTTCCAATGTATCTTAACACTTATTAAACTTCATTCCTTATATCACAAGTTCATTTATCAAATTACTACCACATGAAATCTTCAATTTCATAGGAAGACAATGATCATTACCTCAATAAGCCCAAAATATTCCAAGGATCTCGCCCGCTTAAGCTCTTTTTCGCAACTCCTTTTCTTGTCAAAATCATCCACACGAACCCTCTACAAGCTTGCCAACATATATTCTTCTTGCCGCCTCACCAATAATTTCACTAGGCTTATGGTTCTTAAAATTTTAGGGAGAAGAGAAGAGGAATTCCTTTAGGATGTATCTTTGCAAATGACCAAGTAAGAATACCTAACTATGCATGCTCAATGGAAGTAAGAATACCTAACTATGCATGTTAATTTCAAAATCCTATGGCTTGTTCACTTGCTATTCTCCACTAATCATGGATACACACATTAGAGATCTTCAGTGCTTTTCAGGGTTGTAGTGTAGGCTTAGGCAGGGGTAGGTAAAAATAGGCTTTTAGGCTCAATCTTACGTACCATAAGCTCTTTTGCTTTCGATTCTTCTCTTTTCTTTTGATTTTCTTTTTAACCTCATACCTATATTTCTCCTCTTTTATTTTGAGAGAATGAGGTGTATGGTGAATAACAGGCACATCCAAACTTAAGTTTTTGCCTATTTATTATTATTATTTTTCACTGGGGTGCTTCAAAATTATTCAATCTCTTTTGTCTCTTTTTCAACACTTTATATTTCAATCATCTCAATTTTTCACTTATGACACAAATATGAAATTATAGGGTGTCAAAAGATTTTTTTTACTCAAAGGGGTTGACTAGGGATACAATTTGTAATGTCAGGGATATGAAATGAATGGTAAGAAAGGGATAACAAAGAAATGTCTGAGTCATCTCCCTAACATATATATCCTAACTATTTCTCCTCAAATAACAAGCAAGCAGAGACACATAGGCTTAATCATTAAAAATGCATATGTCAAGCAAGATATCTCAAATAGTTTGATTCCATTAATTCTTAGCATATCTAACCTAAATGTACAGATGGTTGCTTCGAATTTCATTACATTATTTCACTTGACTTCACTAGGCGTTTCAAGTAACTACAACATGCATGATCTTAAAAAAAAACTTAGACTCAAATAAACATAGAAATATCAACAAAAAAACTCAAAAACACATCAAAAATAAACTAAGAACCTCCCCCCCAAACTTAAATCACACATTGTCCCTAATGTGTGCAAGACTCAAAACTAAAAGAAAGACGAGACAACTTACAGACTTGTGGTTTAAAATGGTGGCGGTGGCGGCGGATAATGCATGGCAGATAACGTCAGAAAAATCGTCAGAATGGAAGAGGGAAATCGTTTCTAGGGCTCTTTATTTTTTAGATTTTTCGTCGCGGCGCCACGGCCCTGAGACCGGCGTCGTGGCGCCCAAACATCCGCGACCCTCTGAACTTCCGGCGCAGTGGAACTCTGATATTGGCTCCGTGGCACCCAAACTTCAGAGACCTTCTGGACTTTCAGCGCCGTGGCGCCCAACTTCCTGCGGCTTTCTACATTCTCGGCGCCATGGCCCTCTGCTGGGTGTCGTGGCGCCGAGCCGATTTCCTTCCTCTCTCACGTTTTTCGTCCTACATTTTTTAGCCCTGTACCTGTCATCACAACATGTAAGCAATACCTTCCGTGAGACTGTTCTAACTAAAACTAAATTGCATAAATTTAAAAACCTTGGGTTGCCTCCCAAGTAGCGCTGTCTTTAACGACTTTTAGTCGGACGCAGGTTCCTTATCAAGAAGCATGGGGTAATTTAACCCCACAGCCTACCCATTTCATAATCATCTTTCTTTTCCGCCTTCTATTTTTCTTTTTCTCCTTTTTCTCAAGAGGGGGGGTTAGAATTACATACATGCGCTGACGGACTGCTCACCTTGGCTTGGGCCTGTTCTGGCTCAACAAATGTTATTTTTTACTCAAAGGGGTTGACTAGGGATACAATTTGTAATGTCAAATAGAAGAAGAACCTTAATTGTTGCATTAACGATTAAAAGCGAGCGGATAGCTGAGGAGATTTGGAAGCCATATTTCCACCATATCTGAAGTAAAGTAAAGTAATTTAGTTAGCGTCTATAATCATAGCTATAAACAAACCATCAAATTATCGGTCACCAAACAGATACTACATAATAGAGGTTGGTAATTGGACACTAATCCCTGAGGACGATAACTCGGTCTTCTAGACTATATTACTTGTCACGATACGTGCACTTGCATTTAGCGTGTGTATAAATCGCGCACCAGCTGGGTAAACACCTTTGCATCAGACACTAATATTTATGTTTTCTGTCTTGCCTTCCAGGGAACACAGCTAACAAAGTGCAGACGGCTTCATAGAGCGTCTGATACTCCTCTTCATTTTGGCTGATCATTTTCCCGGGCTCGTGCTCCTGTGTATCCATAGGACCCATCATCAGTTGTCCTTAAGGCCACAGTTTCTCCTGTCATGGCAGTCGATGCTTCTTATATTGGGGTAGCTATGGAGGTATGCCTTTCCTCTTGTGCTTGGTCCTTCATTGCCTCCGAGATCTGGCCTTTATACTGAACATGTCCTTTATGTACAGGAGACTGTTGGCGTAATCCCTTGGTAGAAACCTACCCAACTCTCAACTCAGAAGTTCCTACCGAAGTCATCCCGAAAGACGTGTTTTAGCATTACTTTAGCTTAGTCGGCACTATTCCTCCGTCAGCTTCACCTGTTGGCGTCCATCGAGAGTGAGTGCAGGAATCTCTCACCGGGGGAATCCTAGACACCAAAGAGGAGTTACATTCTCTGAGAGCCTCTTTGCTCCGATTGTCGAAAGAAGCCACGGATTCCCCGACTCTAGCAGCCACTTACAATGACATGGCTTTGAATAATTTGTTTGTTCTATATAGAACGGTCAAATATGGCCATGATGAGGTTGTCGCTGCTTTACAACACTTGGGGTCTCTTCGGTCGGAGAAGAACCACATTCAGACCTTTCTATGAGGTGGGTGTAGTGCGGCAACAGAATGTCAGCTGTAGAAAGGATTTGCGAGAGAAGTTGTCCAAGCTATGAGTGGAACTGGAGCAGATCCAGGCAGAGATAAGAGCCATAACTTCATCCATATGTTCCTTAGACTCACCTATTAATTCCCATGACTCCTCCCGTTCTTCTTTGTGTCGGCAGAGCCTTCCATTGGATAATAAGATCCAAGAACTTGGTAACCAGCAAGTGATTTAGGAGATCAGAGAGCATGTAGCGAGCGGCTAGACAAACTGGAGGATGAATGGACTTCATGGAAAAACCATCTGATTCAAGTAACGCCGACAAAAACTACTTCTTTGCTTGCTAATCATGTTGCTAAATCATTAGCCGATACATGTATGAATTTGCCATCTGAAGCTGTTGTCGCTTCTGTTGTTCAAGAGGTCTCGGTTGATACTTAGGCCCTGGCGATTGTAGTGGTTGAGCCTCTGCTGGATGCTGAAACGGAGGTCCATGTGGGAGCCGATGCGTCTGAGGTAGTGTCCATTGTTGAAACTGAGATAGAAAGAGAGATTACCTATTCAAGATGTCCAAGAATTCATGGGTTCAGATAATCCTGAGACTTCTGTCGTTGTTGATGTATTACAACCTCTATCTGGGGTAATGTCGAGTGATTCGGTTTCCTAATTTTTTTGACTGCATATCGAAGGGTCTATTATTGTGACCAGGCAGCCGGTCTGTGGTTGTTGTTTGTTCTCACATTCCCCAAATCTAAGGGAACTTGTCCTTTTTTGTGACTAGGCAGCTGGTCTATGGTTGTCGATTACTTATGCATGCCCCAAAATCGATGGGTAGTATTTTCTTCAAGATGTCTACTATTTCACTTTCTCTTTCATGCATAGTTATCACTTGATCCGTATTGCCGACACCCTGTGGGTTCGCTGTGAAGGATCATTTCCTAGTTTGGTCATCATTTGCTAATTTTACAATCTTTCACTTCAATCGGCAGGATGAGTTCCCGAGCTAGGTTTCCTTCGGTAAACCTCTTTAGGCTTTATATGTTTGTCGTATACCTTGGCCATTTTATATTTACCGTCTTTGACTCTTTCAGTCTTTTTCAGTCGAATTTTTGCCCAACTAACCCAACTCCATTAGCATGGCCCACCAAATTTAGGTAATTTAGTTTGGCCATCTATAATGGCATTGACTTATGAGGACAACATTGCCTCTTGGACATGGATTTAGTCGATAGGATGTCGTCTCCAAAGCTGTAGATTTAAAGCTTTTGATCGCCTATTTCATTTAAGACTTGTCTTTGTAAAATGAATTTATTCAAACTTTGCACAAAACATACACAATATGGGTTATTTGAATAACATTCAAGTTTTGTACAAGTGTAGAACAAATACAAACAAATCTAGGCATAAAACTCCTATCGGCATCTAAAATGTTATTGGCCACCAGATCTGATCTTCTGTGTGGCTTCCCATATGCGATGCTTCGTCTATCCTTGCCTAGAACTTAGAACAGTCAGTCGATGCCCTAGGTCACGTATGAGTTAGGTTCCCTCAACCATTTGGATCCTCTAGGGTAAGCCGTGGTTGGCTAATTGCTTTACTTCAACCCTCGCGAGGTAAGATTATATGATTCCCAAGCTCCTTCTTCATATTGTTTAGTGACGGCTATGGGATCCACGTAGGGTGAATAGAGGATAGCTTCTGCGTTCTGAACCCCTGACTTGAACGGGTTATCATCCACTGATTTCTATCTTATACTTTCCCAAAAGATGGGCTTTTGATGCATGGTGGAAGGAAGGCATCAACCGATGTAAATACAGTCCCTGCCCAATAGAATGGTTTAGGATGACTTTCTATTTATTACAAAGAAGGCAGACCTGATCATTTTGGGACCCACAGTGATTTCTGCCACTAGAATCTCCAATGCTTCAGATGCCTCTCCCACAAAGCTAGCCATTTTCATGTTAGTTGGGAAGAGACCCTCCTTTGTTTTGTTGAGATCCTTCAAAGTAAGCAGTGACTTTTAAGTCCATTTTAGGACTGATTTAGAATCTGTTTTAGGAGTCTTTTTTACGTGTATTTTAGTGTTTATGTGCAGTATTATGCTTTGTTTTGTTTTCAGGTTATAAGTGACTTAGGTGGGAAATGGAGAAATTAACATGAAATGTCGGATTTGGAGGATGTAAATGCGCAATCGAGCCCCGAACAACCTAGCAAAGAGTCATGAAGAGCATGGAAAGAGTCTGGTAAAATCTGAGTGAAAAGCAGAGGAGTGTCGCGACGCAAAGAAAGAAGAGTTGCGGCGCTGATGAACCGCGGTCGAAAAGTGTTGAGCCGAGGCGTAAAAATTCCAGTAGCTAAGGAAGAAAAATCATCGTCGAAGGCACCGCGGCGCATGTCAGCAGATCCGCGGCGCAATATTTCCAGTAGCCTCCAGTGTTTTCGGCTGATTTAGAGTCGCGGCGCTTGGCCGCATCACCGCAGCGTCGACGCATATATTTACTGAACTGGACCGAATTTAATAAGGGTAAAAGGGTCCGAAACGAGGTTTTACTCAGATATAAAACCCAAAAATCCTGTCATATCTGAGATCATACTTTGGAGAGGCAAGAATTGGAGGAGACACAAGATTGAAGACAACTTTTGTTCAAGTGTTTTTTCTTCCCTTTGTTTTATTTCAGTATATGTTGGATATTAAATTAGTTCTTAGCATGACAATGTCTAGGAGCTAATTTCTTTATTAGGGTTTTCCGTCGAATCAACTTGAAACTCTTTTCATGAATTAATGCATAGTTATTGAATTCTTCTTCAATTGTTAAGATCTATTCAACTTGTTATGATTGTATGATAATTAACTGATCACTAATTGCCATAACTTATACGATTTCAAATTAAGATCTGAAAGGGGAGATATGAATATGCTATAGTTGTTTAGACATAGGTTAAAATTGTGGACGAAAGTACCCCGATACTTGTGTAGTATTTAAGGTTATTGCTCTTAATCCTCCTGTGTGGTAAAATCTATTATAGAAATATAGAAGATTTTTTCATAATGTTGAGTTTTTATATGTCCTAACCGGAATATAGAACATGTTCGTTAGCCTGCTATCTTAATAAGAAGAAGAATCATTAGTACTGCATTAATAAGTGAAAGAGTGGATAGTTGAGGAGATTGGAAGCCCTAATTCCTTCATAACTATTTTAAATCCAAAGTACTATCATCTTTAGTGGTTTTCTGCACTTTGTTTAGTTTTAATTCTTAGTTATAATCCCCAACCAAAAGAACGTTAACCAAATAGATATCATAGATTAGATATTCAGTACTTGATAAACCAGTCTTTGTGGACGATAACTCGGTCTTACAGACTATATTACTTGAGAGATACGTACACTTACGTAAGCATATAGAATTATCGCAACAGTGACATCACATTCAGCACATCCCTATTGTCCATGAACACTCGGCTAATGGCTTTCTCGTTGATGTACGTCTTCACATAGAGGGGCTTAAAGTGTTTAACCATATCTTCTGTAGGCGTGCCAAATACGGTGTTTAAAGTGTCCCTAGCCGGGGTATCATCCATCATTTCCCATTTTGTTTCTTCCACGCAAACATCACCTTCCAGGCTATCCAACGCAGAGCAGCTGGTCCAGAACTCACATGGGATTAGGTTGACCATTTCAATTCCTGCCCATATATCTTCAACCAGGTATTGGCTAAATAAATCAAGGATGGAATCGCCCACCTTGTTAAATTTATTTGAGGAGAAGTCGATACCTTCTATAGCTTGGAGACACGTGAAGATTTGTTGGGGATCTTCTGACTGAGTCCTCTACACGATCTGTGGGATTGCATCGGTTAGAAATCCATCCGAGGCCTCGATCTCTTCCCGGGGTTCTTCCATCGAGTTGTCGGAATGTTGTTCATCCAGTTTTGGTTGACTCGACGTCTCTCCTTCAGGTGTAATTCCCCTGAAGCAACTGAGTTGAATGTCCTTTTGATAGCTTCGACTACGGCAGACTCAGAAATCTCCTGATTTTCGGCTACCTTGGTGTTAGAAATTAGATGCAATTTTTGTTGCATCTTACGCAAGGCCTTGGCACGTTGCATCCTTTTTTTTTGGATTTCTAGATGCGACTCTTGGTGGTGCCTCTTTCTTTTCGGGAGTCTGATTGATGGACCACTTCCCTTCCTCAGTGTTGGCGGCTGGTTTAACCATTCTTCGGGGTATCTTCTGATCCTCATTTCTTGTTATGATACGTAAGGACGATACACCCTCATTTACGTTAAACTGATCACCATCTGTTTGATTTTAGAAAGCGGTTCTTCATCTATTTGAGGCATGCTTGACTGCCAGTTGGTTGGCATCCGTACTTGCCCCCTAGGCCTACACCTAGCACCAATATGGACCCTTTTAAACCTCATGGTTTGCTCTTGAAGTTCTCGCTTGAAGTCTCTCATGTTTCTAGGACGGTCATGCAAACTGATCCTAGTCGGCTGCCTGTTTTCACAAATATCATGTAGGTTGCCTAACCGGTCGAATACTGAAGTCCTTATGACCTTCTCCCCTTCGGCGGGTTTCTTAGGGACCCATACCTTTTTCATCGACTATTTCCCTTTATTGTCCGCGGATTCATCGAGTTTATAAAAAGACACCATAGATATTGGTACTGAGGGAAAAGGGTCGATATCAATAAACATTTTAGCCATGCCCTTGTCGACTAGCTTGAACCTCCCATCCCCGATGTTGTTTTGGATCGCCTTCCTGAAGACCACACAGTTAGAAGTAGAGTGACTGTATGAATTATGTCACGTGCAGTACTTCTTGTCTTTGAGTTCCTCGGCAGGCGGGATCATGTTGCCATCAAGCAGTCGAATCTACTTATCTCTGAGCAGATGATCAAAGATCTGATCTGCCTCTGTGATATCAAACAAGTAACAGACCCTGTCATCGACTGAGCTTGTTTCCTTGTCTTTGACAGCTTTCAAGGTTGGGAAAGAGTAGACCTTACCCCTAACAATCTCGGCCTCCATTGTGTCTACCGTGCAATCAACTGACTCTGAGTCGGACTCATCTACTTCAATGATGGATATCAAGTGGGAGCATCGATTTTTGTTGGCTCTTCTACGCTCTTTCTCATGGACGTACTTTTCTATTTGGCTAGCCTTTTCGGCTAACTGGCTCAAGTCAGAGCAAGATTGTCCCACCAACTTCTCCTTTACTGAGTGTGCATGTTGTTGATTATTATGTCGGCACACTCATATTCGGAGAAGTGTACGGTGCATTTCCCAGGCTTCTTCCTGAACCTCTCGATAAAATCGGCAGTCGATTCATTAATATGTTGCTTGAAATTCGTTAGATCATTCACGATAACCTGAGGTTGTGGCCAATAAAACATATCATGAAAGTAGCCCTCCATGTCGGCCCAACTTTGCACGAAATCAGGAGCCAAAGAAAAGTACCATGCAAAGGATGTTCCTGTTACAGAGACAGGGAATAGATGCAACTTATGATACTAATTCTAGCCAGCCTCGCCGCATTGGGCGGTGAATCTACCGATGTGTTCGATAGTGGATTTTCCATCGTCACCAGATAAGATGGCGAACTGGTGTTTTGAAGCCTTTTGGCAGAGGTGCTATCTGATCTACCAAATCAGGGTAAGGCTTCTAATAAACAGGCATGTCCAAAGGTTTCATTTGGATGTCGAAGTACCTCCGCATGGTGTTGGCAATAATTTCTGGGTTTATTAGGTGCGATGTCCCCTGCCGATTCTCGACTGGATTCGGCTGGTAGGCGTTCTGAACTGGCGGCCTCCATTATGTACTTTGTTGGACAGGGTTTTGAAGGATGTAGGTGGTCTGTTGGCCATTACCAATAAGTGGGGTGATGCCCCATTACTACTGTTCGGTTTGGCCAGCAAAGCCTGTAACCTGAACTCTTGGAACATCTAATGGAACCTGATGATAAGGTGGAACAGTATTTCATGACTTCTTTCCTCGGACGTCGGCCGTTCTTAGAAAGTTTATACTTCTTGGAAGGTATGAATTGGGTACTGACTGCTGGAATGGTAACCCACTATAAACAGCGTCACTAGATAGCCGAGCTAAATCATAGCCAGGGGCCATCGACTGGCTAACATTACTTGCCTACATCGTAGGGTCATTCGTGGAAACGTACGACATAACGGGTGGCAATCCAAAGTGTCCTGGAACTTGAACTGGTATCTGAGCCATGTTGATCTGCCCATACTGCAGACTTGCTTGGTTAGGCGATAGATTTTGCCCCTCAAGAATCGGCGGCGACCATATAGTGTGTTGGTTGCCAGGCGATTGGGCTTGTGTTCTTAGGTGTGCTATCGGCTGCACCTGAGTAGGCACTGACTGATGCACATGCGACTGAGGAACAACACCGAGAGTCACAGTCTCATGCTGAACAACACCGCTCGTCAGAGGGATGGCAGAACTAGCCGAGCATTCTCTTGGGTGCATTCGATTGGTCTTCATTTCCCTTGTTTGTTGAACCTCATTATGTACTATCGACTTCACAATGTCAGCCAACTGTTTAGAAACTTAGTACATAATGTCGTGGATCCCCAAGTCAATCTGTTATCTAATGAAAGACGTGGTCATTATGCTTGGACCTTCAGATTGACTAGATTCTTCCACCGCCTGGATTGATGGAGGAAGTGGAGGGGTATCAACCGATGTAGGCATACCCGATGAGGATGTTTGTTCGTTGTTCCTTATGGGAGGATTTTGTTTAGGATGTGGACTGGACTCGAGGTTCATTTTCTTACCAGTCCTTAGGCGCATACGCCAAAAATGATCCTGACCTGGAGAATCAAACTTCGCTATTAATTCACATATGGTCCCACTAGGTGTGCCAAATTTATTCTCACCCCGAATTCTACCTTCTGCCGTTGTATCGGCTGATCGAATCGGGAGACAAATTGATTCCTTAACTCAAGCGATTTGGGCTGAAAACAGAACTCTAATTTTCAGCAATGGGTTCCCCAACTACTCCAGAAAGCGGCGTTAGGACGGTCGTACTAGTGAACTAAGAGGTAAGAAAGCATGAATACAACTGAGTACATTAAAGATAAAGGGATAAAGTAAGGATAAAAGATAAAGATAGATAAATTTTGGTTTGTTCTGTGTCCCTAATATGTACAAAGAATGAGTATTTATAGTACAGAAAAGAAGTAAAACTTTACAAATGTACCCCCCCCCCCTCCATGTCGATCGTCAAATAACCCACTAAGTTTCACGACGATGGGGGAGGTGGTGCCGATTTTCTCACTCTCTACTCCTCTTGCTCGGATAATGGCCCTTCAATTTAGTTGTTGTTCGCCGTAACCGCTTTTGGGGGTCTGAAAACTCTTTTGACTTGGTCGTCGAGGCGCCTGCATCTGAGTGGGTCTCAGTCGTACCTCTAACCAACGACTTCAGATAAGATGCTTTAGTAGCCGATGAAGTTCTTTGTCATCGAGGGCTAGGAGTAAATTTGGCTCCTGAATAATTCGATTGTAAGTGAATTCTGCTAAACACTTATATTATTTTTTAGTGTTAACATAAAGCCTCATTTGGTGAGTGTTGGACCCGTCCACGAGAATTCCATAATAAGAATCACTGATTTGTCCTAACATGTGGGCAGTCACTTCAGCACGCATTAAGAGATCATGCAATTCGTTAAGATCTATGTGTTGCGTGAGAACATCCACGAGAAAAGCTCTTAGGAAAATAAGCTCTTCATGAGCACTTTCAATCAGATCCAGAATTTCAGCTTTCAAAGTTGCTTTATCCTTTAGTATAACCATCAAGCGTTCTTCAGACTTGATAAGCTTGAAAGTTTTCGTCAAAAACTGAAGAACAAGATTGACCTTCCTACTTTTGTTGCTATCCACAGCCTCCTCATAAATTATCTGATTCAGCTACAATTGCAAAAGTTCAAAATCTTGTCAAGAAATCATTCTGCTTCATGCATTAAATGTTCTGAACTGGAGGATCAACAAGAACATTTTATACTTTGATCAAGTAAATTGCACCTGAAATTTTATACTTTTTACCGAAAATAAATACGCCATGGCATTCCACGGTCCATATTTTAGATTCATCATCATCAACATATTGTATGTTGTTTACCCCATATCCCGTAGTCTTGACAAAATGTTGAAGAATATTTTTCAAGATCTTTCGAAACTCTTTGTTCCTTTACTTTTTCAGAGTTGGGATCACGATCCTTAAACGGACAATGGATACTTATGTGCCCTACACTGCCACATCCAAAACAGAGAGTTTATGAATTCATAATCAACACAACAAATATTATCTCCCAAATGAGGGCCCTGCCTTTTTAATTTAATCTCACATTTGATTTCGGAATGTTAATGTAAAAAATAAATTTTAGACCTAACTCAACCCCAAAAGCTAGCTTGTAGGGTGAAGATTGTCCAAGTCCATATAAAGAGTTCATGTTTCCATTCCATTACCGATGTGTGACTCTTAACACTCCTCCGCACGCTCAAACCTCGTTAACTGGAGCGTGGACAATATAATTTGGGGGCCCAATATCGATGAATAAATAATTGGAATGAGTAATGGATCTCGTATAAAGACACTTTGTTAGCAGTGGTGGGGGCAAAAAAATCATTAAGAAAAGTAAAAATAAAAAATTACACACGAAAAGTTATGGAGATTTAACATCTATTCTATATATGAAAAATAATTTTCACCTTTTATTTACAGTGTAGTTTTTTTGGCAAAGGGAGGATTAATCTTAACCTATTCTTCTCAGCATAACCGTCTATTCATGGAAGTTTTTAATAATATACAAATTCCTTAAATCTAACATAAAGGAAAGAAATTTAACATGCTTATAAAAATTGAATTTTGAGTAGTTTTTGACAATATCTTTGAAAGAATTAATTCCTTGATTATTCTTATTAATAAAAGATATATATATAAAAGTTATAATACGATAATTTTATTCCTCTTTTACATTTAAATCTCTATTCTATACAAAGAATAACTATACACTTATGGTAATATTACAATCCTAATTAAGATATAAGACTAATATAATATATACCAAATATATACAAATTTTGTACTGTTCACGGAACAATTTCTGGACATTGGTCACGACGCTATGAGGCTCGCCGCATGATCGGGCCTTATTTAATACACTTAGCTCATAGCGATACGCCTTCAGACGAGATCGCCTCTAAAATCTTCAAAAAGGACCTAGGGAAGACCCTTTGTAAAGATTTCTACAATTTGATATCTGGAATGGACACGCTAGACGCGTACTTGTTCTTTAGCTACCTTCTCTAGTACAAAATGAATATACATCTCTATGTGTTTAGTGCGTTGGTGCTGAACTGGATTACCAGAAAGGTAAATGACACTTATATTATCACAATATACCAAGGTAGTCTTCTGAATAGAACAATGAAGCTCTAAAAGTAGATTTCGTAACCAACATGACTCAGAAACCACATTGGCTACCCCTCGATACTCGTCCTCTGCACTTGAACGTGAAAACCGCTTGGAAGACCATGATACTAAGTTATTACCTAAAAATATGCAATAGCCAGACGTAGACCGTCTGGTGTCGGGACAACCACCCCAATCAGCATCTATATAGGAGACTAGTGTAGACATCGACGAAGGATACAAATGCAAATCATACTCAAGTGTCCCCTGAATGTACCTAAGAATGCGTTTGAGCGCATTCATAAATTCAACTCTGGGATCATCCATAAACAAACACACCTGCTGGACGACATATGTAATGTCTGGTCGCATGAACGTAAGATACCGGGCGGCGCCATACAAGACTACGATAATGGCCTCGGATCCTCATGCGAGAGTCGACGCAAAGACTCCAACCTAGGTTTAGTATCAACTGGAGTAGAAGTGAACTTACATGATGATATCCCAACCCTTTCAATGATCTCTGTTGCATACTTTCTCTGTGATAAGAACAATTCACCTGCATGACGAGTGACAGGAATCCCCATAAAGTAACTCAATGGGCCCAAGTCCTTCATGACAAACTCAAAACTGAGCATTGTCATAATAGACTTTCGCAGAGCATCAGAAGAGGCATTAAAGATAATATCATCAACATATAATAGTATATAAGCCATGGAAGAACCCCGATGATATATGAATAATGAATTATTAGACATGCTGTGAGAAAACCCCATAGTCGAAACATAGTCAGCAAACCTCTTATACCAAGCCCGTGGAGACTACTTAATCCCATACAAAGACTTCTTCAATAAACAAACATGATTAAGATATCTAGTATCCCTAAACTCCAAGGGCTGATGCATATACACTGTCTCTTTGAGATCATCGTGTAGGAAAGCATTATTCACATCTAGCTGATGAATGAGCCATGATTTCGAAAGAGCCAAGATGAGCACAGTACGAATGGTAGCCGGCTTGACCACTGTGCTAAAAGTCTCACCACAATCCACACCAACCTGATGAGTTTTACCATCACCTACAAGCCGAGCCTTATGTCTTGCAAATGAACTGTAAGAATTTTACTTATGAGCAAAAATCCACATAGACCAAATAATATTAACATCAGATGGACGGGGTACCAACTCCCACGTCTTATTATCAATAAGAGCATTATATTCATCGATCATGACGATTTTCCAATTAGGGTCATTTAAGGCAGACACAGAATTACGGGGTAAGGGTGATTTCAGAACATTAGAATTTAAATTAAAATGTTTTTTGGTTTAAAAACACCCCTTTGACTGCGGGTGACTGGACCATGACTCGGGGCTGGATTGAGTGAATTTTTGGGAATTTTCTGAAGGCATTTTTAGCAGGACCATTGGAGTCACCACGACACCGGGGTCTAGGGTCGCGACGCCTTCGTTCCAGTGACTACTGGAAGTTTTGCGCCGCGGTGCCTCCCCGAAGGGCCGCGACGATGACGACAATGAAAAAATAGGCTGGTCACTGGAAGTTTGGCATCACGGCGCCTCCTCGAAGAGCTGCGGCGCTGACGACAGAGGTACTGGAATTTGGTTACTGCCTGGTAGGCACTGCAGCGCCTCCCCTAAGGGCCGCGACGCTGAAGACGAACTTTGTGTCACGACCCGACCCCGGGGCCGCGACTGGTACCCTACCGGGGTACCCTGTCAGGTATATGTCGGAGAATAGCAGCGGAACATAGCACAACACATAACTTCATAAAAAGGGTAAAACATATCTGGCCAGCCGATAAGGCTGCCTTCCCTAACCATACTTAAACAAAGTATTTATAATACAACTGGTTCTTATAGCCCAAAATACATATGTGACCACAGACCTCTAAAGATAGCAACTGTGGCGGGACAGGGCCCCGCCATACCCCCTGAATGTATAAAATACCTATAGCATCAGGGAAAATCCGTACCAAAACAACAAGCGTCCGGAGGAATGGAGCTTCTGACACCGGAATAGTGATCCTAAGAACGAGGATCCTCAATCTGCTTACCCTTACCTGCGGCATGAACGCAGCCCCCGAGGAAGGGGGTCAGTACACAATATGTACCAAGTATGTAAAGCTGGAAAATACTGTAATAATGATATCAAGTCTAAAAGTAAGCTGGAGTCATGGAAGACAATTAAAATACCTTTTTACTGTGCCTTACTAACAATGAGAGTGACAAGTATATATACATATATAATACTGCATAAAAATAGGAGGCTCATGATCAAAACAGGGTACCTCGCCCGTAGTATCAAAAAGGAACCATCCTACTCCTGGGACTATTTCACCCGCATGGGTCCTGTGGACCCGCATGAGGTACTCCTCGCATCGGCTGTACTGCACGGGACTATTTCACCCGCATAAGCCCATAAGGACTCGCGTGAGGTATTCCTCGCATCACGGGTAGCAAATCCACGGGCAGGTGGTATAACGATCTTGGGGACTTTCCCGCCGGATATACTCTTACCCCAAACAGATGGTATAACGATCTTGGTTTGACTCGGATATACTCTTTGCCGAGCAGATGGTATAACGATCTTGGGGCTTGCCCGCCGGATATACTCTTATATCGTGCGGATGGTATAACGATCTTGGATCTGCCCCTCAGATATACTCTTACACTGAAGCAGATGGTATGACGATCTTGGGGCTGGCCCCTCAGACATACTCTTACACTGAAGGAGGTGGTATGACGATCTTGGGGCTTGCCCCTCAGACATACTCTTACCCTATCTCAAATCATCATATCATAATAATAAATAAGTTAAGAAAACTTATAACTTCTTACTAATCTTGCTCATATACCTCTCATTTTAGTTACTTAAGGCACTTAACCATATCTTTAATAAAAAGCCAAAACCGGGAATTTAACCCAAGTACTACATGCTTCAACTCTTTTAAAAGTGACTCTTCTTTATACATAAAAGCCTTTGGGCAATTGATGCCTTTAAATCAATTTGCCTCTTCATATACTTATCTTACTTAGAGTAAAATCTCTTCTCATTAACCTTTTATGAAGCTAATAAACCAACTTCCCATAAAGTTGTTATATTAACTCTATACTTTAGTAAAATCATACTTTTCCCTTAATCAAGGGACTTATACATTTTTAAAACGAACAAGTCATTTTATAATCAAAACAAGTAAGAACACCAAATCTTGTACGTCTACCGTACTACATAGTTTCATCTATTCATGCTCAAGAGATAGGAAAGCTTCACATACCTCTTTGGTCAATCCACTTGCTAAGCTCAACTACCGCAAGTAATATCTCAACCTATAATAATCATGATACGCTTGTTAACCTCTAATCTCAAAGTAGAACAATCCAAGTTCTAAGTCACTAAATTCTATGGAAAAATTGGGCAGCATTTCCTTTGTTTCTACTCACTTTGCCACCTTTCTCAAGGTCGAATTTATCATCCAAACGCCACATTTAAGGCTCAATCAAACCAACAATTCAAAGGGGATTACATACCCAAAATTCTGTCCCATAAATCTACAACAATTTACTTAACAATTCTAAGGTAGTTTTTAGGCTACAACATGCTCATAATCTCTTCTTAACCCATTCTTCATATCCAAACCACATTTCTAGCATGCAATGATTCTAAGAGCATTATCTACTATCACAAGTTCCTTCTTCTAAACATGCAACACTAGAACTAATTCTAAAGGAAGAAATGTTACCTTAAAGTTTTAGCCAAACTTATTCCAAATATTGCTAGCTTCCTTGCCAAGAACACCACCACAACAATGCCAACAAGCTAGCCACAAGCTTCCTTTTCTTGCTCTTATCTTTCAGATTTTTCTTAGGCTTAGAATTTCTCTTGGGGTTCTAGAGAGAGGGCTGGAAGTTTAGAGAGAAGGGGGAGCAATTTGAGAGAGAGAGAGTGAAGATGAAAGATAGAAAATGACCAAGCCTTGGTCAATATATTGCATGCAACAGAAAATCAGATGGGGGGGGACACTTGTCACCTTCCCATGGCCTCTTTTCAAAACAAAAATCAGATTTCCTAAGTTTTTCCGCCTAAAAACCCGCCTCGGCGCCGCGCCTTGCCGGCCATGGCGCTGAAACCTCCGATCCTTCGATCTTTCGCGCGCGGCCTGCGCCCTGGCGCGCGGCTGCTCAGAATCGCTGCGACCTGCGGTACTTTAGCGCGCTGCTCGCACCCGGAGCCGCGGCCCTGTCGCCTTAGTCCGAAACACGTTTCTGTCCGACTGCGCACTGAACTTGTAATTCTCATAACTTCCTACTCCGACGCCCTATCGACGAACGGTTGGTTGCGTTGGAATCCAGACTCAACGAACTACGCCCTAGGCCTTTGAAACACTTAGGAACTCTCAATATACCGGGTCATAACCCGCCTCAAAGTTGACTAAAACCCGCCCGGAACAATCCGTCAACCTATCCAAAAAAAAAATTTAAGTCTTACATACTTTCGTACGCTCTCGTACGTAGGGTCAGAACTACGGGGTATAACATTCTCCCCCCCTTAGAAACATTCGTCCCGAATGTTCCTTCTAGACTTACTCAAATCACAACGTCGACATAGACCCTCTTAACTATTCTTTTGCAAAAAGAAACTCCACGAGCCACAACATACTGAAGCGTAAATGCTAAATCAAAACTAACAAGCAGGAAAGTAGGTTACCTGGAGGTATAGGGAATAAATGAGGATACTTCTTCATCATGTCATCCTCTGCTTCCCACGTCATTTCCTCCTCGTTGCGTTCGCCACGGGACTCGACGGAAGCCACGCTCTTTCGTCCGAAGTCGCCTAACTCGCCGATCGAGTATCGCTATGGGACTCTCCTCATACGATAACTCCTCTGTCACCTGGACATCATGAATCGGGTGCACTCTAGACGGATCTCCAATACATTTCCGCAACATAGACACATGAAAAACTGGATGCACCGCCTCCAAATCGGACGGAAGATCTAACTCATAGGCAACCTTGCCTACCTTACGGACAATCTGATACGGCCCAATGTACCTTGGGCTAAGCTTCCCTTTCTTTCCAAATCTCATCACGCCCTTCATGGGCGATACCTTTAGAAAAACCCAATCATCTATCTCAAATTCCAAGTGTCGACGCCGATGATCTGCATACGACCTGCGCCTCGAGCCGCTAATAACCGCCTCTGGATAAGCTTCACCTTATCCACACCTGTGAACTAAGTCCGCCCGACTAATCGAACTTCTCCCACCTCGAACCAGCCTATCGGTGACCTGCGCTTCCTCCCGTATAAGGCCTCATAAGGCGCCATCTGAATACTGGAATGGTAGCTGTTGTTATAAGCAAACTCCACAAGAGGCAAGTGATCCTCCCTACCCTCGAAATCAATAACACAAGCCCGCAAAGATATCCTCAAGTGTCTGGATAGTGCGCTCGGCCTGTCCGTCTGTCTGAGGATGAAACGTCGTACTGAGACTCACCTGTGTCCCTAATCCCTTCTGAAAAGACCTCCAGAAGTTAGCCGAGAACTGGGCTCCTCTATCTGATATAATCGACACCGGGACTCCGTCACAACCTCAACCTCTAATATATAATCGGCATAGTCCTCGGAGAACGTCGTTCTGACCGGAAGAAAATGGGCTGATTTCGTCAATCTGTCGACAATCACCCAAATGGAATCATGCTTCCTCCGAGTGGTGGGTAGTCCTGTGATAAAATCCATATTTATCACCTCCCACTTCCAAGTCGGAATATCAATGGCCTGCAACAACCCACCGGGCTTCTGGTGCTCAATCTTAACCTGCTGACCATTCGGGCACTGTGCCACGAACTCCGCAACGTCCCTCTTTAGGCCGTCCCACCAATACACGCATCTGAGGTCATGGTACATCTTAGTCGACCCCGGATGAATAGTATAACGAGCACTGTGTGCCTCCCCCAGAATCTTCTGACGAAGTCCTGTCACATCGGGAACACACAATCGGCCCTCGGACCTTAGCACCCCATCAGGCGCTACCGCAAATAGACTCTTCTCCTCCTCGACGATGAAAGACTCGGCAACCTCTATAACCCGAATACCGTCACTAACAGAATCAACCAAACGAACCCCAAGGCTTGCTGGCGATGTAACTCTCGGACCATGTCCTTCTTCCCCGGCCGCACTTCCCGGACTACTACCCATCAATCTGCGACTAAGGACATCCGCAACTACATTGGCCTTCCTGGTGGTATAGGATATCAATATCACAATCCTTAAGTAGCTCCAACCACCGTCTCGCCGCAAATTCAGCCTCGATCAAGATATACGGAGTTTCTCGTGGTCTACGCAAATATCCACATGAAATCTATATAAGGAAATTGCCTCCAAATCTTCAAGGTACGATTAATCGCCGACTCTAAATCGTGAGTAACGTAATTCCTTTCGCCTCCCTAACCGCCGGAAACATAAGCTCTAACCTTATCGGGTTGCGTACAAGACACAACCTAGCCCAACACCCAACGTGTTACAATAATACCCTAACCCTCTAGTCTCTCAAGAGGGGTTAGAACTGTAGTCGTGGTCAACTTCTCTTCCAATAACTGGAAGCCTCTCTTGCACTTGCAAAATATTCGAGCATCCTTAATCTCAGTTATGGTTCCTGTTTCCCTTTCTCTGTTGCAACCAAACTTGGTTACTATACTTGGATCTGATCCCTTTGCTTGCCGCATGGCTAAGACTTCCTGCCAATCACAATTTAGGGGAAGACTTCCTTGATCTTGTCAAGTAGTAATCCTATTATCCTCTCTCAGCTCGTAGAGCTTATAGCCCGGTGTTCAACCTCAATTCACGGTATTACATAATCCAATGACTTGTCAAGATTTCTTATCGCTAAGTGTCTACTGCCTTTCCTTTATAAGTTATTTCAAGTTGTCCTGGGGTCCCTTACCCCTCCGTATTCTCTTACTATCTTTCTCGTCAGTACAGATGCTACTACCTTTCCTCGAGGTGTTCCTACTGCCCATTACTTACTAATGGTCTTACACTAGTCCGGGGTAACTGTATCTCGTGCAACTTACATAACCATAGTTGTATTCTCTTTTATCCTTTTGGCCATAACCTACCTTATGCTCATTAATAGTAAAGTGTTTCTAATTTGATCCATAATCGTACAGTTTCAAATATGCGTACTACCTGCATTTTTCTTACGACACTTCCCTGACCATTTCGTAACGTCGTTCTTAATTACCCCCAACACAATACTTTTTCCACGGATATCTAAAACCGTAACTTATGGCATGACGATACTGAAGACCTACCCGTCTCCCATCCTTCGTCTAACTACATGGGTACACATAACCCCATAATACGTAAGGCTATTCTCTTATGTAGGGGAGAGAACCTATCTCCCTTCATTAAACTTTCCTTGGTGTCACAACCCTAATCACCAAGTCCTCTCGTGGTCCTGTAATTATCTAATCATTACGCACCGCCTTAAAATCGTGTAGATTTTCAAAACCTACCAAAGATGCCCTCAGCTTTCTGCCGGCAGCGCCCGTACTTATTTTATTCTTGCCTTGCACATTTCCTTGAAATTATCCGGAAGGTCGTGGCCCTTACCGCCACACCAAACCAACTCCAAGTACCTCCAAGGGCACTTAACATAAATTCCTTCAATTCCAAGTATTACTTACTTTCTGCGTCAATTTTCCTCAATGAACAAGTCACACAGACTTATTAAAACAAAATGCCAAAGAAGGAAGGATAATTCACTGGTTACTACTACTTCACTTCCTTTCCCCTTCAATAACCGACTTACCGGGAAACTGGCACCGAATCAATCTCTCTTCTGTAGTCCACGTTGGTATAACCAGAGGCCAACTAGTCCGTACTCATAATGACCTCAACGTCTGTCATAACAGTTCTGCTAGGTTTGCTAGGGTCCCACGACTGTATCGCCTCCGGCAATTAGTATACACCCGCCCAGCTACCACCCATCACTCACGGGTGTAGTTACCTCTAAAGGTTCTCATGGATTCGGGCTCTATTTCTTTCACACCTGGTTGCTTACTTCACGGCCGATTTTTTCGTACTCCCAAACTTATTCTAGCTTACGTACATAACTTCCATAATAAAGCTGGCCCCCAATCTTGGAGTTACTAAGTCAAACAATATAAGGCCATTTCCGGCTCTCACAACCTGGTTCCGGTGGAATGCGTCCACGAACCTGTACAACGATTAACCAGACTCGGGCTTGTTCCCTCGTGACCCTGTTACGTAGCGGGACTACTATCAACTGATCCCACCCCATAAACGGGTACCCTAACTTCTCATAATACCATGACCGTGTCGTCTTGATCACAACAACCATTACTTACTCCACACGGATCTCATCCGTACTACCCTCTTAAGCATACCACGTAGCTTAATTTACAAACATAGCCTCCCATTGGGCCCCTTAATTAAGCTTCTTAAGGTTCCATTACTTTTTCCGACAACTCATCATCTCCTAATTATCTCAAACTAGCACGTAAAACCTCGATGAGAGTTCCTTAACTGTTCACACCTTCCCGGTATCTATTTAGTCCTTACCAAATCCTGGTAATCTAAAATCATTCTAGGCAACACATATGTGACCACACGTAAATCAGATATATTGTATGTCACAATACCAACTATACTACAAGTATTACCAACCTGGATACGCAATCCGCATAATCTTCCCTGGGTCACTGCTGCTTTCTCGTAGCTGCAAACACCATAACCTGTTAGGGAGAGACGACCCTAACCACACAGCTCTATCGCACGATCTTAGAGTGAAAGAATGGAAACCAATCCTAAATATCCTGCAGCCTCCTGATTATAGATGTGGTGCACGACACACCGATAATCAAGACTCTACTAGACACGGTCTGTGGACACTTTCCGAGGACTAACTGCTCTGATACCACTTTTGTCACGACCCAACCCCGGGGCCGCGACTGGTACCCTACCGGGGTACCCTGTCAGGTATATGTCAGAGAATAGCAGCGGAACATAGCACAACACATAACTTCATAAAAAGGGTAAAACATATCTGGCCAGCCGATAAGGCTGCCTTCCCTAACCATACTTAAACAAAGTATTTATAATACAACTGGTTCTTATAGCCCAAAATACATATGTGACCACAGACCTCTAAAGATAGCAACTGTGGCGGGACAGGGCCCCGCCATACCCCCTGAATGTATAAAATACCTATAGCATCAGGGAAAATCCGTACCAAAACAACAAGCGTCCGGAGGAATGGAGCTTCTGACACCGGAATAGTGATCCTAAGAACGAGGATCCTCAATCTGCTTACCCTTACCTGCGGCATGAACGCAGCCCCCGAGGAAGGGGGTCAGTACACAATATGTACCAAGTATGTAAAGCTGGAAAATACTGTAATAATGATATCAAGTCTAAAAGTAAGCTGGAGTCATGGAAGACAATTAAAATACCTTTTACTGTGCCTTACTAACAATGAGAGTGACAAGTATATATACATATATAATACTGCATAAAATAGGAGGCTCATGATCAAAACAGGGTACCTCGCCCGTAGTATCAAAAAGAAACCATCCTACTCCTGGGACTATTTCACGCGTGGGTCCCGTGGACCGCATGAAGTCTCTCGCGTCGGTACCTGCCGGCATGGGACTATTTCACCCGCATAAGCCCATAAGGACTCGCATGAGGTATTCCTCGCATCATGGGTAGCAAATCCACGGAACAGGTGGTATAACGATCTTGGGGACTTTCCCCTCAGATATACTCTTACCCTGAAGCAGATGGTATAACGATCTTGGGGCTGTACCTCAGATATACTCTTACACTGGAGCAGATGGTATAACGATCTTGGGGCTTGCCCCTCAGATATACTCTTATACTGGTGCAGATGGTATAACGATCTTGGATCTGCCCCTCAGATATACTCTTACACTGAAGCAGATGGTATGACGATCTTGGGGCTGGCCCCTCAGACATACTCTTACACTGAAGGAGGTGGTATGACGATCTTGGGGCTTGCCCCTCAGACATACTCTTACCCTATCTCAAACTGTCATCATATCATAATAATAAATAAGTTAAGAAAACTTATAACTTCTTACTAATCTTGCTCATATACCCTCTCATTTTAGTTTACTTAAGGCACTTAACCATATCTTTAATAAAAAGCCAAAACCGGGAATTTAACCCAAGTACTACATGCTTCAACTCTTTTAAAAGTGACTCTTCTTTATACATAAAAGCCTTTGGGCAATTGATGCCTTTAAATCAATTTGCCTCTTCATATACTTATCTTACTTAGAGTAAAATCTCTTCTCATTAACCTTTTATGAAGCTAATAAACCAACTTCCCATAAAGTTGTTATATTAACTCTATACTTTAGTAAAATCATACTTTTCCCTTAATCAAAGGACTTATACATTTTTAAAACGAACAAGTCATTTTATAATCAAAACAAGTAAGAACACCAAATCTTGTACGTCTACCGTACTACATAGTTTCATCTATTCATGCTCAAGAGATAGGAAAGCTTCACATACCTCTTTGGTCAATCCACTTGCTAAGCTCAACTACCGCAAGTAATATCTCAACCTATAATAATCATGATACGCTTGTTAACCTCTAATCTCAAAGTAGAACAATCCAAGTTCTAAGTCACTAAATTCTATGGAAAAATTGGGCAGCATTTCCTTTGTTTCTACTCACTTTGCCACCTTTCTCAAGGTCGAATTTATCATCCAAACGCCACATTTAAGGCTCAATCAAACCAACAATTCAAAGGGGATTACATACCCAAAATTCTGTCCCATAAATCTACAACAATTTACTTAACAATTCTAAGGTAGTTTTTAGGCTACAACATGCTCATAATCTCTTCTTAACCCATTCTTCATATCCAAACCACATTTCTAGCATGCAATGATTCTAAGAGCATTATCTACTATCACAAGTTCCTTCTTCTAAACATGCAACACTAGAACTAATTCTAAAGGAAGAAATGTTACCTTAAAGTTTTAGCCAAACTTATTCCAAATATTGCTAGCTTCCTTGCCAAGAACACCACCACAACAATGCCAACAAGCTAGCCACAAGCTTCCTTTTCTTGCTCTTATCTTTCAGATTTTTCTTAGGCTTAGAATTTCTCTTGGGGTTCTAGAGAGAGGGCTGGAAGTTTAGAGAGAAGGGGGAGCAATTTGAGAGAGAGAGAGTGAAGATGAAAGATAGAAAATGACCAAGCCTTGGTCAATATATTGCATGCAACAGAAAATCAGATGGGGGGGGACACTTGTCACCTTCCCATGGCCTCTTTTCAAAACAAAAATCAGATTTCCTAAGTTTTTCCGCCTAAAAACCCGCCTCGGCGCCGGCGGCGGGGCCGCGCCAAACCTCATGATCCCTCGATCTTTGGCGCGCTGCCTGCGCCCTGGCGCCGCGGCTCTGTAACTGCTGCGACCCTGCGGTACTTTAGGAGCCGCGGCCCTGCACCCGGAGCCGCGGCCTCGCCGCTTAGTCTCAAACACGTCCGATTGCAAGACCGAACTTGTAATTCTCATAACTTCCTACTCCGACGCCCTATCGACGAACGGTTGGTTGCGTTGGAATCCAGACTCAACGAACTACGCCCTAGGCCTTTGAAACACTTAGGAACTCTCAATATACCGGGTCATAACCCGCCTCAAAGTTGACTAAAACCCGCCCGGAACAATCCGTCAACCTATCCAAAAAAAAAATTTAAGTCTTACATACTTTCGTACGCTCTCGTACGTAGGGTCAGAACTACGGGGTATAACACTTTGGGACAGATCCGAAAAATGACGGAGAATATAGAGGGAGATATCATCATCCAAAAACTAATACGAACTAGGCACATGTTTTTCTACTTTAGAAAAATGGAATTGGGACTCATCAAAGATAACATGACGACTAATGATGATTCGTTTAGAAGATAAATCAAATTATTTATAACCACGATGATTTGATGGATAACCCAAAAACACACAAGGGGTAGAACGTGTCTGCATTTTATTGATTGTAGTAAATGGAAACAGTGGATAACATAAACATCCGAAGACGCTAAAATGAGAATACGAAGGAGTCTTATTGTATAAAACTTGAAAGAATATGTCAAACCTTTAGAAGGAATAATATTAAGTAGATCTGTAGCCATTTGTAAAGCATAATGCCAAAACAACGGAGGAATGGAAGAATGAACCAATAAGGTGAGGATAATGTTGTTAATGGTACAAATTTTTCGTTCAGCTTTCCCATTTTGTGACGACGTATGAGGACAAGAAAAACGAAAATTTATCCCATTTTGAGCACATAATTCCCGAAACTCCCCATTGTCACATTATTTGTCATTATCATATTGGATATTCTTGATTTCTCATTCGAATTGGGTTTTAATGAAAGCTCTAAATATCTGGAAGATGGAAAAAACTTGAGATTTTTTCGCTATTAGAAACGTCCATAAACATTTAGAATAATCATCTAAAAATAGAACATAATAACGGTGATCCAAAGAACTAAGAACAGAAGATGTCCATAAATCGCTATGAATAATATCAAATGACATTGAAGTAGTAGAAGTAGAGGCGACAAATGGCAACTTAACAATTTTTTCTAAGGAACAAGATTGAAAATTCAGAGTACTATGCATACCCTTACACGAAATAAGTTTATTTTTATCTAAGACAAATAAAATAGACTGCCCTGGATGACCTAGACGAGCATGACACATGGAAGGAGCAAGAGCTACAAAAGTGGAAGGCATGGCTAGACCTGAGGAATCGAGACATGGTGTGATTGGATAAAGATCCTCCCTACTGTCACATCTCATGAGAGGACTCCCCTTCTTGAAATCTTTCACTGAAAACCCAAACGGATCAAAATCAATAGAAATTCAATTATCAATGGTGAATTTACGGACATACACCAATTTTTTAATTAGTTTTGGGGCCTGAAGATTATTTTTCAAGACATGTGGTGGATGAGGAGGGGACAGAGTTTTATGACCATAACCCTTAATTGAAATTGAATTGCCATTACCCACAATTATACCATGATTACTGCTCAAATTGGAATAAGACGAGAGAGTACCTTGGTCAGATGTCATGTGGGTGGTGGCGCCGGTTTCCATGTACCAATTCGGGTCTGATTGAGTCATTCCAAGTGTGTGCATTGCAGCCTCAATGTCGGTCTGCGTGGGTCCCATTGCGTGATGGACTTGAGGGGGCGAGGCCTAAGTATGCTGGACTATTGGGTCGGCCTATAAAATGGTCTGAAACCCAGAACCTAAACCGAGAAACTGGGCCGAAACTGGGCCAGGGCCGAAACTGGGGCCTAGTGGCTGAAGCGCTGATCGGTGTATTTTATATACACCTTTTGAGTCAGTTTTAGTTAGTCTTTTGTCCATTTTTGTACAAATAAGTGTCGTATTAGGATAGTTTTCCTTATTTTTGAGTCAAAGTGGTTAAAATGGCCAAATGACGGAAAAGGAGCTAAAAGAGGGCAAAAGAGGAGGTTCCAGAGATAAAAACAGAGAAATTGACGAACGAGGCTGAAACCCAGACAATCGCCGCGGCGCCTCATGCAGTCAGAAGCAGGGCCGCGGCGCCCAACATCCAGAGAGGCTGCAAAAGACCAGCGCGCGGCCCTCATCTGATCGAAGCGGTCATGGCGCTAATCATCGAGAAGGCTACGAAGTTGCGTGACTGCGCTACGCGACAGCGGTCGGCGCGGCGCCAAATCACCGAAGGATTGCGAAATTCCGGCATGGCCCCATGCGCAGCCGCGGCGCCGACGCGGAAAAATAAGGTTTTCAGACGGATTTTGGGCCAGGCCTGCAGGAAAAAGTTGAGGCGGTTAGGAGCCTATAAAAGGAGAACCCTAGGCAGTTTTTAAGGGTTCCCTTCTTGCACAACACAAGGCTTTCTTGCTTGGAGATTGGAGACCATAGTTTAGTAAATTTCCTTTCCTTTTCTTGTTTTATTTCAGTTTTATGAAGAACATGGAATTAGCTCTTGTCATGTCAATGGTTAGGAACTAATTCCTCTATAGGGATTTCCATGTTGAATCCCTAGAAACTTATGTTATGATTTAATGCATGCTTATGGTTATTCTTCTTCTTGTTGAGATCTATCCAATAATTGAATTGAATGCTTGGTAGTTAATTGACAACTAATTATCACTATATGATTTCTAATCAGACTCCGAAAGGAGGGGATTGTGAATATGCTGTAAGTTGGGTAGACATTCTTGGATTGGGGATGAAAATACCTCAATTATTTATGTAGCGTTAACGAGAGGCTTAACAACCCTAATTTTACGCATTGTGCTTGACGGTTAACTAGGTTCTTAGTCTTAATCCTCCTATAGAGTCATACTTATCACCGAAAGGTAGAAAGGAGCAATACTGGGGTTGAGTGTTTATATAACCCTAACGGGAGTATAAAACGATTTAGTGAACCTTCTTTCTCCAAAAGAAGAAGACCATAAGTTATTGCATTAATAAGTAACATAAGCGGATAGTGAGGAGACGTGGAAGCCCTATTCTCATCACAACTGAAGTAAACTCATTAATTAAATTAGTCTTTATAATTCGTAGTTATAAACCACAAAATCAAATATCAATTTACCAAATAGATACCAAAAGATAGATAGTTGGTACTTGAACCCTACTCCTTGTGGACGATATTCGGTCTTGCTAAGATTATATTACTTGTCACGATAACGTGCACTTGCGTTTAAGTGTGTGCATCTTTTCGCGCATCAAGTTTTTGGCGCCGTTGCCGGGGATTAGGCATAGTTCAATATCAAATTTGTCTATTTTTAATTTCTAATTTGGTTTTTAATTTATTTTATTTTTTAAATTTTTACGTTTTTTTTTCCAGAAAATTCGAGGTACCGTGATTGGTTGTTTGTTTTTGATCTATTTCAGGAAATCAGTTTATGCGAAGGAGAAGAGGAGCAGACACTCTTGTTCCCTTCAATTCAGAAATTGAGAAAACCTGTAAGCAGAACAGAAAGAATCAACGGATTGCAACTTTGATAGAGATGGACGGTGCTCAAAACAATAACATGATGAGAGAAGGGTTAGGTGAAAATCAACCTAACCCAGGAATTCCTCGGCAAGTGCCAATAGACGTGGAGGAGAGAGTCCAAATCCAGCCAGAAAGAAGTTTGGGAGACTATGTGCTGCCAAGAGTGAATGGAGCACATACATGCGTTAGGCTCCCTGCAAGAGGAGCCAACAACTTCGAGATAAACCGAGCGATTACGGCATGAGTACGGACACGCGGTGAAATTCGGAGGATGCCATGGAGGATCCACATACGCATAGCTAATTTCTTGGAGCTATGTGCAACTTTCGAATATAACGGCGTATCGATGATGCCGTCATATTGAGGCTCTTTCCTTCTCACTCGAGGATAGAGCAAAAGTATGGTTGAATTCCTGTAGCCGATTCGATTTTTACATAGCAAGAGCTGGCACAGAAATTCCTAGCCAAGTTCTTTCCCCCGTGTAAAGCAGCAAAACTGAGAGGGGAGTTGAACAACTTCTACCAAGCAGATGGAGATTCCTTATATGAAGCTTGGGAAAGGTTCAAAGATCTACAGAGAAAGTGCCCACACCATTGCATTAAGTTGTGGAACTTGGTCCACATCTTCTACAACGGGCTGAGCAGTACAACCAGAACCATTATAGATGCGGCGGAAGTGGAGCATTCATGAGGAAAACAGCCCACGCTCATGAGTTATTAGAAGATATGGCCACTAACAACCGTATCACGAAGAGAGGTCGACAAGTGGGAGAGAGCGTTGGGAGTCCACGAAATAGATGCTATTCGCCTTGAATGCCCAAGTGGCCCTTTTGGCAAAACGATTGCGGAACATACAATGTCGATGAATGCGGTGCAGATGCCTAAAAGGCTGTGAGATATGTGGTGGCCCATACATTCGATAGGTGTCCTTGGTGATCCCAACAATATACCATGGAGCGGCGAGTGTCGAGCGATGGTAATTATCGAGGCAGCAGAACAACCCTACTCCACACTTATAATCCAGGTGGAGGAATCACCCAAATTTCTCATGGAGAGGAGACCGAGCGTGAATCAATACCAGGCGAGAAGAATCAATACAGGCGATGCAGAACCAGCAGAACGAATCAGTGACCGCTTCATTCAAGCCCGCGGCCTCAGCGATTCAATGCACCGGTTGAAGAAAATCCAGACGAGCTTAAAGCGGTGTGGCAAGACGCCAACGCCCGAGAGCGATTCATGGCGAAGCTAGATCCTCGCTCAGAACTTGGAAACACAAGTGGGTCAGCTAGCGAGCAAACAGCGAGCGCGGTACATTGCCAAGCAATACAGAGGTAAATCAGGAAGCGATGTCGAGCGATGCGGTTGAAAGTGGAAGACGATTGGAGCGTGATCACCTCGGCCCGATAAGTGAGAAGAATGCATAGATAGAAAAAGAAAAGGTGATTGAGCCTAGCCCAGTAGTAGAGAAAACTCCAGAGAAGGAGTATACAGAGAATATCCCTTTTCCCCAGAGATTACAGCGGAAGGCGGTTGATAAACAATTCTCCAAATTTTTGGAGACATTCAGGAAGCTGCATATCAACATACCTTTTATAGAGGCTTTGGAGCAGATGCCTTCCTATTTCAAGTTCATGAAGGAGATCTTGGGGAAGAAGAAGAAGCTGGCAGAATACGAAATAGTAGCACTGACAGAAGAGTGTAGTGCTATCTTGCAGAAAAAGTTGCCACCAAAGCTAAAAGATCCAGGGAGCTTTACACTACCCTGCATAGTGGGCAGGGTGACATGCAACAGAGCTCTGTGTGATTTAGGGGCAAGTATAAATCTGATGCCCTTATCAGTATTTAAAATATTGGAGTTGGGTGAGGCCAAACCAACCACAGTAAGCTTCTGGCGGGGCGGTGGTTCATCCAAGAGGCAAGATTGAGGACGTGATTGTGAAAGTAGGAAAATTCTTCTTTCCTGCAGACTTCCTCATTCTTGATATGGAAGAAGATGCGGAAATCCCTATCATATTGGGGAGACCATTCCTAGCAACGGGAAGAGCTTTGATTGATGTTGAAAGATGAGAGTTAACATTAAGGGTGGAGAATGAAGAAATGGTGTTTAAAGTTTTTAAACACGTCATTGAGCCACCAACCATGAGTGGGTGCTTTGCAATCAGCACCATCAAACCCACTGCGAGCCAATACAAGTCAACCAAAGGGAGATGAGCCCAAGAAAGCAGGCATGGTTTGCCGAAATTCCACTAAAGGAGGTATGTGTTCCTGAAACGTCGCTTGATGATAATGCTAAGAAGAGAAGAAGAAGAAGAAGAAAAGCGAACAATGTGGAAAAAATGGATTTGTTGTGGGGTTGACCACCCATTTATTAAACTAAGGAACTTGCGTCCGGCTAAAAAGGCGTTAAAAAGCGCTAAGTGGGAGGCAACCCAACGTTTTCAATTATGTTATTTCAATTCCTGTCTTTAGTTTATTTTATTTTGCCTTGAACAGTCTCACGGTCTTGGGTTCTTGTGTCTGTGTTGTGTTAACAGGTTAAAGCCAAGGACTTGGAAGCGGCGAAGAAAGCCAAGGATCTCGAAAACCGCGAGGCCCGCGCTGGAAGCGAGGCGCGGCGCGAAAGATCGTAAGACACCTAGTCGAGCACCACGGCTCCCATTTGCGGGCGCGCAGAACCAAAGACAGAGTTCAGCGCGCGCGCCATTTGGCAGGCGGCGCCACAACGGAAAATATGAATTCTGAAAGACGCCCTGATCCGAAGGCCCTGTCGCCAAATCAAACACCAAGAGCTCTCCTCCCCTCCCGGAATTCAAAGTACTATCCACCGCCACCACCACCATTTTAGCCAAAGTTTGTAAGTGTCTTATTCTTTTACTGTCTTTGAGTCTACACACATTGGGGACAATGTGTGATTTAAGTTTGGGGGTGTTTTATTTGTATCTTGTTTTATTTGTGTCATGTTATGTTTTATTTAAGTCTTTTTGATTGTTTTATGTATATTTGGAGTCACCAAATTTGTTTTTTCTTTTTGAGTCATAATTGCCTGTCAAAGATCATGTATGCTGTAGTTACTAGAAACACCTAATGAAGTAAGGTGGAATAATGTAACGGAATAGACGCAACTATCTAAATACCTAGGTTAGATATGCCAAAAACTCACAGAATCTGTCTATTTGGAATTTCTTGCTTGAATTAGGCATGCTAAATAATGAAAACCTATGTGTTATGATTTCTTGCTATTTGAAGCGAAATAGTTAGGATATGCATGTTAGGGAGATGACTCAGGCATTTCTTTGATAGCCAATTCTTACCATTCTTTTCTATCCAGTACTTTAAAAAGTATCCCTAGTCAGCCCCATTGAGCCTAAAAATTGAAACTTCTTCTTTAACACCCTATATTCCCACAAATTGTGTCATAAGTAAAAATGTGAAGTTGTGGAATAAATTGTGTTAAAAAAGAGACAAAAAGAGTGAATGAGCTTGTTGCACCCCAATAAAAAAAGTAATAAGAAATAGGAAAAAGCCTAAGTTTGGGGGTGTTTGTCATTATTATATACTTCACTCTCCCAAAACAAAAGAGGGAAAAGATAGAATCGAAGTGAAGGAAAGAACAAAAATAAAAGGGAAATACTGAAAAGCTAAAGAGCTTATGGTACACGAAATGAGCCTAAATGCCTATTTTTACCTACTTATACCTAAGCCTACATTACAACTCTTAAAGTCCTGAAGATCTCTTTTATGCATATCCAGGATTAGTGGAGAATAGCAAGTAAGCATGCCATAGAATTTTTGAATTTATATGCATGATTTAGTATATTGACTTCCATTAAGCATGATAAATATGAGTTTGCGAAATATCTAGCTTAACATGTTTAGTGTGCTGAAATTTCATGCTATATGTTCCTGCATATTATTCTGCTAACCTTCATGTTTTTCTAGATAACACTAATGCAGAAAAAGTGATCAATGTCAGTGAGTCTTTTATTTTCGTTTCTTGAGTCTTTTATTTTTTTCTTTCTATCTTTGCTCGAGGGCGAGCAAAGGTTAAGTTTGAGGGTATTTGATCGGTGTATTTTATATACACCTTTTGAGGAGAACCCTAGGCAGTTTTTAAGGGTTCCCTTCTTGCACAACACAAGGCTTTCTTGCTTGGAGATTGGAGACCATAGTTTAGTAAATTTCCTTTCCTTTTCTTGTTTTTATTTCAGTTTTATGAAGAACATGGAATTAGCTTGTCATGTCAATGGCTAGGAACTAATTCCTCTATAGGGTTTTCCATGTTGAATCTCTAGAAATTTATGTTATGATTTAATGCATGCTTATGGTTATTCTTCTTCTTGTTGAGATCTATCCAATAATTGAATTGAATGCTTGGTAGTTAATTGACAACTAATTATCACTATATGATTTCTAATCAGACTCCGAAAGGAGGGGATTATGAATATGCTGTAAGTTGGGTAGACATTCTTGGATTGGGGATGAAAATACCTCAATTATTTATGTAGCGTTAACGAGAGGCTTAACAACCCTAATTTTACGCATTGTGCATGACGGTTAACTAGGTTCTTAGTCCTAATCCTCCTATAGAGTCATCCTTATCACCGAAAGGTAGAAAGGAGCAATACTGGGGTTGAGTGTTTATATAACCCTAACGGGAGTATAAAACGATTTAGTGAACCTGCTTTCTCCAAAAGAAGAAGACCATAAGTTATTGCATTAATAAGTAACATAAGCGGATAGTGAGGAGACGTGGAAGCCCTATTCTCATCACAACTGAAGTAAACTCATTAGTTAAATTAGTCTTTATAATTCGTAGTTATAAACCACAAAATCAAATATCAATTTACCAAATAGATACCAAAAGATAGATAGTTGGTACTTGAACCCTAATCCTTGTGGACGATATTCGGTCTTGCTAAGACTATATTACTTGTCACGATAACGTGCACTTGCGTTTAAGTGTGCATCTTTTCGCGCATCAAGCGCCGCGGTGCTGGAGTGGACAGAGGCTGGGACCCACTTCCACTACATTGGGGCCCACTGTTGTCCCCACGTCTACGGATGTTGCCGCCACTGCTACCGTTCAAGTGGGTGTTGTCGCCGCGATTTTTCCTATTTTACCCCTTTTTACCACCACCTTTGTTGCGATTTTGGCTCGAGTTGGTGGAACCGAAAGGAGAAAAATTGGACTCAGTCATCATGACGAAAGGACTAGCCCCAATAGCCGCCTTCTTAGCCAATTCGACTTCTTCCAATGTAAGCATGGAGCGTGCTTGGTAGAATTCCGGCAGGGGGTTACTTTGACAAAGAATTGAAGCAATGCCATTATAGGCCTCAGACAGGACTGCAACTATTTGTAGGACGAGACGACTATTGCTCACAGGAGCACCCACATTGCGAAGTTGATCTGCCAAGTCCTTGCGTCGTTTACAATAAGAAGAAACGTTAGGAAAATTCGTCATAGCAACTTGAGAAAATTCATGTTCAAGGGTAACAATTTGGGAGTGACTGTTATCTTGAAAGATATCACGCAATCGATTCCACGCCTCCATAGCTGTGGAGTTGGGTTTCATAATCATCTGTAAAAGGTCCATGGATATTGTGGCATAAATTCATTGAAGAATCTTTGTGTCAAGCGTGACCCATAATTTTAGGTTGTCCGCTTTTGTGGATACATCATCATCTTCGGTGGTGTCATCCCCCGTTTTAGGAGTCGGAGGGATGATCTAGTGAAGAACTTGATGTGTCATAGCATGAATCTTGAATAATTTCGCCCACGTCCCATATTGGACGTTTTCAAGGTCAAGAACAATAGGAAGAACACTCTTGATGTTAGAAACTGCGAGGACAGGATAAAATCAGACATGTTGAATAAAACACGAAGATTCGGAGAAGAAAATTTGTGAGGAAGAATTTTACGAAGAAGGGTGATCTCGAGTTTGGGAATTCCGAGAGGGGACTAAACACGGTATTTTGGAGAGGCATATATATACAAGTTACAATAGGAGAATTTCATTCCTCCTTTACATCTAAATCCCTATTCTATATGAAGAATAACTATACACTTATTATATTACAATTTTAATTAAGGTACAAGACTAATATAATATATCCCAAATATATACAAATTATGTACTGTTCGCGGAATAGATGTAATTAGATTACATCGTTTAACAGATGTAATTAGATTAACTGTACACTGGACAAATTGGATGGTAAGTCTACTCTACTGGAGGGGAGCCTCTTGAAACACCATCACTTCATAAAATAACATAAGCATTTTGGAAATTTAATATTCTCCTACTGGTAAAACTTATTTTTATTCTTTAATTTCTCTTACTTTAATGGAGTAGGTGCATTTTGATAAATTATTAATGTAGTTTATTCAAAACTAAATGCTTTCAATTACTCCAAAAAATAACAACCATTTTCAATAGAAATTTGTGATAAATATGAACCATACAAAATCGTTGTCAGACTTGTAACATTTTGGAAAGATGTCTCTTGCACTAATTATCCAAGCCAAATAAATTAGTACTTGAAACGATAGAAAAAATATTAACAACTAACAAGTTCAATATTTTACTTTAATAAAACGTTAAACGTTAACTTGATGAGGTGTAAACAGTTATTATACCATCTGCATCCAGGATAAATAATTAAACAAAATGTATTACGAAAAAACATCAGAAAGAAATAAAGATTAATTGCATTATCTTGAGACGTTAGAAAATGATATTTCAATATTGTATTTTGTTTTTATAGTTACAAATGGTACAACTTCATTTTTTTGTCCGATTTCATATTACATTACATGCTTCGGATACCTAGCGTATCCTACGTGAGTCATATCCGCAAAAAGCAATTGATGCATGGAAGGCGGCGGATGATGTAATATCACAAATTCTTGATTTTGCTTTCTTCCCATCTTCGACAAGTGATCTGCGCAGTTATTACCTTGTCTCAAAGTGTGAATCAGAGAAATTCCAAGCTCGATCATGAGACGCCTACATTCTTTTATTACGGCATGATCAGGGTGGCTTTCAACGACATCACCCACACTCAGCAACATTAAGGATTCGCTCGAGTCTGTTTCAATAATAACTTTCTTCAAGTTGTAATTCTTCGCTAAGTTTAAACCGCCGTGTATAGCCCATAACTCCGGTGTAATACTTGACGTTGCTCTCACACTAAGTCTCCCATAGAATCCGCCCAACCACATTCCTTTATCATCTCGTGCAATGCCCCCAAATCCCGATATTCCTGAATTTGGCATGAAACTTCCGTCAGTATTGATCTTTATAAACCCCGAAGGAGGGAAAGACCAACTTATGTAAATAGGTGTGTCACATTGTCTGTATGTTGATTGAGAAGGATAAATTCGAGACGTGTTTTCAATAATAGGAAAATGAATAATTTGTGCGTGATAATATGGAACATACAATGCCATGACTAGCTAGCTATTGATGATCAGAAACTAATCGAGTAAGGAGTGAATAAGGAACTGAATGATGGAATCACTTATTTATAATACTTTTATTTCCTAAATTTTCCTAGTTTGAGAAGGTTTAGGAAAAGTAATATAAGTTTCCTAAATGAAAAAGAAATAGGACAGTAGTAAAATTTCGACCTTTTTTATGGAAATTAATTGGGCCGAAAGTAAGGAGTGTTAATTGACGGAAAAGCCCTCACTTTCAATGCTATTTCCGATTTTGTGGACCCCATCTTCTATTTTGCCTACATTTCATTTTTCTTTCTTCCGTGTTCAGTGAAATTATAAATTTAGGGTAAAATAAATGATTATTTTGTACTTTTATAACTTTATGTTGAGTTTAATTATATGCCACACAAATTATCCATCATTTAGTATTAAACTCATAAATTATTAATTAATACTCCATCCGGATCAAAAGAAGTGTCCACTTAGTCATTTGCACACCTCTTAAAAAATACTAATTTGTAGGAAAAAATATAGGGATTTGTTGGGTTAAAACACATAAGTAAGGTACATCGGAAGTTTAAAATTTTGTTCAACTTACTTACCCCAACAATTCAGTCTGGTATGATTACATTACAATTGAAATCTGTAAAGACAAACATAAACTTACAATTGATATTATCAGGAGTCTTTACTATAGGAAGCACACACGATTATCCTTTCGACCGCAAGCATTGTTGTGGTATATTCCGTTGTCAGGAAAGCCAGGAAATCTTGACAGGGTTTGAGAGGATTATATTCTCTGAACTCTGAGTTTAAAAAGTAAGAATTAAGTCTTATAAATTATGGGGTTAAGTGCTGAATATATAGGGGAATGTATTTACAAATCAGATTAGGATTAGGCTTAAAACCTGACCCAAAATCTGAGTTGCAGTGGGCCAGTCGGACTGGGCCCACTGCCGTACAAGTGTCGCGGCTCAGCCTCTCAGGCGCCGCAGCGCTTCCCTTAAAATATTCAACACACATTTTATTTTAAATTCAAAATCCAATTATGAATAATGATGGGAGGTTGTATTTATTGAAATTGAACTAAAATGTTCTCTATAGTACTTCTAGTGGAGATACTTAACACTCATCTTAAAAGTTTTTTTAAAAAATATATATACAAATGAATATTTCCTATATCCTAATTATCTATTCCACATCAAATTTGTTTAGATTATTGAATCTTGCCACATATTCTTTAACCAAGTATGACCCCTCGTCATTCTCAAAATACCGTATGCTTGGACCGCTGATTTATAACAACTATCCTCTATAACATTTTACCAAAACAATCATATTATTTTAATGATGTTTCATATTATGTTATCTATATTTAGTTTACTGGTTTTGATTTTTAGATACTTCTAATCACAAATTTAAAGTACCGTAGATAAATATCAGTATTTAACCAATTTACCTGGTATAAGGGAGTAGTTTTTGTTGGAAAATTTACTAATGTGGGATTGCGTTTATCCCATCTTTGATGACTTAAACACGTGAGCTCCGCATGTCGTAAACTTCATTTCTTCGCACATGCCTAATCTACCAAGTAAGTAGATGATGTTAGTGTCAAGTATCGTCAAATTTCGTTAAGAAATGAAAGAGATATTGGTACACAAAGTAAGGTGTTTGAGACATGAAAAGATGGAGGTCTTTGGCCAAAATGACAAATCTCCCGCATTGGTAAAAGAAGGAAGAATTGAGCAATATATAAGCTCTAAGTTTGAGTAAGGGTTTGGGGCCCCAAGGGGTAACTCATGTGTTTGAAAGAGAAGGCATGACCAGAAGAATTGTGTGAAATAAGTGAATTTATCCAGTTGAGGCATTGAAGATTGATTGAGACAAAACGATTCCCTCAATACAGCTTAACTCCGTCAAGCCTGTATCGGGGCTAAGCCCCATACGTGAGCCGCCCGTCCGGTTTGTGGTCTATTTCGAAACTTTCATTTTGATCCCTGAAATGTTATCTATTCACATTTTGGTCTCGGAACGTTTCAACAGTTCTAAAACCAACAGGTAACGGTTGAATGGTTAATTGCTAAAAATGTTACAAGGCCAAAGGCTTAATTGCTCAAAACGTTACAAACGTTACAAGAGCAATAAAGGCCAAAGGCTTAATTGCTCAAAACGTTACAAACAACAATAAAAGCCAACTGTTACAAATGTTTTGCCTCCCTCTAATCCTACATATTGAACAATTCAGTTCAAACAATAGGGAGACCAACAAAAAGAAAGGCATAGGCCGAACACAACTCAAACTTGTTTATCTCTCTGTTATGTTCTTCGTCAAGAACACACAGAAAGAACGGATATACGGAAAGCAAGCAAAAAATATTTTCCGCGCTCTCTCTTCAGCAATTTGTTCTTATTCATCTTCTTCACTAGAATCAACTGTATTTTCTTTGTACAGTTGATTAGTTGTTGTTTTATCTTGGGAGACTATTGTCAATTACCGTTAAAGCATTTATACGGGGCAATATTGTCTTAAATACAAAGAGTCACCTCTCGACTCAGCGTTCTGTTTGCTTAATCTTTCGAATACATTTTGGTCCCTGAAATGTTATCTATTCACATTTTGGTCTCGGAACGTTTCAACAGTTCTAAAACCAACAGACGTAACGGTTGAATGGTTAATTGTTAAAAATGTTACAAGGCCAAAGGCTTAATTGCTCAAAACGTTACAAACATTACAAGAGCAATAAAGGTCAAAGGCTTAATTGCTCAAAACGTTTCAAACAACAATAAAAGCCAATTGTTACAAATGTTTTGCCTCCCTCTAATCCTACATATTGAACACTTCAGTTCAAACAATAGGGAGACCAACAAAAAGAAAGGCATAGGCCGAACACAACTCAAACTTGTTTATCTCTCTGTTCTGTTATGTTCTTCGTCAAGAACACACACAGAGAACGGAAATACGTAAAGCAAGCAAAAAAAATATTTTGCGCTCTCTCTTCAGCAATCTGTTCTTATTCATCTTCTTCGTTAGAATCAACTGTATTTTATTTGTACAGTTGATTAGTTGTTGTTTTATCTTGGTAGACTATTGCCCATTACCGTTAAAGCATTTATACGGGGCAATATTATCTTAAAGACAAATAGTCACCTCTCGACTCAGCGTTCTGTTTGCTTAACCTTTCGAATACACTTTAACCCTATTTTCGGTACATATAATCCGGTTCAACACAAACAATTTTAAGACAAAATTTATTTTCTAAGTGTTCGAAAGATGTCGGTCAACAGTTATGGTTCTAACTCTGGTTTTGGCTCGGTTATCACCCAAGATTTTGTTGACAATTCCGTTAATAGTTCGTGTTCGACTATTGTTAACAGTTTTGTTTCTGGCTCTGCTGCTGATCAAGGAAATGTTGTTATCTCTGGAGCTGCTCAAGGAGATATTGATGCCCATGCTCCTAACGATTTCTAATGCAAACGCCAAGGTAAGGTTTTGGACATCAATTACAACGAGAGAAGGAGACTTAAGATGTTTTTCTATATTACTGCGTTGAGCTTGTATCGATCTCAGGCAGAAGATTCTCCTTCTGGTGGGGATGCAATGAACACTCAGTCTAAGACAACGACTGAAGTGGGCAAAGATATCCAGGTCACAAATAACCCGAAGGCCAAGAACAAGCGTAAGGTAGAGGCTAGCGATACTCCTTCTTGTGGAGATGCAATGGACACTTAGTTTAACACAAAGACTGAAGTGGACCAGAATATTCAGCTCTCAAATGACCTGAAGGCCAAGAACAAACGGAAGGCATAGGCTAACGTTGTACAAGACGAGGGTAATCCTTCGGGTCTAGATGACAAGAATGTGGATTTCTCAGTTGTAGTGTTGGAGGCAAATTGTTACACCCCGTAGTTCGGGTCATGCTTAGGGGGACGCACGAAAGGGATTAAGACTTAAAATTTTAGAAACATAGGTTGACGGATTGTTTCGGACGGATTTTTTTAGTCAACTTTGAGGCGGTTTATGTCCAGTTGCGTTATGAGTTCCTATGTGTTTCTAAGGCCTAGCATGTAGTTCGTTGAGTCTGGTTTCCAACGCAACCAACCGTTCGTCGATAGGACATCGTAGTAGAAAGTTATGGAAGTTGCAAGTTCAGTGCGCAGTCGGACAGAAAGATATCTCGGTCAGGGGCCACAGCGCCGCGGCGCCGGATGCAGGGCCGCGGCGCCGGATATTCTGAGGGAACGCTGAAGTTGCAGCGCCGCGGCGCCGGAAAGCAGGGCCGCGGCGCCGGAAGTTCTGAGGGGTTGCAGGGGTTTCAGCGCCGCGGCGCCGGCTGCAGGGCCGCGGCGCCGAGGCGGAGTTTCTGGCGGAAAAACTAAGGAAAATCAGATCTTTTCTTTTAAAAAGGCCATGGGAGGGTGACAAGTGTCCCCCCCCCCCCATCTGATTTTTTTGCATGCACTATTTATTGACCAAGTCTTGAAGACTTGGTCATTCTTCAAGCTCTTCTCTCTCTCTAAGTTAGAAGCTCTTCCTTCTCTCTAGAAAATCAAGAGGAAATCAAGGCTTGAGAAAAATCTGAAAAGTGTGGCGAGAAGGAAACTTATTTGCAAGCTTGTAGGAGTTATTGTGGTGGTGTTTTTGGAAGGAGGCTAGCAAATTTGTTGGAATAATTTGGCTAAAGCTCTAAGGTAACAATTCTTCTCTTGTAGCTAGTTTTTGGTGTTGCATGTGAAGAAGAAAGAACTTGTAGTAGTAAATATTGCTCTTAGATACATTGCATGTAAGAAATATGGTTTGGATATGAAAGGGTTGGATAAGAAGGTTATATGAGCATGTTGTAGCCTAAATACTACCTTAAACTTGTTAAGTTAGTTGTATTACATTGTGGGGCAGAATTTTACACATCCAAGATTAGGTGTGTAATCCCCTTTGAAATGTTTGGATTGTTGGGCCTTAAATGTGGCGTTTGGATGATGAATCCGGCCTTGAAAAAGGTGGCAAAGTATGTAGAAACAAAGGAGATGCTGCCCAATTTTTCATAGAATTTAGTGACTTTGAACTTGGAATATTCTACGTTGTAGCTAGAGGTTAATAAACGTATTATGGTCATTATAGGTGGACGTATTACGTGTGGTGTATTGGACTTAGCAAGTGGTTTAACCGGAGAGGTATGTGGAACTTTCTTATCTCTTGAGCATGAGTAGTTATAATATATAGTACGGTAGACGTACGTGTTTTGAATAAAGTAAATCCTTTGGTATACTTGAAGTATTTTAAAAATTGTGTAAACTGATTTGAAGTATAAGTCACTTGGTTAATAAAAGAACGAAATTGTTTATAAGGAGTTATAGCGGCTTTATGGGAAGTTAGTTATAACGGCCTTATGAAAGGATAAGAATGTCTTAATTTCTAAAGCATAAAGTTAGTATAACGACTTTATGGGGAGTTTGTTATAATAACTTTATGGAAGGTTAAAGAGTTGGTTTTCTTGAATAAGGTAAACAAAGATGAAAGAATCCAAATTAAGTAGGGCAATTTGATTTAAAAGGCATCAATTGCTTAGAGTGTAAAATGGGAATTTCTATGTGAAAAAGGGATCTTTTGAAAGAGTAGAAGTACATAGTACTTCGGGTTAAATTTCTCCGGATTTGATTAAGCAATGAGAAGGTGCCTTAAGGTCAAGAATGAGATTTATTTTGTAGATTAATGAAAGTCTAGAGAAGTTATGAAAGTACTTGGACGTACCGTCAGTGATGGAAGATTCCACGGGTATGCTTCCATGGTCATAGTATGAGCTTATTTAAGACGTACCGACAGTGAGGTGGGATTCCACGGGTATGCACCTCGGACATGCTTACGATGAGGGATTCCGAGGCATGCAACACGAGGTTACCTGGACGTACCGACAGTGATGTGGGATTCCACGGGTATGCTTCCAGTGTGGTTGTGACATTTGTATATTCCGTGGATTTGCTACCCACGATGCGAGGAATACCTCATGCGAGTCCGTAGGGCTCATGCGGGTGAAATATGTCACGACCCGACCTCGGGGCCGCGACTGGTGCCCTACCGGGGCACCCCGTCAGGTATACATCATAGAATAGCAGCGGAACATACATAACCCATAACCTGTATAAAGTAAACATCGCGGGCCAGCCGATAAGGCTGCCTTCCATAAAAATATACTTAATCAAAAGTACAACTTGTTCTTACAGCCCAAACCACAAACGTGACTACAGACCTCTAGGAATAACAACTGTGGCGGGACAAGGCCCCGCCATACCCCTGAATATACAAAAGTCTACAACTTCAGGGAACCGTACCAAAAAGGCAAGCCTCCGGAGAAATGGAGCTTTCAGAATCGACGATGATCCTAAGAGTGCGGATCGCCAAGCTATGTACCTCAACTGCGGCATGAACGCGGCCCGAAGGAGAGTCAAGACAGGTACCAAGTATGTGAAACTGAAAATACTGTAAATGAAATCATAACAGTCTATATAAAACAGGAGACATGTGTGATAACCAAACCACAGTACACGATATATATTAGCAGTCATGTCAAATCAGGGTCTCACGCCCGTAAAATCATCACTCAAATATAACCCGGGAATTTAACCCGCCCAATGGCCGCATGCCCCGACATCTTACCTCGGTATAAGCATGGCCATGGAACCATCCTAATGGAAGCATACCCGTGGGCCACCCAACGCGTCAGTATGTCCAAACTCAATAACAAGATAACACTTACCGTGGAAGCATACCCGTGGGCCACCCAACGCGTCAGTATGTCCAACAAAATAACAAGATAACACTTACCGTGGAAGCATACCCGTGGGCCACCCAACGCGTCAGTATGTCCAACAAAATAACAAGATAACACTTACCGTGGAAGCATACCCGTGGGCCACCCAACGCGTCAGTATGTCCAACAAAATAACAAGATAACACTTACCGTGGAAGCATACTCGTGGGCCACCCAACGCGTCAGTATGTCCAACAAAATAACAAGATAACACTTACCGTGGAAGCATACCCGTGGGCCACCCAACGCGTCAGTATGTCCAACAAAATAACAACCCGGGGTCTACCCCGTAAGAATACATAACCTAGCACAACCGGCTATCATACTTAACATAAGCGCTACCGGCTTATCATAACACAAGCAAGTTAAGAAATCTCCTAACTTCTCATTAACATTATTAATATATCCTCTCATTTTAGTTTACTTAAGGCACTAACGTGTCATTTAAGAGAAATTCCGGGAATTCAACCCAAGTACCACGTGTTTCTAACCATTTAAGAAATGACTCCTTTTTATATAAAACTTCCAAGATACTAATAACTGTAGTATCAGGTCACGACTACTTTCAAGACAAGTCACCTTTCCTTTTAAAAAGTCCATTTCTTTTTCACAAAAGTCACATGCTACTAACACCCATGGTATCAAAATAGAGTAACTATTATTTGAAGTAAACCAAAAACAATTCCCATACTTCCTTTTCAAATAAACCAAGACAATACCATGTCTTCTTTTTCTATATCAAATCACTTCTCGAACTAGTATAAGTTTCAAAACTTCAAATTCTCAAGCCTCTTACCTTTAAACCAAATCCCACAACGGGGAAAAATCAAGTCTCATATCTTTTTAAAACAAATGCCAAGTTACCATTTTAAAGCCAATAATAAAACCATTCTTTCGTTTCCATAAAGTCGTTATAACTAACTTCCCATAAAGCTATTATAACACTTTATGTTTAAAACCAACCAAATACCACTATAAGCATTTATGAGACAGAGAGGGCTTATTCTTTAACAATCAAGTACCCATTACTAACGAATAAGGTTTTACCACTTTTCAACACAATCAAGTCCTTTACACGTCATATCAAGTCAAGGGCACAAAAAAAAGAAATCAAACTCCTTTAACACACGTGCATCTACCGCACTATATATTTCACAAATAATCATGCTCAAGAGAATAGGATGAATCACATACCTCTTCGGGTCAATCCACTTGCTAAGTCCAATATATATATATATATATACCGCACGTAGTACGTCAACCTATAATGACCACAATACGTTTATTAACCTCTAGTTTCAACGTAGTATTTTCCAAGTGCAAGGTCACTAAATTCTATGGAAAATTGGGCAGCATTTCCTTTGTTTATACATACTTTGCCACCTTTTTCAAGGCCGAATTCAACAGCCAAACGCCACATTTAAGGCCCAACAATCCAACATTTCAAAGAGAATTACACACCTAATCTTGGATGGGTAAAATTCTGCCCACAATGCACAACAATTAACTTAACAAGTTTAAGGTAGTATTTTGGCTACAACATGTTCACATCCTAACCTTATTCAATTCCTTCAAATCCAAATCATAATTCTTACATGTAATTTCTCTAAGAGCAATATTTTCAACTACAAGTTCTTTCTTCTTCACATGCAACACCAAAAACTAGCAACAAGAGAAAGAATTGTTATCTTAGAGCTTTAGCCAAATTAATCCAACAAATTTGCTAGCCTCCTTTCCAAAAATACCACCACAATAACTCCTACAAGCTTGCCAACAAGTTTCCTTCTTGCCACATTTTCCAGATTTTTCTCAAGCTTGATTTTCTCTTGATTTTCTAGAGAGAAGAGAGAGCTTTTATTTTTAGAGAGAGAGAAGAGCTTGAAGAATGACCAAGTCTTCAAGACTTGGTCAATAAGTAGAACATGCAAAATCAGAGGGGGGGGGGGGGGGGGACCCTTGGCCCCCTCCCAGGGCCTTTTTAAAAGAAAATATTTGTTTTCCTCAGTTTTTCCGCCGAAAATTCCGCCTCGACGCCGCGGCGCTGAAACCTCCGCAACCCCACAGATCTTCGCGCGCGGCTCGCTTCCGCACGCGTCCCCGTGGTTCTGACCGAACTATTTTTACGCCCGACGCCAAGCGAACTTGTAACTTCCATAAATTTCTACTCTGATGTCCTATCGACGAACGATTGGTTGCGTTGGAAACTAGACTCAACAAACTACGTACTAGGCTTTTGAAACACCTAGGAACTCTCAATGTAACGGATCATAACCCGCCTCAAAGTTGACTAAAAACCCGTCCGAAACAATCCGTCAACCCATCTTCCTAAAATTTTAAGTCTCAATCCCTTTCGTGCGTTCCCATACGCATGGCCAGAACTATGGGGTATAACAAAATAGTCTCATGCGGGTGAGTACAACCTATGCGAGGAATACCTCATGCGGGTCCACATGACCCATGCGGGTGAAATAGTTCCAGGAGTAGGAGTGCTTAATGATACTGCGGGGCGGATGACCTTGCTTTGACCATGCGCTTCCTATTTTCATGCAGTATAGTATGTGTTTGATATTCTCATTGTTAGTAAGGCACAGTGTTCTGTAAACTGATTTTTATACATGTCTCCAGTTATTTTAGACTTATGAGGTTTTTTCAGTATTTTCCAGTTTCGCATACTTAGTACATATCAGGTATCGAACCCTTCCTCGAAATGCGTTCACGCCAAGGTAGAGGTAGCGGTGGTGGATCCTCACTCTTGGGATCACCGTGCAGTGTCGAAGCCGTTCCTCCGGAGCTTGTTTTGTTAGTACGGTTCCTCACGATGCTATAGGTATTATGTACATTCGGGTATGGCGGCCTGTTCCGCCATTGTTATTCCTGAAGTGCGTAGTCACGTTTGTGGTTTGAAATGTAGAACAAGTTATCTTTATTATACTTTTGATTAAGTATATTTTATGGAAGGCAACCTTGTCGGCTTGCCAGTGATGTTTACTTTATAGAGGCTTATGTGTTATGTATGTTCCGCTGCTATTCTCTGATGTATTACCTGACAGGGTGCCCCGGTAGGGCACCAGTCGCGGCCCCGGGGTCGGGTCGTGACACAAATCTGGTGGAGAACCCAAGACAATGGTGGATAAACACGGGTGCAACCCGTCATATTTGTTCTAACAAAAATGCATTCTCCTCTTACGCCCTAGTCACGCGCAAGAAGTTGTTCATGGGCAATGACGCTACCTCTAAAGTACAAGAGGTTGAAGCGGTTGTTCTCAAAATGACTTCAGGCAAAGAGATCACTAAAAAAGAAGTGATACACGTCTTCAGGGCCACTGTTGGTACACACTGGTTTTAGACTAGTTTTTTAGTCCAACAAATTTGTAATAACTAAGAATGGTATGTTTGTAGGAAGAGGGTTCGTGTGTGACGACCTCTTCAAAATAAATGCCATGTCTATAATCCGTTTATCTAATGAAACGAAGACTTCTACTTACTTGCTTGAGTCTTCTAATCTATGGCATCATAGATTAGGACACGTTAACTATAAATCCATTCAAAAATTAGTAAAGTTGGAATGCCACTATTGCTATGTTTACTTGTTGAAAAGTAAAGATGAAACATTTTAAGCGTTTAAACGTTACATAGAAGAAGTTGAAAATCAACTAAACCTATGGATTAAGGCAATTCGTAGTGATAGAGGGGAGAATACGTAGTAATATTTGAAGAATACCGTGCTCAATTCGGCATTGTTCATGAAACGACCGCTCCTTACTCATCTCAGTCTAACGGTGTTGTCGAGCGCAAAAATTGCACGTTAAAGGAAATGATGAATGTCTTACTCATCAATTTCGGTTTAGCCCAAAACATGTGGGGTGAATCGATTCTTACCGCTAATACAATTATTAATAGAGTTTCGCATAAGCTTAAGTATAAAACTCCATATGAACTATGGAAAGGAAAGAACTCACTTACAATATTTGAAAGTGTGGGGTTGTCTGGCAAAGGTCGAAGTACCTAAACCAAAACAGGTCAAAATTGGACCTAAGAATGTAGTTTGCATATTCATCGGATATGCAAATAACAATAGTGCTTATCACTTCTTAGTGTATAAGTCGGAGATACCTAATATCCACGAGAGTACTGTCATGGAATCAAGGAACACTGAATTCTTTAAAGAGATCTTTCCTAGAAAGGAAAAAGAAATAATTTCGCGCAAACGAAGTTATGAACAAAATGCTCAGAGTCAACACAACTCGTGAGGTTCTGATTATCCGGAATGAGATGTTCCAAATCTACAGGACTCAAAAGTTATTGACTATCCGGAACATAATGTTCCAGACCTACAGAACATAGGGTTCTAGAGGTGGAACCAAGACGGAGCATGAGGGCCGAAAAGAACAAAACCTTTGAGCCAGACTTTCTAACCTATATGGTTAAAAATGAACCGAGGACAATTATAGAAGCATTTTCAACTCCAGAAGCACCGCTTTGGAAAGAAGCTATAGAAAGCAAAACAGATTCCATCATGAAGAACCATCTATGGGAAATGGTTGATCCTCCTCAGGGAATCAAACTTTTGGGTTGTAAGTGGATACTCAAAGGAAAGTACAAAACATATGGAACTATTGACAAATATAAGGCCAGATTGGTAGTCATAGGCTACAGTCAAAAGGAAGGCCCCTATTACTTCCATACATACTCACATGTGTCTAGATTAACGTCTATAAAGGTATTCATAGCCATAGCAGCTTTGTGTGACCTTGAGATACACCAAATGGACGTTAAGACAACCTTCCTAAACGGAGATTGGAAGAGTAAATATACATGGAACAATCCGAGGGGTATGTGATTCTAGGACAAGAAAAGAAAGTATGTCGACTTGCTAAGTCTCAGTGCGAACTCAAACAAGCCCCGAAACGATGGCATGAAAGTTTGATAATACTTATTATCAAAGAGTTTTTTCATTAATCAATGTGATAAATGTATCTACAACAAAGGAAAATCTGAATCATTTGTCATGATATACATTTACGTAGATGACATGCTCATCACCGAAAGTAGTCTAACCTTGGTTCTGGAAACCAAGAAGATGTTGAAAGAATGCTTTGACATAAAAAGATATGGGTATTGCAGATGTAATCTTAGGAATTAAGATTTCTAAGACATCTGACAGACTGATCTTATCTAAATCTCATTACATTGAAGATGTTTTGAGGAAATTTGATGTATTCGACAGTTCCCCTATGGACTCACCAATGGATATGAATAATAGAATTAATAAAAATTGTGGTGCACCCGTATCGAAGTTTATCGCTTTGCACAAAGCAGGAGAAGAAGCAGAGTGGCTTCACGACTTCTTAGAAGATATCCATTGTTGGGATAAACTCATGGCTTCGACAACCAATCGGCTTTAGGAAGGGTATAAAGTAATATGTACAACGGCAAGTCTAGACATATTCGTCGAGGGAATAAGACTATTAAGCAGTTGATCGCTATGGGTGTCATGTGGATCCGCTAACTAAAGTCCTACCCAAGGATCATATATTCTTCTTCTCTAGGAGAATGGGCTTAAACCCCATACAATAAAAATATTTATAGTAGTAACCCAACCTTACATACTGGAGATCCCTGGAATTTGGTTCAATTGGAAAACTAAGCTATAAAGGTTCAGTCTAGCGCTTCACTTGAAGTAAGAACACTTCGAATTATCATTATTTAAAGAAAGATAACTTCAAAGTCGTTCCAGCGATAGACATTAGGTGCTACATGCATGATGGGTAAAAGATTCTGAAACTTTTAATGATTCCTAACACTTGCGAGTGGGGTAGAGTTTTACCTTATAGGAGATCACATATTTAAGTGCGAAGACAGGCCACTTCAAATGAACGCACTTAAGAATCCAAGAGTGTCCATGGCCACAACGGTCAAAATTAAAAGAAGAAGATGAATAAGGAGAATTTATTGTGTTGTTATCATTGTCTTGGTTTACACTAAACACTGACGGTTCAAGACATCACGTTCACCGCGCAGTAAGTAAATCTGATGGTAATCAACTAAGGAAGGTTCAAAGCCGAAAGCTACCTTTCCTAATGCAATATCTTTTCTGCTGAAAGATTGTTGAACTGTGGCACCCTGTGTGCACCAATTCTTTTTCAAAAGGGAATTATTGGAAATTTTACTAATGTGGGATTAAGTTTATCCCATCTTTGATGACTTAAATACGTGGGGCCCACATGTCGGAAACCTCATTTTTTTCACACATGCCTAATCTACCAAGTGAGTAGATAATGTTAGTGCCAAGTATCGTCAAATTTCATTAAGAAATAAAAGAGATATTAGTACACAAAGTAAAGTTTTTGAGACATGAAAAGATAGAGGTCTTTGGCCAAAATGACAAATCTCCCTCATGGGTAAAAGAAGGAAGAATTGAGCAATATATAAGCTCTAAGTTTAAGTAAGGGTTTGGGGCCCCAAGAGATAACCCATGTGTTTGAAAGAGAGATGGCCTAGGTAAGTTTGGGTTCGGGGCTAAGCCCCACACGCGCACCACCTCCGCCCGTCCGGTCCGAGCTGTGGTTTGTGGTTTCTTCGGAAACTTTCATTTTGGTCCCTGAACTGTTACCTATTCACATTTTGGTCCCTGAAGGTCTCGGAACGTTTCAACAGTTCTAAAAGCAACAAACGTAATGATTGAATGGTTAATTGCTACAAATGGTACAAGAGCAATAAAAGTCAAAGGCTTAATTGCTCAAAACGTTACAAACAACAATAAAGGCCAATCGTTACAAATGTTTTGCCTCACTCTAATCCTACATATTGAACACTTCAGTTCAAACAATAGGGAGACCAACAAAACAGAAAGGCATAGGCCGAACACAACTCAAACTTGTCTATCTCTCTGTTCTGTTCTATTATTCGTCAACAACACACACACGGAAAGCAAGCATAAAACATTCTCCGCGCTCTCTTTTCAGCAATCTGTTCTTATTCATCTTCTTCGCTAGAATCAATTGTATTTGCTTTGTACAATTGATTAGTTGTTGTTTTATCTTGGGAGACTATTTCCCATTACCGTAAAAGCATTTATACGGGACAATTTTGTCTTAAAGACATAAATTCATCTCTAGACTCAACATTCTATTTTTTTAACCTTTCGAATACACTTTAACCCCATTTTCGTTACATATAATCCGGTTTAACACCAATAATTTTTATTTGAGGAAATAATACTTGTTTAAAAAGGAAAAAGAAAAAAAAGTCTCCCACAATAAGATGTTCCATCGAAACTAATCACTTAGAAAGGCTTTTAGTAGGAGTATGCCTCTTTGTACTTCAGGTAAATAGATGCTCACGGATTTTTTTGATTTAAAAGGAAAGAAAGTAGGGTAGGGTAATTTAATTAGAGTTGTGATCAATATAATTTCATGGTGATTGTAATTTATTATAAATGTTTTTACAATTTTGTACATCAATGATGAAGAGAGAATTAATTTATTTAAAGGATATAAATGTCGTTCAATATTTAAAAGATAATTTGGTCAAAATATTTATATTTATGCTTTTATAATAATATAGATATAGATATAGATAGATAGATATAAGGATATGCAATACAAAATTACAGAAATTACAATTCAAAAAGTTACGCCATACTCTAGAAAATAAATCAAAAGGCATAATATATAAACAAGCCCTCAAATTTAACCTCATCTGACAAATATGCCGTCCAACTTTGAGTGTGGACAAATAGACACCTCAACTTATCTTCATTTTATCAGTTGAGCACTCCAATTTATAAAATGATCATCTAGACACCTCTAAAATTGACGTGTCACGTCGATATTTATGTTTACGTATTCTATTTTATATAAGTTGAGGTGCCTACTTATGTACACTAAAACTTGAAGCTAAGTTTAATGGTCTATTTATGTATTTTGCTGATTAATTAGTTAATAATTTAAGTAAAAAATTATCGCATGCGATAGTTATAAGAAACTAAAAAAAAAGTGATACTTAATAGTATATTTTTTATCTTTTCAATGCATACTTAACAAATTATTTTGAACCTACTCTCAAATAAAAGGGATCATTTTTGTCATTTTCAATATAAAAATTTCCCGTTAAGGCTAAATGGTTGACAAAGGAGATATGGAGGGAAGCTGTGGTGCAGAAACTCAGAACGTGGCCACTTACACATGCAATTTATCAACAACTGCTATGTAGAATAATATTACTACAAATTTTGTGCTATAGTCTATTAGCTGCACAAATAAAAAAAAATCAAATTCAATGGCGTTGAGGTTTCCTCAATATCAACCATTTTCTCCCATTTTCAATTTCAGCTCCGCAAATAAAAAAAGACAAGTTTTGAGGCGCAGTGAAATTTCTGTTTCCGCCACTTCTACCTCCAAGCAACCCGTCCCAGGTACCGCTATGTAGAGTCTCTATTTAATGACATGACTGGATATGAAATTTAAGAAATACATGAAAACTTTTGAATCTCATCGTCTACAACAAACTAAAAATATTTATATGAATTTAAAATTAAATTATTATCAAATATACTACAGAGTGGTATTATTCTCTAGACTCCTTTGTAGTCAATGTAAGATATTAATCTAAGATATTTGATAATCATATACCTGGTTCCACTATCAGAACTAGAATTAGAAATTATAAGGGGATTTAGAAAAAGCAAACTTGCATAGTAACTAAACATAGGTGAATTCAGGATTTAAGTCTTATGGGTTCAATCTTGAAGGTTCTTAATATTGACGCATTGCACTTTTAAAGTTATGAGTTCTTATCTATTATTGCAATTTTAATGAATTTTTACACATAAATTTGTGTTCTGCGTCTAAGTATTGGGTTCGGATGAACATCCGGGTAATGTAATGCTGCATCCGCCCCTGACTGAATGCCCTTGAATATCAAGGGGATTCAACAACTCATGTATATGTACTAAAAAGAATTGTTTTTTTACCATATTTGTACAGTGTAATATGTATAAAAAAAGGGCTGTCCGGTGCACTAAGCTCCCCTTATGCGCGGGATCCGGGGAAGGGCCGGATCACAAGGGTAAGGGTCTGTTGTAGGCAGTCTTACCTTGCATTTCTTGTCAGAGGTTGTTTACACGGCTTGAACCCATGAACAACAACTTTGTCAGTTACTCCAAGGCTCCCCTTCAAAATAATTGTTTTTACACTATTTGTACAGTGTAATTTTCTAAGGAGGGATTCAATTGAATTCCCTTCACCAGACTAGCTCCATCACTACATAGTTCACTAAAAACGAAATGTGCTCTTCCAATTACACTGATGAGATTAAGCATTGACTTTCATCACATTTTCTTTTGTTGTTTCTTTGTTAACAGACGCAACAGAGGTTTTCCTTCAGTTCCAATACATTTCTCACTTTTTTGGCTACCCCGAATCAAAATTAGTTTAGGTGTGCCTTTTCTACTTCGATACAACAAAAATTGCAACTTATACCAAATTTAGTGTAGCTCATGAATGTGTAAATTTCAAATTATGGAATATGATAACAGCGAAAATTAGTTAAAGTAACACTCGAGAAGCCAAAAGTGCCAAATAAATTCGTATGGGGGGAGCGGGGGAATATAGTTATATGCTTCTCTAAGCGTCGACATTCCAAAATGTTTTGGGAGTCTCTTATGACTGGCTCGTTTACAATTTACAAGTCACATTACCTTGTTGAGTTCTCTGTCCAGTCAAATTACATGGGGAAAATGGAGTATTTTCTCCTGAAAAAGGAACGAATCTATACACGACATATCTTCCTGTTGTAAATTCCTGGTTTATAGTGTCTGTTAAAATTGTTCTCATCATGATTAGCATACAACAGATTGGTATTGGGTGGACATGATAACTCGTGATGTATCCAGTTGCTAATCCATGAAATATGGACCTCAGTGTAAATCCAATGAAGGAAAAAAACGTACATCTAAGGATCTGCCTGTGTAGAATTTTATAATGCGGATAAGTTCTCTCACTACAGGAATATGTTTATGTGACTGCAGAATAATGTGCAGGCAAGGCAGAAGCAGATATCGTTGTTATTGGGAGCGGTATAGGCGGGCTATGTTGTGCTGGACTTCTTGCTAGGTATGGCCAAGATGTTTTAGTAGTGGAAAGCCATGATGTAGCTGGTGGTGCAGCTCACTCTTTTGATATTAAAGGGTACAAATTTGACTCTGGTCCATCACTGTTCTCCGGTTTTCAATCAAGAGGTCCTCAGGCAAATCCATTAGCACAGGTTACACTCTATCTGTTTATAATTTGGCTATCCTTTTTTGTTTAGAGTGGAAATGAATTGAAAGATAAGGAAAGGAATTTCAGTAGTTGGCGTATTCTGAGACAAAGATACTCCTTCCATTTCAATTTATGTGGCACCGCTTGGTTTTCGAGAGTCAAATGAGTTTTTCTTTGACCGCGATTTTCTCATATGCTTTTTAAATATTTTGAATTGTCAAATGTTGTGACCTGTTACTTTTACGTAGTTTTCAAAAATGAAATTTTCATTTTTAAAAATTTAAAAGATTCAATGTCTGAATACACGGTTAAATTTAAAAAGTTTGGCTCTCGAAATTCGAATGGTGCCACAAAAATTTGGGATAGAGGGAGTATTAGTATACAAGACCTTCCTTCCCTATGTAACGTTCATCTAATGTATCAAGAACTCCAATTAGGGCTCTATATACTAACATTTTCTTTGTCGCATCAAATTTCTTAATCCTACCACTCATGAAATAAATATATGAGATGTTAACAAATTCAACATCCATTGAGAAGTTGAGGAAAATATAATGGCCTTTTGTTTCCCTAGAAGTCCATGATAGATTTTGTTGAACACCTAAGAGTCGTCTGATAATAATGAATAGTATTGCACACAACAATCGCAGCAATGCTCTGTATATCTGGTAGCAGATGGTCTGATAACAAATATGTTCTGGATCCTCAATGCAAGGTCCGGTGAGATCATAAGTGAATCGCAGATCCAATGTTTGAAGAAAATTCTTTGCTAGGCCTAATTTACTAGTAATTCTATACTGTAATTTATTGTGGCTTCTTGTTAGAAAATGCAACTCTACTTATTGATATGTTTCTCAGGTTCTTGATGCATTAGGAGAATCAATTCCCTGTGTAAAGTATGACTCGTGGATGGTATACGTACCAGAAGGTGAATTCTTGTCACGCATTGGCCCAACAGAGTTTTTTAAGGTATGACCTAATGTTTGCTTTTTGTAACATGTTTCGTAGACATCATCGAAAATTCATTCCATATGTTTTCATTGTTTGCAAGCTTCATGTTGTAAATCTTGAATCTTAAAATGTTGAGCTAGTGTGCAATGCTTACAATAGAGAACTGTAAGACTTTTTTTTCTATTCAGATGGCGCATCAGTATGCTGTTGAGTCTATTTTATATACACTTTTGAGTCCTTTTTAGTTAGTATTTTCCTAGTTTCTTTTGCGTTTAGTATAGTGTTAGGGTTGTTTTTCTTTCTTTTGAGTCACATCGGTCCAAAAGGAGAAATTATCGAATTGAGGATGAAATGAGCTGAATTGAGGATGAAATTGCATAAGCAAAGCCCAAGAAATGAAGCCTAAGGAGTCCCGAGAAGAATAGAACAAATCAGGCGAAATCTGGTCAGAAACGTAGAGCAGAGCCGCGGCGCAAGGCACAGAAGGGCCGCGGCGCAAGGTACGGAAGGGCCGCGGCGCTGATGAGCCGCGGCTGAAGGAATTAGGGTCGAGGCGCGAAATTTCCAAAGAGCTGAAGAAAACTTTACTGGCCAGCGCGCAGAATTCCAGATGAACAACTTGATCTCGATCGATTTAGGTCGCATGGCTGGCAGCAGCGCCGTGGCGCCGACGCACAGTTTTTCAGAAAATAAGTTGAATTTTGACAAGGGTAAAAGGGTCCGGAACGAGGTTTTTCTCAGATATAAAATTCTAAAACCCTCTCATATTTCAGATCATACTGGGTGGAGAGGAAAACGGAGGTTACAGAGCAAGATTGGAGACTACTTTTGTTCAAGTTCTTTATTTTCTCTTTTATTTAATTCAGTTTATGTTGGACATTAAATTGGTTCTTAGCATGACAATGTCTAGAAGCTAATTTCTTTATTAGGATTTTCCATCGAATCGACTTGAAACTCTTTTCATAAGTTAATGCATTGTTAGTAATTTCTTCTTCAGCTATATTAAGATCTATTCAATTTGTATTGATTGTTTGATAATTAACTGACCATTAATTGTCATAACTTATATGATTTCGAATCGAGATCTGTAAAGGAAGATTTGAATATGCTATAGTTGTCTAGACATAGGTTAAAATCGTGGACGAAAGTACCCCGATACTTGTGTAGTGTTTAAAGTTATTGTTCTTAATCCTCCTGTGTGGTAAAATATATCATAGAAATATAGAAGGTAAGCATAAGGTTGATTTTTTATATATCCTAACCGGAATATAGAACATATTAGTTAACCTGCTATCTTAATAAGAAGAAGAATCGTTAGTTTTGCATTAACAAGTGGATAGTTGAGGAGATTGAAAACCCTAATTCCCTTCATAACTGCCTTAAACCCTAAGTATCATCATCTTAGTTAAATTTCTGCACTTTACTTTAGTTTTAATTCTTAGTTTAAAATCCAAACAAAAGAACGTTAACCAAATAGATAACATAGATTAGATATTCGGTACTTGACAAACATGGACGATAACTCGGTCTTACAAATCTTTATTACTTAAGCGATACGGACACTTGCGTAAGCATCTATAAAATATCGCAACATGTGCCAACAAATTCATATTATGTTTCAATCTTGAGACAACAGCCAATATTTTGTATTGTTCAATAAAGAACTGTTAGACTAAATTCTTGTGTTCTCAGCTTAATTAAGGAAAATAGTAAATGAAGGATATGAAAGGTACTGCAGGTATTGACATATGACGTTTTCTGAGAGGAATTTTTACTTGCATTACTGCTATAGTTTGTACTATTATGCTATTTTTTATTATCTAAGGATAGTCTGAACCTTAGGAGCTGAAAATCGTCAAGTCGTGTGGTCCTTTACGGACAAATATTGAGGACATCTCCACTGTGCTTTACTATATTAAGTAGTTTAATCCAAAATTTAATGAGAACCTAAAACGAGTATATTATGCATTGCATTTGAGATCTTTATGTGCTCCTATCCTAATGAAACCATTTATATGGTTATATTTCCTTATAACATGCTTCATTATAATGTTTCTCACATTTCAGGATCTAGAGAAGTATGCAGGACCAGATTCAGCGAGAGAGTGGAGGAAACTTCTCGTGAGTATTGCATACTTCCCGTACATGTTGTGTTTCTTACGTTGTTGATTGTTCTAATAAGTGGAGATGCATTTTTTACAATTTAAATGAGATCTCTTGCCAGTTCCTTGCTCTCATTTGCATAGAGTTTTGTTTTTACAGGATGCAATACTTCCAATCTCAGCAGCTGCAATGGCTCTGCCTCCACTATCTATCCGAGGAGACTTGGGTGTTCTTTCCACTGCTGCTGCTAGATATGCACCGTCTCTCTTAAAATCTTTTGCTCAAATGGGACCCCAAGGAGCCCTTGGTGCTACCAAGCTTCTCAGACCCTTTTCAGAAATTATTGATTCTTTGGGGATAAAAGACCCTTTTATACGGAATTGGCTGGATCTCCTAGCCTTCTTGCTGGCCGGGGTCAAAACTAACGGCATACTCTCTGCAGAAATGGTAATTATCGAACATGCCTTATAGAGATATTTCTTAGAGTCAGAAAAATGCTGTTTAATCTCTGCTCAAGTGTCCGTAAATCATGCATGTTGCTTCCTTCATGATGTTATTTGTAAAAAGTAGTATGGTGATAATAGAGCTGTTTATGTTCTTATGATTTAAAATTTCATCGGTTGCACTATAGAAACTAAATACTGCATTCAACTTTTACATATAGCACGTCACACCCTATTGTTGGCATTCAGAAGCTTACCTTTTAGATTAATGTGTCAAATTTGGGTTTGCACACACTGCAATTGTCTACTTTTCTCAGCATATTTTTTGTTTGTTTCACTGCGAAATTAAGAGCTTCTTAAAGTTTCACTTTTATAATAGCATCTAAGTTTCATCCTATGACTGGAATCCAGAAAGTCATCTTGTAGATTTTTGTTCACGTCTTACAATTTTTGTATTTGATTTTATAACCTTCTTCCATGTTTACATTATTCATGTTAAATATCATTATTCTCACCATTAATTGATATAACTGCATCGATATCATCCTTTATGCTTCATAGGTGTACATGTTTTCAGAATGGTATAAGCCAGGTTGTACTCTAGAATATCCACTTCATGGAAGTGGAGCAATTGTTGATGCACTTGTTCGAGGATTACAAAAGTTTGGTGGGCGGATTTCTCTCAAGAGTCACGTAGAAAACATAGTTGTTGAAAAAGGTCGAGCTGTTGGAGTCAAACTAAGAGGTGGCCAAGTGAGTAAAAAATAAACTGTGATGCATAGTGAAATCATTCACGACAGTTTTTGTTAATGTTGTGCTTTTTCTCGTCAAAAACATAAAACCAAAATACTTGATGTTGCAGTTTGTCCGTGCCAAGAAGGCTGTAGTCAGCAATGCATCTATGTGGGATACCTTGTGTTTATTGCCTCCAGAAGTTGTCCCGAAATCATACCAGGAGAGGATCGAAACGACCCAACAGTGTGAATCATTTATGCATTTGCATTTGGGTTTCGATGCAGAGGTAAGGTACAGCATAACAATGCGTTGTTGAGAATTCTATTTGTTTTTCTAGGGACCTGATTGGTAGAGCTACTGTTCTGATTGTTTCAACTTTATTTCTATACCTTCTTATGAATGGGCCAAGAAGGTTAGTGTCTTGTCATAGAACTTCTTTTGAGGTGTTTTGGTTAAGAAGAAAGTGTAAATACCCTTATGTTCTACTAATTTATGTAAGTATGAGCAATTTGTAATTCACCTAATGACCCCAAGAAGCAGTTTTATTTTTTGGCTCAAGCATCTGGTATCAGAAACCTACTGGTCCGACCCGGATTCACGTTACATTTCATCTTGGGGTTTGAACCCAATACCTCTAGTTAAGGATGAAGGTATCCCATCCATCCCACAACAAGTGGTCCAAAATTAGGATTGTTAATATACACGTGTCAAGGAAAACTTTTGATATTGCATACAATTCTGTCTGGAATTCAATTAGTAGAATGTGGCATTGGATATGGCTTTCATGGATTGAAAGTAAAAGACCTCATAAACTAAACTACCCAATAATGAAATAATGATTAGAAAGGTCATATACTATTCTTTGGTTCCATTCTTTTTTGCTCTTCCTCTTGTGGTGTGTTATAGAGATATCCTTTTCTTTCATTGGCAGTACTTTCTTAAATTGTCATTGTAATGGATGTTTAGGGTATATCTGATGACCTGGGAATCCATCATATAATAGTAAATGACTGGGACAGAGGGGTTGATGCTGATCAGAATGTCGTGCTGATATCTGTGCCTAGTGTGCTTAGTCCGGATCTTGCTCCACCTGGAAAGCATGTTTTGCATGCTTATACCCCTGGAACTGAGCCATTTGAAATTTGGGAAGGTCTTGATCGCCGAAGCAATGAGTACAAAAACCTCAAGGCTGAAAGATCCGAGGTACTCTTTGTTTTCTTATTTATTAATGATAAACAGCCGTCCAACTTTGGTTATTTACAAAATCTTGAGATGATAGTATGGCTGATGAACTTGCTCTAGCTATTGTTCACAGCTGATTTATACTTTAGATATTTCTTATCACATGTTTGTTTTCCCTCTTTTTGGGGTTCCTTTACCTTCTCTATATATATTTTTGCAATTTGTCACCTTCAGTCAAGGAGCTTGTTTTCATTTTAGGTAGCTGTAAATATGTATGCATATTGAGCTCCCTTTTCACCTGATTTTCCGTTTACATGACAGGTAATGTGGAAGGCTGTGGAGAAAGCACTTGGGCCAGGGTTTAGTCGCGAGAAGTGTGAGGTGAAATTAGTTGGAACTCCATTAACACATCAAAGATTTCTTAGAAGAAACAGAGGGACCTATGGGCCGGCTATATTAGCAGGTAAATAGAGGTGGTTCTAGGACGGGTTTTGTGGGTTCAGAACTCATTACTTTTGACTCGAACTATGTATACATAACATATATCAAAAGAATTAAAATGTATAGAAAATATAATAAGATCAAACTCATTCTAAACCCCACTGATTGATGTCAAAAATATCGTCTACAGGTAAAGGCACATTTCCCGGACATTCAACACCAATTCCACAACTCTTGTGCTGTGGAGACTCTACTTTTCCTGGCATTGGAGTGCCTGCAGTTGCTGCTAGTGGTGCCATTGTTGCGAATTCGCTGGTTTCTGTGACAGAACATTCACAGCTTCTTGATGCTGTAGGGATATGAGAAGACTCCGAGACTGTTGAGTCGGTTTGAAGTCCTGAAGTTTTGATTCATTCTGTATAAATCTTAACATTGGTTATACATACTTGTATGATTCTGCCTTATACATCAATGAATGTAGCATGTTGCAACTTCTTGCTCAAAACTTCTTTGAACTGCAAGTTATACTCTCCACGTGTGTTTGCTTAGTAATTTCTTTTTTTCCGTTCTTATTTATTAACAAGTTATACTCTCCTTAACCTTTGAAAGCTTCAAACTTGTTAAGAGTGTTGCATTTGGAATCCTTCAACGTTCGTGGTACTTTTCCCAGTGAAATGCAGTCACTAATTCATTTGAGGTACTTCACTGTTCAAACTGATGCACACGTTCACAGTTACTATACAGCCTCCAGATTGGGCTAGAAGATCATCCACATGACTCTTATCTGGTATGTTCTTGCCGTGTTCATCTGACTACATTTTCACTCATTAGTTTTTTTCATTTTACACCAGAACATGCTTATTTGTTACTATTATACTTATTTCAATTACCCACTCTTATTGAAAAAGAGATGAATGGCTTATATGCTATATTCTTGATTGTAAGTGTTAACTGCTAAGACTTGACAAAGTTTTGATGAGTACTGTACTATGTCTGCAGATTTTATTAGCATCTACATTAGAATTTAAGTTCCTTTTTTTTTTAGTGAGAGCTACTTGTCTTGATGTGCAAACACCATTGATAGATGAAGAACCTTAGAGAGAGGGTTTAGGACTGTTTTGGAGTTAAGAGGAGTGAAAATGAAATGTTTTAAGGTCTCCACAGCTTCAGAGGTTGCACCGCCAAGGAAATGCGGCCCTATATGCGGTCGCATATGGCCATATCATCTCCTTCCAGATTTTTCTCAATTTTTTGGCTCCACTTCTACGGCCCCATCCGTGGGGCGGACCTCATCCGCGATGCGAAATGCCTAGCATACCACTTTAACTTCGTCGAACTTCGTTGAGGGGTGTTGTCTTCAATCCCAATGACCTCTAAACCTCCCGACTTCCTAATACTCTTCTAAGCAATAGATATCCTTCCGAAAAATTCTCCTCAGGGCTATGGAAACGCACACACTTAGCCACCTCACCCACTATTCTTCCTCAATAACGTCTTCTATGCCCCTAACATTATCAAAAATTTCATCTCTATTAGGAAATTTACTCGTAGCAATTATGTGTTTGTTGATTTTGATCATTTTGGTTTTACTGTGAATGATCTACGTACGGGGACACCTCTTACGAGATGCAATAGCATAGGTGATTCACACCTCGTCCGCTACCAGTTTCCACTCACACACCACCCTTGCTGCTCTGTCTCCATCAATCTGACACAATAGGCTTGGATTCCCAGGAGCTCCTATTTTTAATTTTCTTAGAAGCAATAATTTTATTCAGTGTAATGGCAAACTAGCCAAAATGGACCCGAATTGAAATGCGGCCATGTGTGAGGAGATTAATGCTTTAAAGAAACATCGTACTTGGGATTTGATCCCTCGACCGGATGTGGTAAATGTGATTCGTTGCATGTGACTTTTCCTTCACAAGTACATGGATAGTGGTGATTTAGAGAGATATAAGACAAGACTTGTGGCAAATGGTACTAACCAACATGAGGGTATTGATTGCGGTGAGACATTCAGGTTGTTAAATCGGCTACCATTCGCACAGTTCTAAGCATTGTTATGGGAAATCATTGTTCGATTCATCAGTTTGATGTGAAAAATGTTTTTCTCCATGGGGATTTAAAAGAAACTATTTACATCACTAGCCGCCCAAATTTGTCCATCCTGCAGCCCCTCAGTATGTATGTCGTCTCGTAAGTCCCTTTATAGTTTAAAACAGGCCCCCAGAGTGTGGTATGATCGATTTGCACAATTCATTATGCGTATTGGGTTTACATGTAGCAAATGTGATAATTCTCTCTTTCTTTTCCATAGAGGCAATGATATTGCTTATTTATTATTATATGTGGGTGACATTGTTCTTACTGCTTCTACCACTTTGTTGCAAAACGAGATTATTGCACTGCTCAAGACTGAATTTTCTATGACTGATTTGAGAAAGTTGAGTTATTTTTTGGGAATCTTAGTGACTAGATTTGCAGACACTATGTTTCTTTGTCAGCGTAAGTATACAGAAGAGATCGTGCACATAGCTAAGATGGACAATTGCAAAATCATATCCACTCCGGTTAATTCTAAATCCAAACTCAGTGTCATGGCTGGTAATCCAGTGACAGATCCTACTCTGTATAGGAGTCTAGCAGGTGCACTTTAGTATCTCACTTTCACCAGGCCTGACATTGCTTATGTTGTTCAGTATGTATGCTTGTTTATGCAGGCCCCTAGGTAGCCTCATTTCACTGCCCTTAAACGTATCATTCGATATGTTAAGGACACATTTGATTATGGCCTACACTTATACCCCTCCGCACCGAACATGTTAGTACCATAGAAAATTCAGTCTTGACCAGTGCAATAATTGTGTATATTTAGTGATGTATAATTATGGTAAACTAGGATTCTTATTGTATTAGGATTCTACATTGTACACTATATATATTGATATTAATGGGAAAGACTCCCTAAGGGGAATTAATATTGTTCTATATTCCTGGTGGAATTCGACCCCAACCTATGTTGAGTTACTGTATTTGACAATGTCCGCATTATACCATATTAAGGTGTAATTTGAGGGAGATCAGTTTCTATTTTTACAAATGACATAGGGCAAATGGGCAGAAGTTTTCCCATTTAATCATAGGGTTATTAAGATGAATATCAGTATCCCTGACTTTGATCAGCCAGTGGTTGTCTGCATTGGTGAAAAATGAAGCAGCATCAATATTAAACACTTGCCAGAAGTGGATAGCGAGGGGACACTCAAACAGTATATGTTTGATAGTCTCTATAGAGTTCGAACAGTAAAAACAATTATCATTAGGGATAATTTGAAGTTTCTTTAAATAAGGTGTAGGAAGGCGTTCAAACCAACATTGCCACAAGAAGAATTTTATTTTACTCAACGTGTTAATATCCCGAATCCAGTTAATATCAAGGTTTGTTCCGGGGAAGGGTATAATATCATAACTGAGGAGGAGGAAAAGAGCCCTAATGGGCACGTTTGGTACACTGTATTACGCTTGACTGCACTGGACAAAAAAATAATACAGCGTTTGGTGGGCGTTTTCAGCCGGACTGGACTGTTCTATTTCTAAAAATATTACACTCCAACTGCCATTTTTTAGACTCATTTAGTAGATGGGTCTCCCCTGAACTGTACTAAAAAAAATGCAGTTCATTATATATTGATACTATAATACTGTCCATTATATATTAATACAGTTCAGTCCATGCAAAATTATATAGTTCAGTCACGTACCAAAGGAGCCCTAGGTGATAAAGCGCAAACGGGTGTATCCTTAAATTGCTTATTCGACGTAGAGTAGGCTGCTACAAGCATATCTTTAACATTAGGAGGATGATTGAAAGAGAATTTATCCCAGTCCCACATATTATTGACAATGTATAAGTAGAGATGGTATCATTATTCTCATTAAGATTTAGAGGCCTCTGAATATAGCCCCTAAGATTCTTAGAATTTTCTAACAAAGGAAAATCCCAGATTCTTATTCTATTCCCATCTCCTACTTTCATCTCAAACCTTTTTGACAGATGTCCCAACCATTAAGAATATTTTTCCAAATAAAAGAGCAAGAATAGGTAGAGGGTCGGTGATGAAAGTATATGTATGTTCTAGATACAATATATATTAGGACACAATATACTTTATACACATTCGTATTTATATTAATGATAATTAATATTATGGCATTTTCATTTATTCAATTATTAGTTGATTGTTTATAATATTCTATAAATGCATCTCTAGAGTTTACGTGTTTGTTAATGATGTGAGAATTAATGTTATAACGTAACTCTTAAATTACCTCGACTAATGATCATCGAGATTGGGACATCGATGATATGCGATACGTCGACATATGGTCTGCATCATATCCTTAGGGGATGTAGTATGTTTCACTTGCTACGAGTTATGGCAACTCATGATGGACACATGGATACTTGTACCATGCTGATGCACTATTTGTTATATGTCTATAATGTCATCAGCATGTGAGAGATAGAAGTCCTTAGACTTGAGGTCAATATAACCTTGTTTATGGAGTAATGTACTTTGATCCTGTCCTAAGCTCAAATACCTTATAGGCTGAGACTCGACTTGTTTTGGTTGCATTACGAAGTAGATTAAAGGTGGTGTGTGAGCCAAGATTAAGATTCATTCCTTGAATATATATTCAAGTGAACACTCAGATACTCATATAGTATTAGGTTGACTAAGTCATTGGCCAATGCAATGAACATGTCTGTGATATGGTCATGTTGTCAACTAATATAGATGAGTTATAATAATCAAGCAATTTGGATAGACACTTGACAGATCCTAAGCTTGATTGAGTGTGTCATGAATGAAAGGATTTTATCTTACCACATATAGGTTCAGTTCACATATTTTGTGTAGCTAAACTTTACATATTGGGTTCGTCTTCCGTGTGATCAGGAGTTCCGTGAAGATCCTAATGTAATTAGTGACGATATGTAAAGGCCTGAAGGGTAACACTAAGTCAAATGTTCCGTCGATTGAAAGATGTAATTAGAAGGAGATTATACTTATATGTTCGGTTGATAACCGGACATTAGAAATGGGAAAAGCGTCAGAATAGGGGCAGACCACTGCCTTTTGATTTAGGAACGCGTTCAAAACACGCATGCAATCGCGGTGCCACTTACTTTGGGCCGCAGTTCCTAGCCGATTTCGGGCCGTCCGAATTTAGTCGATGATCGGCTCGCCTACGTAAGCCCTAAAGCCTCTGTTTGTAATTATAAATAGAGGGCTTGCCTCCCATTCAAAATATACAAAACCTAAGAGAGGTCAATCTCTTCTAAAGCTCTGTCAGAATCCCTAGCATTCCTGACTTAGCAATATACATCATAGTTTCCAGAACTTACAAATCGAGAGACGTCATGCGCATAATTTCTGACTACGTAACACAAAGATTCAACTGTTTGGCTGATTGCTACAATAATGTAAGTCTTCGATCGAAGTTTTACATATTACTTTGTGTTTGTATTTTTTATTACATGTCATACTGCAGTTCGACCGTCGTCGGGTTTGAAACATAAATTTTCAAATTTCGTTGCGTGTACGAACCCGACGTAAACACCTACAGTGGTATCAGAGTCTGGGTTGTTTCGTGTGATTTGTAATGATATTAATGATAATATGGGTTAGGATTTGTTTAGATCTATATTTTATGTTGTTAAAAGCTTTAAAATCCTAAATCTTTAGAACACATAGTCCTTGTGCCCTAATCTGTTAATGAAATTATGTATTCGAACAAGTCAATCCAATAAAGAACTCTTTTAAGTTAATATGCGTTATCCGGCTTAAAGTATGGTGCATTGAAACGAAGAACGAGAAGAAAATTGGATTTGATGGTCGATGAACATGTTGTTTTAATGGTGATGGTAATGCAAGTGATATATCTGAAAGATCTGGCCCTAAACCAGTGTTAGGGGTTCGGAAAATTTTAGTTTTGTGTTTCTTGAAATAAGGCACCACGGCCCATCGATGCACCGCATGTCGCCTGAGACGAGCTGCAGGCACCGCGTCCTGTCACGCAGAGTCGCGGTGTTGTTCATCCAGAAGCTTAAAATTAATTTTTCGGACATTCTGCCTTCGAGGCATCGCGATGCCACCTGTTAGGGTCGCGGTACCTGTGATGGTGATTACGGAACCGCGGTGCAAATTAATTTTGCAGAACCAGTGACTTACTGTCTCGAAGGCACCGCGGTGCCGACGACTAAAAAAATAATTCGAAAATCAGAAACAGAGGTTTAAAAGTTTCAGATTCTAAATCTGAAGTTTTAGAAATTTCAGTTTCTGAAAATAAGTTTTTAAAATTAGACAAATTTGGTCCTTTCGGGCAAATATGCAATTAAAGAAAGTTTTCTGAAAATTTAATTTTAGGTTCTGGAAATTGCAAACAGGTCCCAGAAACTTGAAAATATTTTCTGAGTTTTGAAATTGTATTTTCTGAATTTATAGGGGTCAGAATTGAACTTTTAAATTCTTAAAGGATTAAACTGTAAATTTTAAGAGTTCAAAGAAATCCTGAAAATCAGAATTTCAGAATCAGAAATGTTAGGAACTGTTTGACATTGACATAGATTGTAGAGTTTAGACAAATAGACCCATGATTATCATTAATAGTATATTATTGTATAATATACAAATGTGCTAATTGATTGAATGTGATGCATTTAAATTATTAGCATAGCGTCCGCAATTATTGTCTGGGTAGGCGGCGTCCAGTAATTGTTTAATTTCAAATGACCGCTATAACTGTCTGGGTAGACGGCGCCCAATATGTGATTAAAACCATCTTTTATCATGCCTATTGGGTTTGATGGTTTTCCATCTAATTTTGTTTAGATATTGCATGATAGGATGACATATGATGTATGACATGATTGTTGATCTTGAATGAATCCCCGAAAACTGAAAATGTTCCTCAAACATTAAATACAAGTTTGATTATAATGCGTCGTCCATTATAATTGTTAGGGTGCTAAGTCTTTTTCGGCGATACAAGTATTTATGCCAAAGCATTTGCTCTAAGTCTAAGAGGACCAAGGTCTTTTCATAGACGTGTTAAAATGAAAGTAGATAATAAACTTTTGTAGGTATTTACACCAAAGTGTTTGCTTGCAAAAGCTAAACTTACTTAGATATTTAAACGCAGTCGTGTAATGGGGTTGACTTGTTTAGATGAACCTTGGCGCCAAAGTGTCGGACTAGTCTAAAGACGTAAGATTAAAATGAAAGATATTTAATCAAACCAAGAGTTGTAGAGTTGTTTTACAATTGGTTGAGGACCTACCAAAGTGTGTTATTGAAGTTATCAGCCAAAGCAAACGCGGATATAGCATATGTTTTGGATCTTGGCTCATTATGACCTTTATATTAATTTAGGTCCGTATTCTACCGTGGGGTCGTAGAAGTATGAAAAATAGGGGGAGCTAATTAAAACAAAAGGTCATGTTAAAATTAGAAAATTATGAATATGTATAAGTTATTGGAAGAATAAATTATTGATTGCATTTTTCCTATTCTATCTATATCTTCTGATCTTCAGAGATGTCAAACTTTCGTTGAAAATGCTCATGGAGTCAAACAGACTCACCGGACCTAACTTCATTGACTGGCTAAAAAAATGTCAGAATTGTTCTAAGACAGGAACAAATTGAGTACACAATGGACAAGGTATTCCCAATCGCTCCGGCGGAGGACTCTACTGAGTATGCTACTTTTGACAAAGCTGCCTACGAGAAACATTATAAGGATGTCACCTCAACTCAATGTTTAATGTTGTCTTCTATGTCACCACAATTGCAAAGACATCATGAAACTATGGGGCCCAACGAAATGTTAGCCCATTTGAGGAGTCTTTATGATTCGCAGAGTCAGACAACAGAGTATGACCTGCTCATAGAACTTTTCAAGTGTAGGCTAAATGAAGGGGGCTAAGTTTCACATCATGTGTTGATGATGATTGAGTTGACTGAGAGGTTGGCCTCTATAGACATAAAGTTTCATGACAGAGTCTCCACCACCCTCATCTTGCACTCACTTCCTAGGTCGTTTGAGAGTTTCATTGTTAATTATAATATGAATGGGACTAAAGCGACATTTTCGGAGTTACACAATATGTTGAAAACTTTTGAATCTTCGACCTCCAAGACCAAGCCTATTTTGATGGTTGGCTCCTCTAGTCACCCCAAACCGAAAGATATGGGAAAACAGAATGGGAAGGGCAACGTTGTTGCTCCGTCAGCAACAATGAAGCCCAATGGAAGGGCAAAGAAGAAGAAGAAGAAGAAGAAGAAACTATCGGCATCGGATGTTTGCATGAATTGCAACAGGAAGGGGCATTGGAGAAAAGATTGCACTGATCCAGGCGGAGGAATGGAACCAGGTGCTAATGTGCAAGGTATGTTTGTAATTGAAATTAATTTATCTATAAATGATTCTCATTCCTGGGTACTTGATACCGCTTGTGGCTCACACATTTGTACAAATGTGCAGGGGCTAACTGATACAGGAAGGTCGGGTCTCGCGAGGTGGACCTGCGCGTCGGAAATGGAGCACGAGTTGCTGCTGAGCGCGTGGGAACTTATAGGATAGATTTACCTTTTGGCAAAGTTTTAATGCTGAACAATTGTTTTTATGTTCCTTCTTTGACAAGGAATATTATTTTCATTCCTGTACTTGATTCAGAGGGTTTTTCCTCAATCATATCTAATGGCAATATGATTTTGACTTTAGATAATGTTGTGTATGGAATTGCGCCTCTTGTGAATGGATTATATACAGTAAACTTCCGCAGGAAAATTTCCAATGTACAAAATAAAAGGGCTAAGTTAAATGAAAGAAATTCTACCTACTTGTGGCATTGCAGACTTGGTCATATCAATCAAACAAGGATAGAACGGTTGAGGAAATTAAATTACCTCAAACCATTCTACTTAAAATCTTATGGTAACTGTGAATCCTGTTTGAAAGGTAAGATGACCATTAAACCTCTTTCTGTAAAGGGGATCTGTGCCTTGAGTTGGTACATACGGATGTATGTGGACCATTTCGGACTCAAACTAGAGAAGGTTTCTCGTACTTCGTCACTTTCACAGACAACTTATCAAGGTTTGGATATGTGTATCTTATGAGACAAAAATCCGAGGCTTTAGAGAAGTTTAAGGAGTTTAAGTGTGAAGTTGAGAAACAACTCTCAAAGAGTATCAAGACTCTCCGATCTGATCGTGGGGGTGAATACTTAAGTAAAGAATTTCTTGACTATTTAAAGCTTCATGGAGTTCATTCCGAATGGACACCTCTTGAGACACCACAGATGAATGGTGTTGCCGAGAGGAGAAACTGAACCTTGCTTGACATGGTTTGTTCCATGATGAGCTTTTCAGCTCTTCCAAAATACCTTTGGGGATACGCTATTTTAAGCTCAATATATGTTCTAAACAGAGTTCCTTCTAAATCAGTCGAAAATGCACCATATTGAAGTATGGTGTGGCAAGAAACCATCACTTAGACACATGAGGCCCTGGGGTGTCCTATCGATTCACCGCCTACGTGCCCTTTACGGCGTCCACTATTCTATTCCCGATCTTTTGAAGGTCAGCTTCTAAAGTAGATGAAAGTCGGCCATAGTGATTCGGGAGTCCTGTGTGGAAGGGATTTCAGGTGCAAAGCCTCCAAGAAGTAAAAGTGAGAAATTTTACTTTGTTGGGTATCCAAAGGAAATTAAGGGATACTATTTCTATCTTCCTGGAGAACATAAGATATTTGTTTTCAGGAACGCAACTTTCCTTGAAGATGAATATGTTTACAAGAATGAGAGTTGCACGGAGATAGAACTTGAAGAATTCAAGAACAAGGTAATATAGAGGTTGAATCTTTGTCCGATGATGAAGGCGAGAATTCAGTGGGAGCTTCTGGCGAAGATTGGGTATTTAGGGTACCACCTTCGGCCAATGGGAGTGCTACGAGGAATAATGCAGAACTGCAAGATCTTCCGGCACAGACCTTGGGAGCAAGTGCACCAGTTGCATTTCCTCCCATTCAGAAAAGACATGAAAATGATATTCCTTAATGCTCTAATGTTTGTGGTTTGACCAAATGACAAGAACTCGCCACAAGAAGAACATACCAGAATCGAATCGCAAGACAATCAACTCCGTAGGTCTACTAGATCTCATCATCCTCCGAAAAGACTAAATCTACTTGTGAAAACACAAAATGAGCTAGATATTCCAGATGATGACGAGCCTAGAACCTATAACGAAGCAATGTTAGACATTGATTCGAAGAGATGGCAAGAATCAATGAAATCCGAAATGGAATCTATGTATATCAATCAGGTGTGGAACTTGGTTGATTTGCCAAATGGGGTTAAACCCATAGGATGCAAATGGGTCTTCAAGAAGAAGATTGATGCATCTGGAAAAGTTCAGACTTATAAAGCTAGATTGGTGGCTAAAGGTTTTACTCAGCGTCCTGGTGTGGATTATGATGAAACCTTTTCACCGGTGGCTAAGATAAAGTCTATTCGGATTTTGCTTGCGATAGCTACACATTATGATTATGAAATTTGGCAGATGGACGTCAAAACAGTATTCCTCAATGGTAATCTAATTGAGGAAGTGTATATGAAACAACTCGAGGGTTTTTCATGTGAGTCCAGACCAAATGCTCTGTGCAGGCTACAGAAGTTCATTTATGGACTTAAGCAAGCCTCAGGAGTTGGAAAATTTGTTTTGACAATGTAATCAAATCTTTTGATTTTGTCAGAAGTAAAGAGGATCTTTGTGTTTATTTCAAACGCAATGATGAAGGTATTGTCTTCATTATTATATATGTTGATGACATATTGATAATGAGATATAATAAGACCCTCATGCAGTCAGTTAATGATTGGTTGTCCAAGACCTTCATGATGAAGGATTTAGGTGAAGCCTGCTACATTCTAGGAATTAAGATCTATAGAGATAGACCTAATAGATTGTTGGGGCTGCCACAGTCAGTCTACATAGACAAAGTGCTTAGACATTTTTCAATGGAGAATTCCAAGAAAGGCGGTCTTCCGATGGGTCAAGGCATTAAGTTATCAAAGAAGGGCTGCCCTTCTAATGTTATTGAACTTGAGCGCATGAATAGGATCACATATGCTTCGGCTATAGGATCAATCATGTATGACATGACCTGTACTAGGCCAGATGTGGCCTTTGCACTTAGTATGACTTGCAAGTTCCAAAGAAAATCGGCGAGGAACATCGAAAGCGCCAAGAGTATTCTCAAGTACCTCAGCGCATTTAAAGATTACTTAGTCTATGGTGGAGTTGATGAGCCGGTTTCACCGGGTATACCAATGCTAGTTTCCGCATTGATGTTGATGATTTCAAATCTCACCGTTACACGCTCATTTTCAACGGAGAGCAAATGGTGGAAGAGTTTCAAACAAGCTACTACTGCAGACTCGACTACTGAAGCAGAGTACATTGCTGGATCGGAAGCTGTTAAAGAAGTTGTCACGATTTCTGAGTTCCTGAAGGAACTAGGGGTTGTTCCGAGTGCTAGTTGTCCAATAACTGTTTATTGTGACAACACTGATGCGATTGCACAGACAAAGGAACCAAGATCAATAAACAGAAACAAGCATGTATCAATGAAGTACCACATCCTAAGAGAGATGGTGGAAGCTGAAGATATTAGAATAGATTATATTCCCGCAGACAATAATCTAGCAGACCCGTTTACTAAACCATTAAGTTTGGTGAAGCATAATGGTCATTTTCAGAACATGGATATTAGATATGTTGGTGATTGGCTCTAGGACAAGTGGGAGATTGAAAGTATATGTATGTCCTAGATACAAAATATATTAGTACACAATGTACTTTATACACATTCATATTTATATTAATGATAATTAATATTATGACATTTTCATTTATTCAATTATTAGTTAATTTTTTATAATTCTATAAATGCATCCCTAGAGTTTACGTGTTTGTTAATGATGTGAGAATTAATGTTATAACGTAACTCTTAAATTACCTCGACTAATGATCATCGAGATTGGGACATCGATGGTATGCGATACGTCGACATGTGGTCTGCATCATATCCTTAGGGTATGTAGTATGTCTCACTTGCTACGAGTTATGACAACTCATAATGGACACGTGGATACTTGTTGAAGTATTGGTATACCCTGCTGATGCACTATTTGTTATATGTCTATAATGACATCAGCAAGTGGGAGATAGAAGTCCTTAGACTTAAGGTCAATATCACCTTATTTACGGAGTAATGTACTTGATCCTGTCCTAAGCTCAAATACCTTATAGGCTGAGACTCGGCTTGTTTTGGGTGCATTACGAAGTAGATTAAAGGTGGTGTGTGAGCTAAGATTATGATTCATTCCTTTAATATATATTCAAGTGAACACTCAGATACTCATATAGTATTAGGTTGACTAAGTCATTGGCCAATGCAATGGACATGTCTGTGATATGGTCCTGTTGTCAACTAATATAGATGAGTTATAATAATCAAGCCATTTGGATAGACACTTGACAGATCCTAAGCTTGATTGAGTGTGTCATGAATGAAAGAATTTTATCTTACCACATATAGGTTCAGTTCACATATTTTGTGTAGCTAAACATTACATATTGGGTTCGTCTTCCCGCGCAGTCTAGGAGTTCCGTGAAGATCCTAATGTAATTAGTGACGATATGTAAAGGCCTGAAGGGTAACACTAAGTCAAATGTTCCGTCGATTGAAAGATGTAATTAGAAGGAGATTATACCTATATGTTCGGTTGATAACCGGGACATTAGAAATGGGAAAAGGTCAGAATAGGGACAGATCATGTTTTGATTTAGGAACGCGTTCGAAAACGACAAAATCGCGGTGCCACTTACTTTGGGCCGCAGTTCCTAGCCGATTTCGGGCCGTCCGAATTTTAGTCAGTGACTGGGCCTGGCCCACAGAAGCCCTAAAGCCTCTGTTTGTAATTATAAATAGAGAGCCTTCCTCCCATTCTAAACATACAAAACCTAAGAGAGGTCAATCTCTTCTGAAGCTCTGTCAGAATCCCTATCATTCCTTACTTAGCAAATTACATCATAGTTTTCAGAACTTACAAATCGAGGGACGTTTGCGTGTGCACCCTAGGACTACACAGAACATAAAGATTCAACTGCTTGGCTGATTGCTACAACAATGTAAGTCTTCGATCGACGTTTTACATATTACTTTGTGTTTGTATCTTTCATTACATATCATACTGAAGTTCGACCGTCGTCGGGTTTGAAACATAAATTTTCAAATTCTGCTGCGTGTACGAACCCGACGTAAACACCTACAGGTGACTATACTTATTAATTGAACACTTAGCCTAGATCGTATTAGGATTAGTGAAGAGCCTCCAAAATAGGGTAGTAAGGAGGGTTAAGTTTTTATGGGAAGCTTTCCTAATAACTAGACCACCGCCATCTTAGGCTTGGTGGTAGAAGTCCACCTATCAATTTGTTTCAAGGTGGAAGACGGGAGGGAGAAGTATTGAATGGTATAAGTAGGTATAGCATTTAGCGTAGCATTGACTAAGTCTGACCGTAGGAGTAAGCAATTTTGTTTTCCAATTTGGTCTGCATTTTATCAAATATGTACGGAAAATCCGGCATGGGAATCTATAAGCATATCACTAGGATTTCGATTACGGACGTTAAAAAATTGAGTTATAGGTTGTCTATACTCATAAGCAACACGTAGTTGGTTGTATAATGAATTTCATCTAGTGCAAACTTCTTCGGGAACTTTTCTGTAAGCTAGACCACAATCATGACAAGTATTTTTATATTCTTTTAGTCGTATTCTATTATTTTTTTTAAATATAGTTTATAGCAAATTGAATTTTTGCAAGAATGTCTTCAAAAAGTTTTATACCATCCTTTACAACTAAGTTATAAATATGACATGCACATTTTATATGAAAATGATATGGAAAAAATGGAGTTAAGATAATTTTTAATAATCTAACAGCAGAAATATTAGAAGAAGCGTTATCTAATGTAATAGTCATGACTTTATTAGTTATGCCATAATAATCGCAAACAGAAGAAATATTTTCTTGAATAAAAATATCAGTGTGCCTACTATCTATATTTCTATATGCTAAAATACGTTTTTTCATAGATCATCTATAGTCTATCCAATGACATGTTACAGTTAGATAATCATGACCGTTAGTATTACGGCCTATATCAGAGTGATAGATACTTTTTCAGTGTAATGATATAAATAATAACATAAATATTATTGATATTCGTGTGCAAATTTAAAAACATCTCTCCTAACAGTTGATCTAGGAAAACCATTATAAGCAGAATTGTACATTGATCTTATATAATGAATAAAACCAGGAGAATCAGAAAATGAAAAAGACAAACCCTCCACTGCAACTAATTTTGATAATTCTTCCCTATCTTTCATTTTATCGTATTTAGGGCCTACAATTGCCCCTGTCATAGGGTCAATTTGACCTTGTACCTGATATGGGACAGTATGTGAAGCTTGTCCCGACCGAGAGGGCATTGTTGACTCACTCTTCACTTGAGCCTTATATTCAGTCCACCTAGCTTTGTGTTTGGTATTCAAATGCGTAGTTAAACCTCCTGTCCCGCTCTGACCTTTCCCATTTAAAATTTATAAACAATTTTACAAATTTTGCATGTAACAACTTGATTTTGTATTTCTCTATCAAAAAAAGCACATACATGTGATGTTAATTTTCGTTTTGGTGGGCCTCGTCTCATACTAGGGGGAATAGGACGTGTTCCAGTTTGAGGTGCATTAGTTGGCGTATCATCTAGATTAGTTGGTGTGTCATCTAGATGTTCTTCTAAATTAAACTCTTGTTCATTTCCAGAAAATAACTCATCGGCTAAATCTACTGGTACTTCAGGAAAATTTTGAGTATCAATAAAATCATCCTGTATATGAGGAATAGGATGACTAGAAGAAGGACTCTTGCCCTTGTCACTCCTACTAGAACCAGACATACCCAACATACCTCTTAATCCTTTCATTTTAATTTATGGTAATAAATACTTAAATAGTTAAAGATAATGAAATTAAGTGCGCTAATTAAAATAAAGAAACAATAATAATTTAATAAAGGAACGAATGTACCAAACGCCGACGTAACGTCGACGTGTAATTGAGAAATATTGAAAATTGAAACTTTGCTCAACGGATGATCCTCAAGCAAGTTGCCAACTTCACTCCCAATTCCCAAATGAATAAATTAAATTGAATATTTAGAAGACAATGAAAAGAGATTAATGAGAGATAGATTGAGAGATTATTAGAGAGATTGTAATTGTAGGAAGATTTGTGAGAAAAAATAAAGAGAAAATGAAGTATTTATAGATGAAAAAATTGGGTTAAAGTGTAAATATAATAACTTAAGGGTTAAAAATAAATATTAGAGGGTAGGGGTATTTGGTCGTTGCACAACGACCAAATTGGTACTAAGCCATTGTGCAACTAGTAGAAATGGGGGCCTGGAAGGGGCCTGGTCGTGGCGGGTCGGGCGGGGTAGTCTGGTCTGGTCGATTTTTTCTTGGCCTGCATCGCACCGATATTGAATACCTGACAAAGTGCGGGTCGGCGAGGTCGGTATGGGGTCGGGGAGGGGTCGGGGAGGGGTCGGGTCGGGGTCGGTATACCCTGCCCCGTTGGACATACTTAGTCACTCATACCATTAATGAATCCTAATCCTTCCACCTATCCTAGTCTAACGTTTAGGTGGCCACCTAATTAGTGATATTAGCCTAGTCATTTTAGGCTAGTGCACTGTGTGCCACCCGTAACTCCACTAAACATTGTTCCATAATTAATCAATTACACACACAATTAATTCTTGATTCTAATTCACTTAAATCTCAGTAACTTATAAGACCTTCGTATACTCAATGTCATAATTTGTGTGATATGACACTAGTTCATAATCACTTTATGCACGCACCAAATTATTCTCGATCCCCGTCGTTACACTTTTTATGTCCAAAATTATTTCGGGGTTGCATCCTTTCATATGCTAATATATTTTTATTAGCAGATGTAAATATAACATAAATTTTTCCAACGCTCGATCTACTTTCCTTCGTTAAAGGTGCCCAAATCATTGCCCAATGTTAAACTTTCTCCATTGATGTACACAGGTTAGCCATGCAACACAGAGAAGAATCAGAGGAGAACTAGTGGCAACACAGAAAAGAAAACAGCAGAAGAAGAGTAGAAGAAGAAGGAGAATGTAGAAGACAGAAGTAAGTGTAAAGTGTAGTTGATCTTTTATTATTCAAAATCAGAATTTTACACAAGTATTGTACATTGTATTTATAGAGTTGCATGAGATTAGAAGTGGTTATTGATGTAACTACTTCTCTAACAACTTGGCTAACTTTATAACTAACTCTTAGCTACCTTATAAACTAACTAACTACCTTTAGTTGTTTGTTTTCTCTCTCAACAGTCTCCCTCAAGCTGGATGTTGTAAAGGTGATCAGTAATCCTAGCTTGGCGCACAGATGTTGACGTTGTAGCCTGTTCAAACTTTTGGTAAACAGATCAGATGGTTGATTGTTTGTGTTGATGTATTCTGGTTTGCCAACTCCTTTCTGAATTTTTTGTCTTATGAAATGCAAGTCTATTTCTATGTGTTTAGTTTTTTCATGTAACACTGAATTTACAGCTATTTGGATTGCTGATTTACTGTCAGTAAATACTGGCACTAGTAGGGATATGTTAATCCCAATTTCTTCTAACATACCAAGTATCCATGTTAACTCTGCAATTGTTTCTGCTAGACTCCTATATTCTAATTATATTGAGCTTCTAGATATTGTAGACTGTTTCTTGGATTTCTATGATATTAGAGAGTCTTCAAACTTAACAATATATCCGCCATCGATTTTCTTGTTTGTACGCAAATTACCAAGATCACAAGAGGTCGTTATTATTTCCTGTGACTTGCTAAACAGTAAAAAATACCTTTTCCAGGTTGGTTCTTGATATATCTAACAATTCTGAGAGCATCATCAAAGTGTGATTTCTTTGGTTGTTGTAGAAACTGACTGAGCGTTTGTACACTATAAGTTATGTCTGGTCTGGTAATTGTTAGATAGAGTAGCTTTCCTATCAGTCTTTGATATGAACTGATGTCCTGCAGTAATGTGTCTTTTGTCTTAGTCTTGTTTTTTCTGTTTCCTGGCTCTTTTGTACATGATCATCATACTCTTTAGTAGTCAGCTTTAAACTGCATTCAATTGGTGTGTTGATTGGTTTAGCAGCAGCCAATCCAAGCTCAGATATGAGTTCTAAAGTATACTTTCTCGGATGCATAAGAATTCCCTTATCTGACCTTGCAAATTCTATTCCTAGAAAGTATTTTAATTCACCCAAATCTTTCATTTTGAATGCTTGGTGTAGAGCTTGTTTTGTTCCCTCTATTTGTTCCAACTGATCTCCAGTAATCAACATGTCATCCACATAGAATAATACTAGAGTTATTCCACCACTGGTTTGCCTTATAAACAGGGAATGATCATAATGTGATTGTTTGAAGTTCATCTGTAATAATGCTTCTGTAAGCTTGAAATTCCACTGCCTCGGGGCTTGTTTCAGCCCATATAAGAATTTAATCAGTATACCTTCCTTATCCTCATGACTGATGAATCCTTGAGGTAGTTCCATGTATATTTCATCATGTAGATCCTCTTGTAAGAAGGCATTGCATACATCTATTTGATGTATATGCCACTGTCTAGTTGCAGCAATAGAAAGAATAGATCTGACAGTCACCATTTTTATAACTGGAGAGAATGTCTCTTGATAATCAATGCCTTCTTGTTGGTTGTATCCTTTAGCTACTAATCTAGCTTTCAATCTTTCAATTTCCCTAGTTTCCTTATGCTTGATTTTGTATATTCATTTACACCCTATTGGTATCTTGCCTTTAGGTAATGACAATACTTCCCATGTGTGATTATCTCGTAAAGCATTAATTTCTGCCTTCATGGCATCCACCCACCTTGGATCTTTGGATGCCTCAAATAATTTTTTAGCTCAGTTATTTCTGAAAAAACAGTGAGAAAAGATTTGTACTTGGATGAAATTTTTCCATAAGATATGTAGTTAGCTATAAAGTATGGAGTGATTGTATTTGATTGTTTTGTAATGAATTCTTTAAGCCATATTGGAAGTTTCTTTAATCTTGTAGATTTTCTGGTTGTGATAGATGGTTGTTGTTGTGTGGTCTATATGTTATTGTTAATAGTATCTGGTGCATGTTGTGCTTAAGTTGTGTTATTTGTTGTATGTTGTATTTGGTCTGAGTTGTTCAGTTGAAAATTCTCTGATGAGTGATGTGTGTATTTTGACCTGTCATATGTACTACTCTGAGTATTTAATATAGGTTTAGACATATATATATGTGAACTTCCACTGTCATCAGTGGCCTGGTTCCACTGATTTTGTAAAAACAGTTGGTGTTCTAGTTGTTCCTTTTTGAAAGGAAACTCAGTTTCCCTAAAGCTCACATCTCAGTGGATAAAAAACATTCTTGTTTGTATATCATATAGAATATAACCTTTTTAACTTTAGAGTATCCCATCATTACACACAGTTTGGATCTGGATTGTAGCTTATCACTTACTGTTATATCTTTAGCATAACATAAGCAACCTAACACTTTAAGATGACCAATATAACGTTTTCTTGTGTAGTTTTTCATAGGGAGTTAATCCAGTAACATATGAAGGTAGTATATTTATTAGATATACAACAGTTTGTACACATAGTCTCCAGAACCTTAAAGGAATGTTAGCTTGAAATCTTATTGCTCTTGTTAGCTCTAGTATATGTCTGTATTTTCTCTCAGCCACTCCATTTTGTTGAGGAGTATAGACACAAGATGTTTGATGTATGATACCTAGATTTAAGAATAACTTGTTGCAGATATCATTAACAAATTTTATCCCATTATCAGTTCTTATTACATTCACTGTTTTATTAAACTGTGTAAGTACAAAAGCTAAGAATTGTTTGACTACAACACATACATCAGTCTTGAATTTCAGTAAGTATATCCAAGTCATTCTTGTAAAATCATCTACAATTGTTAGAAAGTACTTATGACCATTGTGAGTTTGAACTTTATAGGCCCCCCACACATCTATAGGAACAAGATCAAAGCTAGAAGAACTTTTATTCATACTAGTAGGAAAAGAAAGTCTACACTGTTTGGCACATGGACACACACTACAATTTTTTATAGTATCATATATTACATCAACTTGTACTCTAATAACTTTGCTTAAAACAATACTAGAAGTATGTCCAAGTCTTCTGTGCCACATTTTTATTTCTTTTCTAGTTATTGCAGCAAGTTCCTTATTGCTTCTCACACTTAGTCCTAGCTTCAGTTGTTCATTTAGACCCTTTCCCTATGTTTGATTTACTAATATGTACAACCCATCTTGCAGCCTACCAATCTCCTTCACCCTTCCATTGTAGAGATCCTAAAATAAATAGAAATTAGGGTAGAAGGTGGTTGCATGTTGTAATTCTTTAGTGAGTTGTGACATATACATTAAATTGTATTTGAATTGTGGTTAGTATAATACATTGTTAAGAGTACTTCTATTAGATATAGTACTTGAACCTGTGTGAGTAACACATATTGTTTCCCCATTAGGCAGATGTACCTTTTTAGAATATATTGTGTTTGAAATTCTAGTAGCTTCATTTAGCATTTGTATATTAGAAACCATGTTATTAGTAGCCCAGTGTCAATGATTCATTGTTTAAGTATATTACTTACCAAAAAAACTTATGTTTACTCATACCTGCTATGTTTCCAGATTATTGTGTGTTGTTTGACCCTTGTGGCTGGTTGCTGTTGAGATTCTGAGCATTTCCATTGTGATTTAGCATTTGTACAATCTGGTTATACTACTCTCTGGACAACATAGGTGCCCCTGTGAGCTAATATTGATTAGAAACAGTTTTTGCAGTAGCCTTATTATTCATCTCATCAGTTTTGCATCTTTTTTCAATCTTCCCTTCACAACCTTCTGAGTACACATTGTGAGCACTGTGTTCCTTCATTTTTGACTTAAATCCTGGAGGGTACCCCACTACTTTATAGCAAAATTCCTTAGTATGTCCCTTCATTTTACAGACATCATAGTACAAGTTGAAATTCTTCTTAAACCTTTGTGCGTTTGTGTTTGTCCTAGTGTACAAAGCAGTAGGATCATAACTACTAGTATGTCCAAAACTACTAGGACCAGCACCCAATAATCCAGCAGCTTTAGCAGTGACAGATTTCTGATTTTCATCACTAGTGATCATAGAATAAGCCTTGTTAACAGTGGGTAGAGGTGACATTAACATAATATGACTTTTGACCTACATATAGTTTTCATTTAAGCCCATTAGAAATTGATAGAGCTTCTGTCTTTAGAGGTATTTGTTAGGCATATTTAATATACGTCTTTTGAGTCATTTTTAGTTAGTATTTTACCCATTTTTGTCCAAATATGTGTCGTGTTAGGATAGTTTTTCTTTCTTTTGAGTCACAATGGTTTAAAAAGGCAACGTGGAGAAAAGAAGCAAAAAGAGGACAGAAAAGGAGGTTCCCGAGCCAAAAGAGACGAAAGTTGGCATCCCGGACGAGAACAGGGCGGCGTCGTGGCTCCAATCCATCAGAGACTGCAGGGCCACGACGCCCAATGTACTGAGAAGCGGCAGGAGTTTCGACGCCACGTCGCCAGTCTACAGGGCCGTGGCGCCAACGCGAGAATTTTGCCAAATCCGAGAAGGAATGTGCCAAGATATAGACGGAAAAGTGGGACACGTTTTGGGAGGCTATAAAAGGCCCTTTGGGCAGATTTTTTATGGGTGACACAATCTCTAATTCATCACATAACATAATTTCTTAGAGGCTTCAAGATTAGAGACTTGTTCTTAAGTATTTTTTTTTCTTTACTTTATTTACTTTCAGTTTATATTGGATAATCTTTTGGTTCTTAGCATGTCTATGGCTAAGAAATAAACTTTATTTAGGGCTTTCCTTTCGAATCGCTTGAACCTCGTCTTTTTGACTTAATGCATTAATTTAGTTTCTTCTTCATATAGTTAAGATTTATTCAATAGTTGTTTTGATTGCTTGGTAATTAATTGATCACTAGTTATCATCACTTATATGATTTCGAATCGAAATTCGAAATGGGAGATTTAAATATGATATAGTTGAATAAACATAGGTTAAAATCGTGGACGAAAGTACCCTGATACTTGTGTAGTTTTATAGGTTATTGTTCTTAATCCTCCTATGTGGTAAAATCTGTCATAGAAATATAGAAGATTTACAGACCGGTTGAGTGTTTATATATCCTAACCAGAATATAAAACGGTCTAGTTAACCTGTTATCTTAACATAGAAGAAGAACCTTTATTGTTGCATTAAGGATTAAGGTGAGTGGATAGTTGAGGAGATTGGAAGCCCTATTTCCACCATATCTGATTTAAGTAAAGTAATTTAGTTAACTTTTACAATTGTTCAGTAGTTCATAGATAAAAACCACAACAAAATATCGACAGCCAAATAGATACCATAGGATAGATGTTTGGTAATTGAACACTAATCCCTGAGGACGATATTCGATCTTACCTAGACTATATTACTTGTAACGATACGTACACTTGCGTTAAGCGTGTGGAAAATCGCTAACAAGTTTTGGCGCAGTTGTCGGGGATTGACGTAGTTCAATATCAATTTATCTATTCTTAATTTCTAATTTGGTTTTTATTTTTATTTTCTTTTATTTGTGGAACCGTGTGTCGTGATCTGTTTATTGATTTTGATCTATTTCAGGGATCTCGTTTATGCGAAGAAAAAGAGGAGCAGACACGCTTGTTCCCTTCAACCCTGAAATTGAAAAGACTTGCAAGCAGAACCGGAGAAACACACAGATTATTAAATTGATAGACATGGGGGATCGACAGAATAATAATTAGATGAATGAAGAGATGGGTGATCATCAACCCAACCAATGAGTACCCCAGGGTTGCAAAATGATGTAGAGGAAATAGTTCAGATCCAGGCAGAGAGGAGTCTGGGAGATTATGTGCTGCCAAGAGTTACTGGAGCACAGACTTGCATAAGGCTCCCAGCAATAGGAGTGAATAATTTTAAGATAAAGCATGTGATGCAAAACATAGTCCAGTTCGGAGGGTTACCATCTGAAGACCCACATAAGCACATTGCAAATTTCCTGGAGTTGTGTGCCACGTTCAAATATAATGGCGTTACTGACGACGTCATCCGGTTGAGGCTCTTCCCTTTCTCACTTAGGGATAGAGCAAAGGTTTGGTTGAATTCGCTGCCGACAGATTCTATATTCACATGGCAGGTCTAGCACAGAAGTTTCTGGCAAAGTTCTTCCCACCATCAAAGGCAGCCAAGCTAAGAGGACAACTAAATAATTTCTATCATACTGATGGGGAGTCACTTTATGAGGCTTGGGAAAGATTTAAGGATCTACAGAGGAAGTTCCCACATCATGGTATTAAACAGTGGAATTTGGTCCATATCTTTTACAATGGGCTAGTTGGGACCACGAGAACCATTATTGATGCAGCTGCAGGGGGCACCTTTATGAGAAAGACAGCACATAAGGCTCATGATTTGCTAGAGGATATGGCCACCAACAATCATTTGCCATATGAGAGGGGGATAAGTGGAAGGAAACCGATAGGAGTTCATGAGCTAGATGTCATCACAACACTCAATGCACAAATGGCGCTCCTGACCAAACAACTTCAGCAGAACACTGTATCATTAAACGCATTCCAGATGCCAATGATTTGTAATATTTGTGGGGGTCCACATACTTTTGACAGGTGCCCAGCAGCTGACCCCAACAATATTCCTATTGAGCAAGCACAATGTCAAGCAGTAGGAAATTTTCAAAGGGCCCAGAACAACCCCTATTCAAACACTTATAATCCAGGGTGGAGAAATCACCCAAATATCTCATGGAGGGGTGACTAAGGGCAGCAGAATCAGTTTAGAGGCCAATATCAGAATCATCCACCACTAAATCAGGCCTCATCTTCGCAGCAATTTAACCCATCTGTCCCACACGAAAAACAAGATGAATTGAGGGCAGCCTTGTTGACACTCACCAACTCACAGACTCAATTCATGGCAGAAACAAGGTCCTCCATAAGGAACTTAGAGACCCAGGTTAGACAGCTGACCAATATGGCGAATAACAGGCCACAGGGCACTCTTCCGAGCAATACAGAGGTTAACCCGAAAGAGCAATGTCAAGCAGTGGCATTGAGAAGTGGGATACAGTTAGAGCAACCTACACCCCAGCCTGTGATAGAGCAGAGAGTTGAGAAGAAAGTTGCTACAGAAAATGAGGGGGTCACTGATGACGACCCCATTTTAGAGAAGGCTCTACCAGTTCCAGTGAGGGAATACACAGAGAAGATACCCTACCCTCAGAGGCTGAAAAGGAAGACAGTTGATAAGTAATTCTCCAAGTTCTTGGAGGTGTTTAAAAAGCTGCACATAAACATTTCTTTCATTGAGGCGTTAGAGCAAATGCCTACCTATTTTAAATTCATGAAGGAGGTTCTTGGGAAAAAGAGGAAGCTGACTGATTATGAGACAGTGACATTGATAGAAGAGTGCAGTGCCATCTTGCAGAAGAAACTGCCTCTTAAGCTTAAGGATCCAGGGAGCTTCACACTGCCCTGCACTATTGGTAGGGTGACATGCAACAGGGCTCTGTGTGATTTGGGGGCTAGTATCAACCTTATGCCTCTGTCAGTATTTAAGAGATTGGGTTTGGGTGAAGCCAAACCAACCACAGTGAACTTGCAGTTGGTAATGAGCGCATCCTGCAGGTATCATCGAAGACGTGCTTGTTAAGGTGGGAAAGTTCTTCTTCCCAGCAGACTTCCTCATCCTTGACATGGAGGAAGACGATGAAATTTCCATCATCTTGGGAAGGTCATTCCTTGCAACTGGGAAATCCCTGATAGATGTGGAAAAGGGCAAGCTAAATTTGAGAGTTGAGGAAGATGAGATGATATTCAAGGTGTTTAAACCCACCATTTAATCCCAAGTCATGAGAAAATGTCTCGCAGTCAGCACGACGGACAAAGCAGCTGAGCCAGCACAGGCTAAAGCCAAGGAGATCAGTCCGTCAACGCAGGTAAGCATTGCTAAACCCTCTCATTAAAAAAAAATAGAAGGCTGAGAAGAAAAATGATCCTGAAATGGATAGGCTGTGGGGTTAAATTACCCAAATATTCTTGATAACGAACCGGCGTCCGACTACAAGACGTTAAAGACAGCGCTACTTGGGAGGCAACCCAAGGTTTTTAAATTATGCAATTTAATTTTAGTTAAAACAGTCTCACGTATGGTATTGTTTGTGGTGTTGTGATGACAGGTACAGAGCTGAAAAGTGGAGCACAAAATACGAGAGAAGGGAGAAAATCGATTGAGCCGGCGCCAGACGCAGTGGCCGTGGCGCCAAAGTTCGAGAGCCCAGAAGTTTGGGCGCCACGGCCCGAATGCAGTGCCGCGCGCTATCAAGATTCTCTGCCATGCACTATCAGCCACCGCCACCATTTTAAACCACAAGTCTGTAAGTATTTCCGTTTTTTTTTAGTCTTGTACACATTGGGGACAATGTGTGATTTAAGTTTGGGGGGTTCTTAGTTTATTTTGTTTTTTTTTGAGTTTTTTTTTTTTTTTTATGTTTTATATGAGTCTAAACTTTTTTTATGATCATGTTTGCTGTAGTTACTTGAAACGCCTAGTGAAGAAAAGTGAGATAATGTAATGGAATTAGAAGCAGAAAAATCTGAACGCTTAAGTTAGGTATGCCAAGGACTCATGAAATCAAAGTATTTGGGGGTATATGTGTTTGATTTATGCATTGTTAATGATAAAACATATGTGTCTGCTTGCTTGTTATTTGAGGCGAAATAGTTAGGATATACATGTTAGGAGATGACTCAGACATTTCTTTATTAGCCCTTCTTACTATTCACTGTCTATCCCTGACAATAAATTGTATCCCTAGTCAGCCCCTTTTAGCCTAAAATAAGATCTTTTCTTTGACACCCTATAATTCCATGTTTGTGTCATAAGTGAAAAATTGAAGATGTTTGGAATGAAAAGTGTTGAAAAAGAGACAAAAAGAGAGTGAAAATATTTATGCACCCCAATGAAAATAAATAGGCAAAAGCCTAAGTTTGGGGGTGCTTGTTATTCATAATGCACCTCATTCTCTCAAAACAAGAGAGAGAAAAGATAGGTATGAGGTTAGAAAAGGAAACCAAAAGGAAGGAAAAGAGTTGAAAGAAAAAGAGCTTATGGTATGCAATTTGAGCCTAAATGCCTATTTTTACCTACCCTTGCCTAAGCCTACATTGCAACCCTGAAAAGTCCTGAGGATCTCTAGTATGTGTATCTATGATTAGTGGAGAATAGCAAGTGAACATGTCATAGAATTTTGAATTTGACATGCATAGTTTAAGTATTCCTACTTCCATTGAGCATGATTGAACTAAGTTTGCGAAATATCTGACTTGAGAGTTTAGAATGCTAAAAATTCATGCTATACATGTTCCTTCATATTATCCTACTAACCTTCATGTTTTTCTAGTGACATTTGTGCAGCAGGTTGACCAGTGTCGTTGAGTCTGTTATTTTCTTTTCTTTCGTGTCTTTGTTTCTATTTTTGATCTTTACTCGAGGGCGAGCAAAGGTTAAGTTTGGGGGTGTTTGTTAGGCATATTTTATATACGCCTTTTGAGTCATTTTTAGTTAGTATTTTACCCGTTTTTGTCCCAATGTGTGTCGTGTTAGAATAGTTTTTCTTTCTTTTGAGTCATAGTGGTTTAAAAAGGCAACGTGGAGAAAAGAAGCAAAAAGAGGGCAGAAAAGAAGGTTCCCGAGCCAAAAGAGACGAAAGTTGGCATCCCGAACGAGAACAGGGCGGCGCCGTGGCGCCAATCCATCAGAGACTGCAGGGCCACGCGCCAATGTCTCGAGAAGGCTGCAGGAGTTTCGGCGCCATGGCGCCAGTCTGCAGGGCCGTGGCTCCAACGCGGGAATTTTGCCAAATCCGAGAAGGAATGGGCCAAGGCATAGAAGGAAAAGTGGGACACATTTTGAGAGGCTATAAAAAGACCTTTGGGCAGATTTTTCAAGGGTGACACAATCCCTAATTCATCACATAACATAATTTCTTGGAGGCTTCAAGATTAGAGACTTGTTCTTAAGTATTTTTCTTTTTTTACTTTATTTACTTTCAGTTTATGTTGGATAGTCTTTTGGTTATTAGCATGTCTATGGCTAGGAGCTAAACTTTATTTAGGGCTTTCCTTTCGAATCGCTTGAACCTTGTCTTTATGAATTAATACATTAATTTGGTTTCTTATTCATATAGTTAAGATTTATTCAATAGTTGTTTTGATTGCTTGGTAATTAACTGATCACTAGTTATAATCACTTATATGATTTCGAATCGAAATCCGAAAAGGGGGATTTGAATATGCTATAGTTGAATAAACATAGGTTAAAATCGTGGACGAAAGTACCCCGATACTTGTGTAGTTTTATAGGTTATTGTTCTTAATCCTCTTATGTGGTAAAATCTGTCATAGAAATATAGAAGATTGCTGCACCGAAGTTGAGTGTTTATATATCCTAACCAGAATATAAAATGGTCTAGTTAACCTGATATCTTAACATAGAAGAAGAACCTTTATTGTTGCATTAAGGATTAAGGCGAGTGGATAGTTGAGGAGATTGGAAGCCCTATTTCCACCATATCTGATTTAAGTAAAGTAATTTAGTTAACTTTTACAATTGTTCAGTAGTTCATAGATAAAAACCACAACAAAATATCGATAGCCAAATAGATACCATAGGATAGATGTTTGGTAATTGAACACTAATCCCTGAGGACGATATTCGATCTTACCTAGACTATATTACTTGTAACGATATGTACACTTGCGTTAAGCGTGTAGAAAATCGCTAACAGTATTCTACAAACTCCTTAGACTTGGGACATCCACAACTAAGAGGAGGAACAATGGAATGAAACTCCACCCACAGAGTCTTTCGTTTGGAAAGGTATTCAACCGCACTTGAACTTCCTTAAGTTAATGTAGATATTTCTCTATGAAGATCATATGTTCTTGAACCATCTACCTTGTCAAACCTTTCCCTCAAATCTTCCCAGACTTCAAAGGCAGTATCATCATATAGTACTCCACTTAACAGGCCATTTGACACAGAATTCATTAGCCATGCCTGTACTATTGCATTCACTCTATCCCATTGATCCCACAATTCTTCACCATATTTCTCTTTCTTACATTTTCATTTACAAACTCAATTTTATACCTACCAAGCAAAGCTATTTTCATATATTTACTGCAGAGAGCATAGTTTTCTGACCCAAGAAGTTGGACTGATATCAGTGAAACGCCACTCACATCAGAGGATTGTATGAATAATGGGTGATTATGATCAAGAATTGTAGTGATAGAGGATATTTCTGTATTTTCTCTTGGTGGTGGTGGATGGTGGGACTTACTATTGTATTCAACGGTGTTCATTTTATAAGATTTCAGAATCAAGAAGAGAAGATACTCAAGTTATTATTTCACTGTAAATCTTGTAGAATCAAAATCAAGAAAATGAAAACATTCTACTTGTAATAACTTGTAGAATCAGGAATTTGTCACATGAACTGAAAGTATATATGTCCTAGAAACAATCATTTTAGGAGCACATGTACTTGAACACATTCATATTATTAATAAGATTAATATATACTTGACATTTGCAATTATTGAATTATTATTTGATTGTTTATATTATTCATTAATGTGCATCCCTTGAACTTACATTGTCATTAATAGTGTGAGATATTAATGATAGAGTGTAGTTCATCTAATGATCATTGAGAATGAGATATCAATGATATGTTATAAGTCGACATGTGGTCTGCATCACATTCTTAGAGAATGTAGTATATCTCACTTACTGCAAGCAATAGTTGCTAGTGATGGACACATGGATACTCTTAGAGGAGTATTGACATACCCTGCTGATAAACTATTTGTTATACATGTCTAGAGTATTATCAGCATGTGGGAGATAGAGGTCCTTAGACTTGAGGACAATATCGCCTTGTTTACGGAGCAATGCACTTTGATCCTGTCCTAAGCTCAAATGCCTTATAGGTTGAGACGCGGCTTGTATTGGGTGCATTACGAAGTAGATTGAAGGTGGTAGTTGAGCCAAGAATAGGATTCATTCCTCGATTGGAATTTCGAGAGAACACTCAGCTTCTCAGAGATGTTAGGTCGACCAAGTCATTGGCCAATGCAAGAGACATATCTAGGATATGGTCTAGTTGTCGACTAATATAGATGAGATAAAGTGATCAAGCCATTTGGATAGACACTTGGCAAATCTTAAGCTTGATCGAGTGTGTCGCGAATGAAAGGAATTTATCATCTCACATAGAGGTTGTTTACTTGAGTCTTGTAAACGTACTTCACATATTGGGTCCGTCACCGCGCTGGTGAGTTCCGTGAACCTTGATTTGATCAAGTGCCGATGTGTGAAGGCCTAAAGGGTCACACTAAGTCGATTGTCTTTACGGTCTAAGGGAATATTGAGAGAATGTAAAATATCGGATTTTGAATCAAGATATTTTATTTTATAATAAATTATGGGATAATTTTCATTTGATGAAAATTAATTAATTAAGTTAAAAGTAAGTCTTGGATTTAATTAGAACTAAAACGCGCGTAAAATAAATAAAGCGAGTCGATAACAATGGGGCCGGTTGATCGCCCATCGCAATTGATTTGATTTGGTCCGTCTCAAGCTCGATCCAAATCGATTGGTTTAAGGTTTCTCACTATATATTTGGCACTTAACCCATAATTTCAATAGAACTCATTTTTCACTTTACGAACTTAGAGTTCAGAAATAAATTCTCTCAAACCTCCGCCAAGATTTCCTAGCTTTCTTGGGCAAAGGAATATCTTGAGCAAGGCTTGCACGGATTGACAATCGCGTGCACCTTTTAGTAGAGACGCATTAAAAGCATAAACCGTAAGTTTTCATGTCTTTGCAGATTTGAATTATCATATAATCATACCAGAAACGTTTGTTGGAGCAAGTAAGTTTACTCAAAATTTTAAACTTCCGCTGTGCCTTACTTGTGTGTTTTACACCCAATCAGAGCCCAGGCTGATTTAATGATTATACGATAATCTTTAATAACGATATGTGGGATAATTAATTGTTTTGATTTAAAACTGATTTTCAGAATTTATAAAAAAAAATTGGAACAATGAGCGAATCGCAATCGTTCCGCGTGAGCGATGTCGTCGGCCGTGAACGATCGCGATTCGGTGAAATTTTCGGCGATTCGACGTGTACTAACACCGTCTCCACTATTATCGAGAAATCCACTTCTTAAGATGGTCGATAAAGGTGTTGAGAGGTGGCGGAACACGATGAAGACGCCGGAAAAAGTCGCCGGAAACCGCTGACGGCGGATCGTTTCCGGCCACCACGGGCGACGAAATCATAAAGTAATAATACCATCGTGTTCGTCTCGACGAGAGGAATCTAATGGTGGTAGTGTTACACGGCAACGATGACCGGAAAAGGAGCACCACCGACGGTTTTAGAACCCGCCGGCGGCGTCTCAGATTCCGGGCACCGTGGGCCACCAAATCGGTGGTGAAAACCACCGGTGAATTCGTCCCGATGTGTGCCATCGTTTGTTGGGTTTTAATTCCGTCAATTTCGCCCCGAAATCCGAATCCCAAATTTGATTTGGGGTTGGAATTGGATTTGAAAATTTGAAATAGTATAAGGACCTTTTTGCAATTAAAATTAGGATTTTAAATTGAAGATTGGTCCATTAACAAATCTGTAAATATTTTAAGGTTCTGAAAATTGCAGAAATGCCCCTGAAAATTAAATTTTAATTTCTGAATTATTAAGGGACTGTTTGGATGAGCAGAAAATTCCGAAAATTGAAAATTGAGTTTAAATTTTGAATTTAAATATTTCCTAAATTGAAACAAATTAATTAACCCACAATTATTGTTATTTGGCATATTATTTGATAATGTGCACACAAATTAATTGTTTCTCCTAATTGTTTAATTGATTGTCATTTAAATAATTAGAATAGAGTCCGCAAATATATGTCTGGGTAGGCGGCGCTCAGTATTTGTTAGTCCGCAATTATTGTCTGGGTAGGCGGCGCCCAGTAATTGTTTACTTTCAATGACCGCTATAATTGTCTGGGTAGACGGCACTCAGTATGTGATTAAAACCATCTTATATCATGCCTATTGGGTTTGATGGTTTCCCATCTAAATGTGTTTAGAAATTGCATGATAGGATGTCATATGATGTATGATATAATAGTTGATCTTGGACATAACCCTGAATTAAAATGTTCCCCAAATTTAATACAAGTCTCATTTAAAATGAACGCGTCGTCCGTTATAATTGATTGTGGTGCAAAATCCTTTTCGGCGAGATGAGTATTTATCCCCCAGCATTTGCTCTAAGTCTACGAGGACTCAGACCCTTTCATAGATGCATATAAATGTTGTAGTAGGTGATAAATCTTCGTGAGTATTTACACCCCAATGTTTGCTCGATGAAGGCTAAGCCCACTTAGATATATAATTGCAGTCGCATAACGGGGTTGACTTGCTAGGCTGTCTTGGCGCCCCAGTGTCGGACAACCGAGGGACGCAGATCAAATTGTTTAGAACATTCGGTCAACCAAGAGTTGCAAATTGTTTGCAATTGGTTTAGAGACCTACCAGACCGTGTTGTTGAAGTTATCAGCCTCAGCAAACGCGGAGACAACATGAGTTTGGATCTTGGCCCATTATGACCGTATTTGATATGAGTCTGTATTCTTTATGGGGTAAAAGAGTATGTTAAAATAGTGGGAGCTAATTAAACTAAAGACCATGTTAGTTAGTTAGTTAATGAATGTGTTCAATAGAAATTATATTAGAGTATTAATTTCAAGTCTATCTTTTCTTCAGTATAAAATGTCGAATCACATTTAAAATATTGGTCAAATGCATAAGTTGACTGGAGCAAACTTTCCTGACTGGTTAAAGAAATCTGCGATTAGTGTTAAAACTAGAAAGAAATGAGTATGTGTTAGACACAGCATTCCCAACAGTCCCTGATGATGATCCTGTTGAGTGCCTTGTTTGACAAGATGGCTTATCAGAAGCATCTAGACAATGCTCCCCTGGCACAATGTATAATGTTGTCATGACTGTAGAGTTACAGAGGCAACATGAAAACATGGATCCCAACGAGATGCTAGAACATTTGAAGAGTCTCTATGAATCACAGTCTCAGACAATGGTGTATGAACTGTTAGGAGACATCTTTAAGTGTAAGCTGAACGAAGGGGGTCCAGTGTCAGCGAATGTTCTGAAGATGATTGGGTTAATAGAGAGGTTGGCTTCGATTGGAACGAAGATGCCTATAAATCTCTCTGTCAACCTAATCCTAAATTCATTTCATGGTCCATTTGAGAATTTCATTGTGAACTTCAACATGAATAGAACCAAGGTGAATCTTCCAGAACTTCACAACATGCTGAAGGTTTATGAAGGGGATTGCAACGATCCAATAGGACATAAGGCACTAGGTGCTTCTGGACCTGTTGGACAAGGTATGTTTGTCATTGAAATAAATATGTCTGTAACTAACTCTCACTGCTGGGTATTAGATACCGCCTGTGGCTCTCACATTTGTAATAATGAGAAGGGTCTAACTGACAGCAGAAAGGTTGGACCGTGGGAGGTTGATCTGCGCATTGGAAATGGAGCACGAGTGGATGCTAAATGCGTGGGAATTTATAGACTGGATTTACCCTTTGGCTTTTGTTTAGAACTTAATAATTGTTATTTTGTTACCTCGTTAACGAGGAATATTATCTCTATCCCAATGTTAGACATTGAGGGGTTTTCTTCATTCATTGCCACCATAGCGGTTATGCATCGTTTTTATTGGTTTTATTTGTGGAAATGCACCGCCATGGATGGATTGTATGTTCTAAACTGTAGCCATGAAATTTTCAATATACAAAATAAAAGAGCTAAAATAAGTAATCAAAGAAATCCCACCTACTTATGGCATTGTAGACTTGGTCACATCAATGAATCAAGGATAGCAAGATTGAGGAAATTAGATTACTTAGAACCATTTGACTTAGAGTCATATGGTGATTGCGAATCTTGCTTAAGAGGAAAGATGACAACCAAATCACTTTCTGGGAAAGGAGTACGCGTTAAAAGAGGTGCTTGAGTTAGTCCATACCGATGTATGTGGGCCTTTTCCAACTCAAGCTAAGGGAGACTTTCTTTATTTCATCACTTTTACAGACGATTTCTCAAGGTTTGGGCATGTGTATCTTATGAAGCATAAGTCTTAAGCTTTTGAGAAATTCATGGAGTACAAGTCAGAAGTAGAGAAGCAACTTGAAACAAGTATTAAAACTCTTCGATCAGATCGAGGAGGTGAGTACTTAAGTAAAGAATTTCTAGATTACTTGAAGCCATGGAGTCCATTCGAATGGACACCTCCTAACGCCACAAATGAATGGTGTTGCTGAGAGGAGAAATCGTACCTTATTAGATATGGTTAGATCCATGATGAGCTTCTCAGCTCTACCAACATACCTATGAGGATATGCATTGCAAAGCTCAATCTACATTTTGAATAGAGTTCCATCAAAGTCACTGATTGAAAACTCCATGAGATATGGAATGGCAAGACTTAAACACACGCGACCACGGGGTGTCTGCATATGTAAAGAAGTTGCTCACTGACAAATTGGAATCTAAAAGTGAGAAGTATTATTTTGTAGGGTATCCTAAGGAAACAAGAGGGTACTACTTCTATCTTCCTGAGGAACATAAAGTAATTGTTTCCAGAAATGCAAATTTCTCAAGAAGACTATGTCTACAAGGAACAGAGAGTTGCAACAAGATAGAACTTGAAGAAATTCAAGAAGTACAAAATAATGTAGAGAATGACCCTTTGTCAAATAACCTAGACAAGGATTCAGTGGGAGTATTTGATGATGATTGGGTACTTAGAGTACGCCCTTCAGCCAGTGGGAGTGTTGTGAGGGATACTGCAGAAATGCAAGACCCTCATGCACAACCAATGATAGATGACACAATAGTTGTGCATCATCCTATTCAAAATGATATTCCTGAAAGTTCTCATGGTGGTGGATTGTCCAACACACAAACATCTTCTCAAAATCAAAATACAAAGAAACATCAAACGCAGAATGTTCAACTCAGAGATCACTAGACTCATCGTGCAACTGAAAGACTTAATCTCCTTGTTGAAACACATAATGAGATAGATATTCCTGATGATGATGAGCCTACTACCTACAACGAAGCAATGTTAGACATTGATTCACAGAGATGGCAAGAAGCCATGAAATCCAAAATGGAGTCTATGTACATAAACCAAGTATGGAACTTGGTTGACTTGCCAACAGGGGTTAGACCCATAGGATGCAAATGAGTCTTCAAGAAGAAGATTGATGCATATGGCAAAATACAGACTTATAAAGCAAGATTGGTGGCTAAAGGTTATAATCAACGGCCTGGGGTCGATTATGATGAAACATTTTCGCCTGTTGCAAAGATTAAGTCCATTCGGATTTTGCTTGCTATAGCTGCATACTATGATTATCATATTTGGCAAATGGATGTTAAAACTGCCTTCCTCAATGGTAATCTAATTGAGGAGGTGTATATGATACAGCCAGAGGGTTTTACATCTAAGACTCAACCCAAAGCAGTATGCAAACTACAAAAGTCCATTTATGGACTTAAGTAAGCCTCAAGGAGTTGGAACTTTTATTTTGACAAAGCAATCAAATCGTTTGACTTTGTTAGAAGCAAGGAAGATCCGTGCGTTTATAGTAAACGCACAAATGAGAGCATTGTCTTCATTGTTATATATGTAGATGACATATTGACAATGGGAGACAATAAGGCTCTCATGCAATCAGTCAAAGAATGGTTATCCAGAACCTTCATGATGAAGGACTTGGGTGAAGCCTGCTACATTATTGTAATTAGAATCTACAGAGATAGACCTAATAGATTATTGCCATCACCGTATACATAGACAAAGTGCTAAAACGCTTTCTATGGAAAATTCCAAGAAAGGGAATCTTCCTATGGGTCAAGGCATCAAGTTGTCAAGGAAGGATTGTCCTTCCACGCAGTAACTTGAACGCACGTGAAGAGAATCTCATATCTTGGTATAGGATCAATCATGTATGCCATGACTGCATAAGGCCGGATGCCTATGACTTAGCATGACTTTCAAATTCCAGCAGAATCACGGGAGGAACAGCGAAAGATCAAGAGTATTCTTAAGTATCTTAGACGAACTAAAGAATACTTCTTAGTCTATGGCGGACAAGAATAGCTAGTAGCTACCGGGTACATCGATGCTAGCTTCCGCAGATCTTGATGACTTCAAATCTCGATGCCGTTATGCCTTCATTTTAAATGGTGGAGTAGTTAGTTGGAAGAGTTTCAAGCAAGCTACAACCGCCGATTCGACAACAGGTAGTACATTCTTTGGATCGGAAGTGGTAAAGAAGGTTCGTCGCGATATCCGAAGTTCTTAAAGGAATTGGGGTTGTTCAGTACCGATTGTCGAATAACGATTTATTGTGACAACACCGTGTGATTGCTCAAGCTAAGGAACCAAGATCAACGAATAGAAACAAGCATGTACCAAGGAAATACCACATACTCAGGGAGATGGTGGAGACAGAAGAAATAAAGATAGACTATATTCCCACCGAAAATAATCTAGCAGACCCATTTACTAAACCATTAAGCTTGGTCAAGCATAATGGTCATTTCGAAAATATGGGCATTAGATACATTGGTGATTGACTCTAGGCCAAGTGGGAGATTGAAAGTATATATGTCCTAGAAACAATCATTTTAGGAGCACATGTACTTGAACACATTCATATTATTAATAAGATTAATATATACTTGACATTTGCAATTATTGAATTATTATTTGATTGTTTATATTATTCATTAATGTGCATCCCTTGAACTTACATTGTCATTAATAGTGTGAGATATTAATGATAGAGTGTAGTTCTTAAAATAGCCTAGACTAATGATCATTGAGAATGAGATATCAATGATATGTTATAAGTCGACATGTGGTATCGATCACATTCTTGAGAATGTAGTATATCTTACTTCATCGCAATAGTTGCTAGTGATGGACACGTGGATACTCTTAGAGGAGTATTGGCATACCCTCACGATAAACTATTTGTTATACATGTCTAGAGTATTATCGGCGTGGGAGATAGGTCCTTAGACTTGAGGTCAATATCGCCTTGTTTACGGAGCAATGCACTTTGATCCTGTCCTAAACTCAAATGTCTTATAGGTTGAGACGTGGCTTGTATTAGGTGCATTACGAAGTAGATTGAAGGTGGTAGTTGAGCCAAGAATAGGATTCATTCCTCGATTGGAATTTCGAGAGAACACTCAGCTTCTCAGAGATGTTAGGTCGACCAAGTCATTGGCCAATGCAAGAGACATATCTAGGATATGGTCTAGTTGTCGACTAATATAGATGAGATAAAGTGATCAAGCCATTTGGATAGACACTTGGCAAATCTTAAGCTTGATCGAGTGTGTCGCGAATGAAAGGAATTTATCATCTCACATAGAGGTTTGTTTACTTGAGTCTTGTAAACGTACTTCACATATTGGGTCTGTCACCGGCGCTCAGGAGTTCCGTGTGAACCTTGATTTGATCAAGTGCCGTGAAGGCCTGTGCGGTCACACTAAGTCGATTGTCTTTTCGGTCTAAGGGTATATTGAGAGAATGTAAAATATCGGATTTTGAATCAAGATATTTTATTTTATAATAAATTATGGGATAATTTTCATTTGATGAAAATTAATTAATTAAGTTAAAATTAAGTCTTGGATTTAATTAGAACTAAAACGTGCAGAAAATAAATAAAGGAGCCGCATAACAGTGGGCCCAGTTCGACTGGCCCACTGCAATTTGGATTTGGGTCAGGTCTTGAAGCCTGATCCAAATCTGATTGGGTTTAGGGTTTCCTCACTATATATTTGGCACTTAACCCATAATTTCAATAGAACTCATTTTTCACTTTCTGAACTTAGAGTTCAGGAAATAAATTCTCTCAAACCTCTGCCAAGATTTCCTAGCTTTCTTGGGCAAAGGAATATACTGAAGCAAGGCTTGCACCCGGATTGACAATCGCGTGCGCACCTTTTAGTAGAGACTGCATTAAAAGCATAAACTGTAAGTTTTCATGTCTTTGCAGATTTGTATTATCGCATAATCATACCAGGAATGTTTGTTGGAGCAAGTAAGTTTACTCAAAATTTTAAACTTCCGTTGTGCCTTACTTGTGTGTTTTACACCCAACAAATCCCTACATGAAAAATAAGTAATGCATATACTTATGTATTATCTTGTTTACACTTGTAACAATCATAGAAATGAACACAAGATTGCAGAGTTGAAGACTAAAGAGAGAGGAGAATACAAAAGAAGATTGTTAACAGATTTCTGTGCAGCTTTCTTTCAGAGTTATTCATATCAAGAACAAGATGATTCTTTATGTACTATATCAAGATAGTTTTACTAGATGAAGATTATACTCAGAAGATAATATAAAAATCAGAAGATGAATCAGATGATAAGAAGAATAGAAATAAGAACAGAAATACATAATAACTAATAAACTTCACCAGAACTAGTTGCACACTTTCGGAATGTTTGCGGAAATTTGTTATCACCATTTAGTGTTGATCAAGAGCTTTGATACCATATCAAACTTTCTCCATTGATGTACATAGGTTAGCCATGTAACACAGAGAAGAATCAGAGGAGAACTAGTGGCAACACAGAGAAGAAAACAGCAGAAAAACAAAAGTTACATATAGGCCGATGAATCCATGGAAAGAACATTGGATTCACTATATTGAGATTCAAATCTTCTCTCCCAAGTAAATACAACATCGAACTACGAATTTATCATTAAAATGAAATCGATCCACATAGTCATTAATGTTTTGTCAATTTGCAAATAGTTCATCACTGAAATAAATAATATAAATGATCAAAATATGCCAAAACCCCAGTCAATTGTATTGGAGCCGACTGCAAAAATTAAACCATTGAATCCATAGAATATTTTAACATAAGATCACCAGGGCATGCCAGCTTCTATGTGTACAACAATTATTTACCCTCTCAACGTCGCTTCTATAAATTTATCGTAGCCACCATTCACAACGATCTCTCGATCTCCCTGAGAAGAAATCCAAAGTAATAACTTCATGTTGAATCTCAGAGAAAATTGTGTTTGGCTTAATTAGATGATTTCTACACAATGGACAAGTTGCACGTCCACAATTCATCCATCTATCCAAACAAGCCCTATGAAAAAGATGATCACAGCTTAGTTCTCTAACTTCTTCTCCTCCTTCAATCTTGCATAAACATATTGCACATTCCACTGGATCCAAATTATCGTGCTCGTAACGCGTTACTCTAAGCTCATTATTATTATGGTCAGGTGCACCATCAGAAATAATATTAGTACTAGTGAAATTGTAATTACAAGAATGAGAGACAGATTGAAAGAGGACAACATTCCATGCCCATTTCAACTGGCAAAATATGAAGTCTATGTAGTTTAGTATCTTTGATTGTGGAAATATTTGTAATGTTTTTTTAAATATGTAGCTGAAAATAATACTGAGAATGAAGAAGGACATGGATAATGAAGCTGGACTCATTGTTTTTTTGGGAATGTTTTTTAGGAGAATAATGTGCACACTTAGCTTTATATAGTTTTTTGAAGGTATAGTGGAGAGTTGATGTGTACACAAAATTTGAAATGTAGGGCAACTGATTTTGACTTACTACAGGGAAAAAGAATGTGTGAGGCGCCGTCTTTGACTCTTTGTTGTCAAGAAAATCAATAGTTTCAACCTTGTAATGGAGCACCGGATTATTATTATTATTATTATTATTATTATATTATTATTATTATTATTAGCTTCACAATTTTCGAAGTTAAATACTTAGAAAATTCTTTCCAAACACATTAAGTAATGACACGAAGAAAATCATCGGAGGTGTGTAAGATGATATTAATCTCCCTTGAGAAGTCTTTCTCATTAATACCAATATATATAATGTACAATATACATCCTTAATATAATAGAAATCCTAGTCCTAATTATAAGAAGAATCATAATTTACCATAACTATATATCACTAAATATTTACACAATATATGGAATATATTCTAATTATGGTAGGATGTATCCGCTTGTTGAATCATGATGGCTAAAGTATCATATTCACCTTTTGGGAGTCCTGAAATCAACGGTAAGACCATCTTAGTTTCAGAGACAGGCGTGTCGACGTTGGAAAGTTGATTCGCCACGAGTTTCAGTTGTTTTCAATACTCAGTCTTGTTGGAGAAGTTTTCAAGACGTGTTGCATTAAATTGTTCCTCCAAATACACAACACGTGTGTGTTTGTTGTCTTGAAAGATTTCCTCCAAACGAATTCACAAGTCGCGGGCTGAGGCGCCAGATTTCATGATAGTGAGAAGTATATCCTGAGAAATACTGTCATATATCCACTGTTTGCCGATGGCGTCGAGACGAAGCCAAGTAGAATCATCAACCTCCGGGGGACGTGGAGTAGAGTTATCGAATGATCAAGCACGTTATAGACACATGCATGAATGTGAAACAGTTCAACCCATGGAGAGTACTGACTGTTTTCTTGATCAAGAAGTATGAAAAGATGGTTTTGGTGTTTCGGAAGTGATAACGGTGGATGAGGAGTCTGTAGATGTTGGAGGAGAAGTCATGATGGTGGATAAAATTTAGTAGAAAAGGAGAAGTAGGAAAAGATAGAACAAACCCTAGGGGGAAGGGGAGGTCGTCGCGGCGGTAAGCCGAGAGAGGGGGGCGTGGCGACGGACTACTTTAGAAAAAGAAGACTAGGGTTTGGCTCTTGATACCATGTAAGATGATATTAATCTCCTTTGAGGAGTCTTTCTCATTAATATCAATATATATAGTGTACAATATACATCCGTAATACAATATGAATTCTAGTCCTAATTACAAGAGGAATCCTAGTTTACCATAATTATATATCACTAAATATTTACACAATATATGAGATATATTCTAATTATGGTAGGATGCCTAATTATACACGTTTACAGGGTGTAATGAGATGAATGAAATTTCTCCACTTTTAATCAGAGATATTGAGTTCGAGATCTGAAAATAAAAAAATATTCTTATAGGGAGCGTTTGCTTCTTTAATGAATAGTTACATTGTGCTAATTCGAACTAGTCGAGCCAATTAATACGGATATTAAAATTATTTGACAATTATGTATACAGTTCTGATCTTATTTTACAAGCACCTGATGAGGAGCACAACTATTTTGAAAAAGGCGAAGGGAAATGATTTTTTCTTTTGAAAAAACAATAGAAAATAAACAAGTTAAGTTCAATTTATTGATTTTGATGAGGAGGCTGTAGATGTTGAAGAAAGAACGGTGATATTAATACGTTTTCAAAGAAAGATTTAAAGTCAAATTATATTTTCCTCGTAACCATGAAAACTCACAATTTGTAAAAGTGACTATCAAAACTTCCACAAACTCTTATATAATCTTATCGAAAGAGTATACCTATCTAAATTAACGATTAACAAATTCACTGGACATGGCGGGACTGGGGACCAGTGGCTGTTGGGCCACTGCCCACTGGTCCAGGCCCACGGCCAGTTGGCCCAAGGCAGGGACCAGATGGATCGTGGCCCACTGCTGGTGGAGTTGGATCTGCTGCCGCTGTTACTGTCGCCGGAACCACCGCATTTGTTGTCACGATATTTTCTGTTGTTTTTATGATTATTTTTGCCGCCACCGTGAGCACTTTTTTTGCTCAAATTATCAAAAAAATCTAGAGAATTTGTGGAAGACGTCATCATGACGACAGAGCTAGTACTGGTAGGCGCCTTCTTAGTCAAACTGACTTCTTCCAAAGTAAGCATGGACCGAGCTTGGTAAAATTGCGGTAGAGGGTTACTTTAATGCATTTTCGAAACAACGCTGTTATAGGCCTCAGACAGGCCTGCAACCATATGTAGAACGAGACGATTATTGCTAACAGGAGCACCAACGTTGCGAAATTGGTCCGCCAGTTCCTTGAGTTGTTTGCAATAGGAGGAAACGTTCGGAAAATCCTCCATAGTGACTTGGAAATATTCCTGTTCAAGGGTGACGATGCGGGAATGTCTGTTATCCTGTAATATATCACGCAATCTATCTCAAGCAGCCATAGCCGTAGAGTTCCATTATCGTCTGTAAGATGTCGATGTAGATAGTGACATAAATCCACTAGAGAACTATAGCATCAAGAGTAATCCATAATTTAGGATTTTCCTCCTTGGTGGGTACACCCTCCGTGCCAGGAGTCGGAGGAATTATGTGGTGGAGGACTTGATGTGCAAGTGCATGAATTTTGAATAACTCTGCCCACGCCCTATATTGAACGTTTTCTAGGTCAAAAACAATAGGAAGGACGTTCTGGATGCTAGAAATTGTTAGGGCATGATGAAACATGTTCTTAGAAGTATAGTGAATAGAACAAGAAAATTTGGACAAGAATTTTTTTTTGGGGGAGGAGGTCTCGGGTTTCAGGATGAATCAGATGAGGTATTTTTTTTCTTTGGTAGAGGTCGGCGGAAGCAAGGAAACAATAACCTAGACTTTTGATATCATGAAAGAAATAATCCCTTGAGCTCATTAATGAAAGGGGTATATATACAATATACAAATTTACCATAATAGAAAATGTATTCCTATTCTAATCCCAAAACCCTATACTAGTAGTTCAAGACTCCTATCACTATGGTAAGTGTACAATAGTAATTAAGGTAACCTTTACACTAAAATATTACATCAATATACTGCCTTACACGGACTGCTTTATGTGTCATGGGCCAGCCCGAGATGGGCTTCTTCCTTAAACCGTGCTGGGCTTTAGCTCACAAGTCCCGTGAAATACACTATGTATAACAAGTGTATATCACGGAATATTACGTTGTTTAACAATATTATGTTCCGATACAATTACTTATTTGCTTTTAAATTTTTTTGTCCTCTTTCAATTCGGGAAATTCAACCAACGTTTACAATGTTTAGGAGGATACTGTCATCTTATGATGAAGTAGACTACACAACCCAGAGGATTTATTAAAAATCTAAAATTAGTGAATTTAGAACGACCGTCATATCTTATTGTAAATGTACATTTTGAACTCTATGTATAATACACATCTTAGAATATATATATATATATATATATATATATATATATACACTGTAGAGAATGGATCTTAGGCCTAGCTCAACGATAAAAGCTAGTTTGTAGGGTGAGAATTGCCTAAGTCCATATAAAAAGTTCATGTTCCCATTCCATTTACGATGTGGGACTCTTAACACTCCCCGCACGCCCAGACCTCGTTAACTGGAGCGTGGACAATATAATTTGGGGGCCCAACAATCAGTGAACAAAGAATTGAAATGTGTCTGACTCTGATACCATGTAGAGAATGAATCTTGGGCCTAACTCAACCTCAAAAGCTAGCTTGTAGGGTGAGGATTGTCCAAATCCATATAAGGAGTCTATATTCCCATTTCATTTCCGATGTGGTACTCTTAACATATTCAACCTACAAAATTACATTCATTCTAAGATGTATTTTCAGATTAAGGCATCTAAATATTAAGATCTGAATATTATATACTAATTAAGACTGTATAATTTATGTTTTCAACATCTAATAAAATTTATCTTTAATTCATTTTCTTGTAGAATACTGATCGGTGTATTTTATATACACCTTTTTGAGTCATTTTTAGTTAGTATTTTACTCATTTCATTTATGTTTAGTATAGTATTATGGTCGTTTTCCTTTCTTTTGTGTCACAGCGGTCAGAAATGGAGAAATGACGAAAAGAAGATGAAATGAGCTTAATTGAGATGAAATTGCACACTTAAAGGGACCAATAAATGAAGTCTAAGAAGTCCCGGGAAGTATAGAAAAGATCGACGGCGGATGAAAATCGACGACGGTTAAGAACCGGTAACGCCACCGCGCGCTGGCCGACCACTGAAGTTGTCCGAAACTCTCTGATTTTTAGGCTCCGTGGCGCCCGACTGTATGGCCACGGCGCCGACGCGGTATTTTTGACGTTTTGGGTCGAATTTAACACGTTTTCAGGGTCCAAAAGGGATAATTTTTCCTACCTACATAATCCCTAACCCTTGACCTAAAGGATTCTTGGGCTATATATATTCTCTACATCATTCTCTAGAGGGGGATTCATTCCATCCATTGTACATACAACACAACTCTAGGAGGCGAAAATTTGAGTCCTAGTTCAAACATTTTCTTTTCTTTCTTTTTGCGTTGTTTATTTCAGTTCATGTATGGAGATTGTATTAGTTCTTAGCGTGACTATGGCTAGGAGCTAATTACTTTGTTAGGGTTTTTCCTTGTGATTCGCTTGAAACTCTATTCATGAATTAATACATTAGTTTGGTTTCTTCTTCACTTGATTAAGGTTTATTCAATAATTGATTTGATTGCTTGATAATTAATTGATAACTAGTTATCATCATTTGTATGAGTTCTAATCGAAATCCGAAATGAGAGATTGTGAATATGCTATAGTTGAATAAACATAGGTTTAAATCGTGGATGAAAGTACCCCGATACTTGTGTAGCTTAATAGGTTATTGCTCTTAATCCTCATCTGTAGTCAATCTTGTCATCGAAAGATAGAAGGGTTCTCCATTGGGGTTGAGTGTTTATATTACCTTAACAGGAGTATAAAACGGCTTAGTTAACTTGCTATCTTGACGTAGAAGAAGAAGTCAGTTTAATTGTATTAAGGATTGAATAGAGTGGATAGTTGATGATCTTGGAAGCCCCAATTCTCCATCATAACTGGTTTAATTCAAATTATTTTCTTAATTAGTTTATTTCCTGCATCAGCTTTAATTCTTAGTTATAATTCTCAACAAGTTAACGTTAACCAAATAGAAACTAAAGCATAGATAATCGGTACTTGAAAACCAGTCCCTGAGGACGATATTCGGTCTTACCCAGGCTATATTACTTGTAATGATACGTGCACTTGCTTTAAGCGTGTGTATAAATCGCACATCAAGTTTTTGGCGCCGTTGCCGGGCACTGGCGTACTTTCAATATCGATTTATCTATTCTTATTTCTAATTTGGTTGCTCCAAGAACAAGTTTCTAACTTGTTCTGCGAGCATCTTTTTATCACTTTTTTTTATTTTTTTATTTTGCAGGTTAAATTCAAAAAAAAAAACATAAATAAATGTCCATGGACTACTACTTCTATCAGGGGCAACAATTTCATCAACAACAGCTTAACCCACAGGTTCTGGAAGAAGATCCAGATGAGTTGAAGGCAGACATACTCAGGCTCACCAAGTGTCAGTCTCAGTTCATGGATGAGACAAGAGTGTCCCTCAGAAATTTGGAGACACAAATAGGGCAACTAATGGATAGGATGAGCAATACACTTCAAGAAAGTCTGCCTAGCGACACCGTTGTGGGAAGTGATAAGCAAAGTGAGGAACCTGAACCACACCCAGTTGTTGAGGAATCTGGCGAGATAGTTGGTGTAGAGAAGGAAAAGATTACTGAGATCCAATTATTCACCTTTTTGGATTTTTTGGAAATTCTTTTTCATGTACCCATTGCAAAAGAAATACCACCAGCGGTCACTGTTGATCCCCAAATAGGAAGCCCATACCATCAAGGGCACCCCCTAGAGTTGAGAGATGTAGGGAATTTCACTGATCCCTACATTATAGAGAGCCTAAAAGACAAGCATATCTTGTGTACTTGAGGGATAATCTTACGTCTAAGGCCCTTGTTTGAAAAAGGTGTTGTAGGAAAAGTGAGACCTGCAACAAACACTGTGCGGATTGCAAGAAGTTCGCAGAAGGATCAGTCGGGCACTAATAAAGGTTAACTGCGTCCGGCTAAAAGATGTTAAAGACAGCGCTTGTTGGGAGGCAACCCAATGTTTTTAATTATGTTAGTTTGATTTTTGTCTTTAGTTTGTTTTATTTTGTCTTGAACAGTCTCACGGTCTTGGGTTCTTGTTTTGTGTTGTTGGATGACAGGTGGACTGAAACCTAACTCTGAGGAAAAAGGATCAAAAACGCTGAAAAAAAGGAAAAACCGCCGTCAGCGCCACGGCGCCCAGAATCAGGCAGTGCGCTGAGCCAGAGAGCGATTTGCAGCCACGGCGCCGAATCTCAGGGTCGTGGCGCTGAAGGTTCGTGAGGCCAGACGCAATGCAAATTCGAATTTTCCTCCCGGACCTCGTTATGATTTGTGTTGTGTCAGTAAGTTGTCCCTATTTTTAGTCTTCACACATTGCGGACAATGTGTCGATTAAGTTTGGGGGGGTGTCTTATTGTTTTTGAGTCTTTTTTAATTATTTTGTGTGTTTTTGAGTATTTTTGAGTCATTATTATTTTTTAATTATTTTTATTATTATTATTATTATTATTGATCATGCATGCTGTAGTCACTTGAAACGCCTAATGAAGTAAAGTGAGATAATGTAATGGAATTAGAAGCAGAAAATCTGAACACTTAGGATAGATATGCCAAAAATTTATGAAATCGAACTATTTGGGATATTTTGCTTGATTTATGCATTGTTAGTGATTAAACCTATGTGTCTGCTTGCTTGCTATTTGAGGCGAAATAGTTAGGATATGCATGTTAGGGAGATGATTCAGACATTTCTTTGTTAGCCCTTTCTTACCATTCTTTGTCTATCCCTGACATTACAATTGAATCCCTAGTCAGCCCCTTTGAGCCAAAAATAAGATCTTTTCTTTGACACCATATAATTTCATATTTGTGCCATAAGTGAAAAAATTGATATGTTTGGAATATAAAGTGTTGAAAAAGAAACAAAAAGAGAGTGAACACTTTTGATGCACCCCAATGAAAAAAATAATAATCAATAGGCAAAAAGCCTAAGTTTGGGGGTGACTGTTATTCATCATACACGTCATTCTCTGAAAACAAAAGAAGAGAAAGATAGGTATGAGGTGAAAAAGAGAATCAAAAGAAAAGAGAATAATTGAAAGCAAAAGAGCTTATGGTACATACATTGAGTCTAAATGTCTATTTTTACTTACCCCTGCCTAAGCTTACATTACAACCCTGAAAAGACCTGAAGATATCTAATATGTGTATCTATGATTAGTGGAGAATAGCAAGTGAACAGACCATAGAATTTTGAAATTGACATGCATAGGTTAGGTACTCTTACTTCCATTGAGCATGATTGTAATGAATTTGCGAAATATCTGAATTGAAAATTTAGAGTGCTAAAAATAACCCATGCTATACATGTTCCTGCATATTATCCAACTGACCTTCATGTTTTCTAGTGACATTTGTGCAGCAGATTGATCAGAGTCTTGAATCTTTTATTTTCTTTTCTTTCGTGTCATTCATTCTATTTTGAGCTTTACTCGAGGATGAGCAAAGTTTAAGTTTGGGGGTGTTTGATCGGTGTATTTTATATACACCTTTTGAGTCATTTTTAGTTAGTATTTTACTCATTTCATTTATTTTTAGTATAGTATTAGGGTCGTTTTCCTTTCTTTTGTGTCACATCGGTCAGAAATGGAGAAATGGCGAAAAGAAGATGAAATGAGCTTAATTGAGATGGAATTGCACACTTAAAGGGGCCAATAAATGAAGTCTAAGAAGTTCCGGGAAGTATAGAAAAGATCAAACGAAGCCCGGATGAAAACTAGACGACGAAGCGAAGAACCGCCGAAAAAACGCCACCGGCGCCTGGCAGCAGCGCCGCGGCGCCGATCACTGAAGTTGTCCGAAACTCTCTGATATTTAGGCGCCGTGGCGCCCGACTGCAGGGCCACGGCGCCGACGCGATATTTTTGACATTTTGGGCGGAATTTGACACGTTTTCAGGGTCCAAAAATGATAACTTTTCCTACCTACATAATCCCTAACCCTTGACCTAAAGGATTCTTGGGCTATATATATTCTCTCTACATCATTCTCTAGAGGGGGATTCATTCCATCCATTGTACATACAACACAAATCTAGGAGGCGAAAATTTGAGACCTAGTTCAAGCATTTTCTTTTCTTTCTTTTTGCTTTGTTTATTTCAGTTCATGTATGGAGATTGTATTAGTTCTTAGTGTGACTATGGCTAGGAGCTAATTACTTTATTAGGGTTTTCCTTGTGATTCACTTGAAACTCTATTCATGAATTAATACATTAGTTTGGTTTCTTCTTCACTTGATTAAGGTTTATTCAATAATTGCTTTAATTGCTTGATAATTAATTGATCACTAGTTATCATCACTTGTATGAGTTCTAATCGAAATCCGAAAGGGGAGATTGTGAATATGCTATAGTTGAATAAACATAGGCTTAAATCGCGGACGAGAGTACCCCGATACTTGTGTAGCTTAATAAGTTATTGCTCTTAATCCTACTTTGTAGTCAATCTTGTCATCGAAAGATAGAAGAGTTCTCCATTGGGGTTGAGTGTTTATATTACCTTAACAGGAGTATAAAACGACTTAGTTAACTTGCTATTTTGACGTAGAAGAAGAAGTCGGTTTAATTGTATTAAGGATTGAATATAGTGGATAGTTGATGATCTTGTAAGCCCTAATTCTCCATCATAACTGGTTTAATTCAAAGTATTTTCTTAATTAATTTATTTCCCGCATCATCTTTAATTCTTAGTTATAATTCTCAACAAGTTAACGTTAACCAAATAGAAACTAAAGCATAGATAATCGGTACTTGAAAACCAGTCCCTGAGGACGATATTCGGTCTTACCTAGACTATATTACTTGTAACGATACGTGCACTTGCGTTAAGCGTATGTATAAATCGCACATCAAATACTAAATTAATCTAACACGGTATTAATAAAATATTTTAAAGAAATTATATGGCGATTGATGGCGGTCATGGATAGTGATAGTAGTTGTGGGTAGAAAGTGGTGATCATGGCGACTGTCGATAGTAGTTGATGATGGTAATTGGTGGCAACGACTGATAGTTGTGATCAAAGGCGAATCAAAAATTTCAAGAGGATAAGTGAACCATTATGTTTAAAGGCTGCTTTAAAGATTGAAGGAACAAAAGACACACAAGTGTAGCAAAGTTGGATTTGATCCCTTAACCTTAAGGAATTAAACCAAATGTATAACCAATGCACAACTCAGTCTCATTTGATCATGAATTCCTTTAGTTAATATATATATATATATATATATATATATATCTATATATATATATATATATATATATATTAAACATTATACATATAATACACCAAGTTTAGTCGAGTGACCATGAGTTCACGTGACCCCCCTATTTTTTCTATACATAAGTTTGCCCCTGATTGTGATGGATGATAGTGATAACTAATGGTAATTGTGACAGTGGTTAGCGATATATAGTGGTAACTAATGGTGGTGATTGGTGATTGTTGTGGTAATGATGATTGATGGTGATGATTGTAAATGGTGGCTAGTGACAACTAATTGTAGTGATTGACAATGGTGATAGTTGTGACTAAGAATGATGATTGTAGATGGCGAGTGGTCCAAGTAGTTGATAATGGTTGTCGGCTGCGATGATTGTTGATAATGGTGGATGATGGCTAGCGGTGAATGAATGGAATTGGTGAATTGCGATCTATGTAGAATTATTTAAACATACATCTTAATGATATTGATGATAGTAATAGCTAATAATGATGAATAATCTAGTAAAAAAACTTAATATCATTAAATGTCTAGTAATTTAGGTGTGCAATCTACAAATCAATTCAAGTTTAGGAAGGGGGTTTATGTATTTCCAAAAAGGTAACAAATATATGTAGGGGTCGTCTTGAGCATTAGACCAGTAAGGCCATTGCCTTAGGCCCCATAATTTAGGGGCTTCACTTTTTTCTCTTTACATATTTATTATGAATTAATTATTTTTAATTTTGAATTTATTTAAAACTATTTTAAATTATATAGTCAGACGTTGTTATAATAACATTGTTGGGTTCGTAATTTTTTTACTGCTACAGTGAATGGTTGTTATACTATAACAATAGTGACATTTAAATAATATTTCACTGTTATAGGCAAAAAGATTTAAAAATCTATTTTTTTTTATTTTTAGTTGTCAAATCCTAAGCTTAATCACACTTTGTATATATAACGAAGAAAAATCATTTAATGAATATGTATATGTGCGTGTGTATATATGGGAAATAATGTGTAGTAACAAGGAAATGTGAATGTAACAACAACAACAACTAAGTTAGAAATCTGGAAATCAACAAAATAATTGGTTTGCTGAGTCGACTGAATTCTCAATCTATCCTTAAGATAATATTACCCCGTATATCCTTTCAACGGTGTAATGACAACTTATCTCCTAAGATAAAACAACAATCAAACAAATGACCAAAGGGAACTCAAGTGTTCACTTAGGAAGAAAGATATTTGAGTGTTTTGTGATTGCAAGAGAGGAAGACAATTTCAGAGAATTGTTAAGTGTCAATGTGTGTTTTACAATTGTGCCAAAGACATCAATTTATAGGTAGATGATTATGTCTTCATAATTAACCAAATGAATGACCATCAATATCAAGTAATGACCATTGATATTGAGGTTAATTCAGCCTAGTAATGACTGAAATCAATAGCCAAGTAATAGAGATTAAATGCTCCAAAGTCAGCCCAAGAATCAGTTTTAATTCGCCTCCAACTGGAACTGAAACGCTAATTAGAGTCGCGGTCCTTCGGGAAGGCGTCACGGTGCTTCAATTCCAATGAGCTACTGGAATTGAAACGGCATTTAGAGTCGGGGCTCTGGGAGGAGGTGCCACTTTGTTGCGTCGCGGCCCTTTTCGGCTCCGCGATGATTTCTGATTCGTTTAATCTTTTACACATTTATTTCTTTCATTTACCAATGTGAAACCATTTGTCATTTGGCCAATAACCGTCTATTCTCTTACGTCTCAAACAATTCGTATACGTACAAATATCTCTTCCATTTAAGGAAATTACGATCCTTGACACTTTATGTGCACGTGTGTGGAAACCATGTTTCCGACGTGCGGAGCCCCAATTGTTCGAGTCATAATTAATAGGATTAATTTTATTTCACGTTTAGTAAATTTCCAACAATCCCCTCTTGGAAGAGATTTTGGTGCACGCACATGGTGTCTTTCGAGTAATCACTCGGCGGATTGATGTTGCATCTGGAGAGGTAGCCGTAGCTTTGAACCTTCCATAATATAATACCATCGGACATATTTACTGCGCGGTAAACGTGATATCTTGAACCGTCAGTGTTTAGTATATGCCAAGACAATGGTACCAACACAACACCTTTCCTACTCAATCTTTCTAATGTTTTTGTCCGTCGTGGGCCGTGGACACCCTTGGATTCTTAAGTGCGTTTATTTGAGGAGGCCTGTCCTCGCACTTAAATAGGTGGTCTCCTATAAAGTATCCTGCAATACCCCGCTACACAAGCGTTAGGAACCGTTAAAAATTTCCCCAACCTAACCTTAACTATTGAGGATCATTAAAGGTTTGGAAATTTATCCTTTACCCCTCTTACAGGTAGCACTTTTTGTCTTTCACAGGAACGACCTTGGATTATGTTTCTTAAGAAGAAAAAATTATCCGAAGTGCTCATGCTTCCACCGAAGCGCTCATGCTTCCACCGAAGCGCTCTTGCTTCTACCGAAGCGCTCACGGAACCTTTACAGTTTAGTTTTTCCATTGAACCTTATTCCTGGGATCTCCAGTCTCTAAGGCTGGGTGTCCACTATATCGGTTCTTATTATTTGAGTATTAAGCCCATTCCCCTAGACAGACAGAACATCTGATCTTTGGGTATTCCATTCGTCAAGGAATCTGCGATATTTCCTTAGATTTTACATGGAAATAACACCCGAGGTGATCAGCTGCCTAACAGACTCATGTCTCCGTCGAATATGACAAGACTTACAGTTGTATATAGAACTTCGTGCCCTTCCTAGATCCGACTGACTATGGTAGTTGATCATTACAGAAGACATAGGTTTATCCCAACATGGGACATCCTCTAGAATATCATGAAGCCACTCAGCTTCCTCTCCCGCTTTATCTAAAGCGATAAATTCCGACTCCAGCGTGGATCGGGTAATAAGAGTTTGCCTAGAGGATTTCCAAGACACAGCACCACCACTGATTGTAAAAGTATATCCGCTGGTGGACTTGATATCGTCGCTATCAGATATCCAGTTTGCATCATTGTACCCCTCTAGTACAGCTGGATATCTCGAATAGTGTAACCCGAAATTTAGCGTGAACTTCAGGAACCGTAGTACCCTATTCAACGCTTTCCAGTGATCCTCACTTGGATTACGGGTGAACCTAGCCAATTTATTGACTGCATGAGCGATATCAGGTCGAGTGCAATTTGTGATATACATCAGACTACCAATTACCTGCGCATAATGCTCCTGGCGTACGGGCTCACTGTTACACCCTGTAGTGTAGGTCACGCATATGAAATCGTACGAAAGGGTGTAAGACTTAAAATTTTCGGAAGATAGGTTGACGGATTGTTTCAGACGGGTTTTTGGTCAATTTTGAGGCGGGTTATGACCCGTTACATTGAGAGTTCCTGGGTGTTTCAAAGGCCTAGTGCGTAGTTCGTTGAGTCTAGTTTCCAACGCAACCAACCGTTCATCGATAGGACATCGGAGTAGAAAGTTATGGGGGTTACAAGTTAAGTGCGCAGTCGGACAGAAATGTGTTTGATCGAGAGCCACGGACGCGGCGCGGATGACTGAGGTTATTTGAAGTTGCAGCGCCTTGTGGAAGCGAGCGCAGCGCGGCGGGTTCTGCGAAGTTGAGTGGAAAATTTTGAACTGTTTTGTTTTAAAAAAGGCCATGGGAGGGTGACAAGTGTCCCCCCCCCCCCCCATCTGATTTTTGCATGCACTACTTATTGACCAAGTCTTGAAGACTTGGTCATTCTTCAAGCTCTCATCTCTCTCTAAAAATAAAAGCTCTTCCTTCTCTCTAGAAAATTAAGAGAAAATCAAGGATTGAGGAAAATCTGAAAATTGTGGCAAGAAGGAAACTTGTTGGCAAGCTTGTAGGAGCTATTGTGGTGGTGTTTGTGGAAAGGAGGCTAGTGTATTTGTTGGATTAATGTGGCTAAAGCTCTAAGGTAACAATTCTTCTCTTGTAGCTAGTTTTGGTGTTGCATGTGAAGAAGAAAGAACTTGTAGTAGTAGATATTGCTATTAGATAAATTGCATGTAAGAAATATGGTTTGGATATGTAAGAATTGAATAAGAAGGTTATGTAAGCATGTTGTGGCCAAAGTACTACTTTAAACTTGTTAAGTTGGTGGTTGTACATTGTGGGGCAGAATTTTACACATCCAAGTTTAGGTGTGTAATCCCCTTTGAAATGTTTGGATTGTTGGGCCTTAAATGTGGCGTTTGGATGTTGAATTCGGCCTTGGAAAAGGTGGCAAAGTATGTAGAAACAAAGGAAATGCTGCCCAATTTTCCGTAGAATTTAGTGACTTTACACTTGGATAATTCTATGTTGAAACTAGAGGTTAATAAACATATTATGGTCATTATAGGTTGACATACTACGTGCGGTATTTTGGACTTAGCAAGTGGATTGACCGAAGAGGTATGTGGAACTTTCCTATCTCTTGAGCATGAATGGTTTTACCTATGTAGTACGATAGACGTACAAGGTTTGATATCCCTTACTTGTTTTAAGGATGTCTTGAGTTTTCAAAGTTAAGGGACTTGATGTGTTCAACTATATGATTCTTGTTTCTTTTTAAAAAGTGTAAGTCTCTTGGGTTTTAGAAAAATGTATTTGACTAAGGTATAACTGTCACGACCCGACCTCGGGGCCGCGACTGGTGCCCTACCGGGGCACCCCGTCAGGTATACATCAGAGAATAGCAGCGGAACATACATAACACATAACCTGTATAAAGTAAACATCACTGGCCACCCGATAAGGCTACCTTCCATAACATATACTTAATCAAAAGTACAACTTGTTCTTACAGCCCAAAACACAAATGTGACCACAGACCTCTAAGAATAACAACTGTGGCGGGACAGGGCCCCGCCATACCCTAGAATGTACACAGTACCTATAGCATCAGGGAAGAACCGTACAAACAAAACAAGCTTCCGGAGGAATGGAGCTTCTGACACCGGAACAGTGATCCTAAGAATGAGGATCCACCACCTGCTTACCTCTACCTGCGGCATGACGCGGCCAGGAAATGTCGATTACAATATGTACTAAGTATGCGGCTGGAAAATACGAAAATACCTCAAGTTTAAAATAGCGAAGACATGTATAAAAATCAGTTCTGACAACGTGCCTTACCAATAATGAGAATATCAAACATATACAATCTGCATGAAAATAGGAAGCTCATGGTCAAAGCAAGGTCATCCGCCGCATGATGTCATTAAGCACTCCTACTCGGGACTATTTCACCGCATGGGTCATGTGGACCCGCATGAGGCATTCCTCGCATAGGCTGTACTCACCCGCATGGGACTATTTCACCCGCATGAGCCCTACGGACTCGCATGAGGTATTCCTCGCATCGTGGGTAGCAAATCCACGGAATATGTGGTATAACGTCTTGGGGATTTACCCCTCATTTATACTCTTACCACAGGCGGGTGGTATAACGGCAGGGATGTACCCTCATTTATACTCTTACCCTGAAGCAGGTGGTATAACGGCTTGGGGATGTACCCCTCATTTATACTCTTACCCTGGAGAAGGTGGTATAACGTCTTGGGGATGTACCCCTCATTTATACTCTTACCCTGGAGAAGGTGGTATAACGTCTTGGGGATGTACCCCTCATTTATACTCTTACCCTAGCTCAACCGGTCATCATACATAATATAAATAAGAGAAAATCCGGGGATTTAACCCAAAGTACTACATACTTCCACTCTTTTAAAATGACTCTTTTTCACATAAAACTTTTGGACAATTGATGCCTTAGAACCAATTTGCCTTTCACAACCTCAAATCATTTATCCACACTTATTTTACTTAGAGTAAATCTTTCTTTGTTAACCTTTCATAAAGCTAATATAATCAACTTCCCATAAAGCCATTATATTAATGTTATACCTTAGTCAAATACATTTTCCTAAAACCCAAGGGACTTACACTTTTAAGGAAAACAAGAATCAAATACTTGAACACATCAAGTCCCTTAACTTTGAAAACTCAAGACATCCTTAAAATGAGTAAGGGATATAAAACCTTGTACGTATATCGTACTACATAGGTAAAACCATTCATGCTCAAGAGATAGGAAAGTTCCACATACCTCTTCGATCAATCCACTTGCTAAGCCCAAAATACCGCACGTAATATGTCAACCTAAAATGACCATAATACGTTTATTAACCTCTAATTTAATGTAGAATAATCCAAGTTCAAGTCACTAAATCCTATGGAAAATTGGGCAGCATTTCCTTTGTTTCTACATACTTTGCCACCTTTTTCAAGGCCGAATTCAACATCCAAACGACACATTTAAGGCCCAACAATCCAAACATTTCAAAGGGTATTACACACCTAAACTTGGATGTGTAAAATTCTGCCCCATAATGTACAACCATTAACTTAACAAGTCTAAGGTAGTTTTTAGGCTACAACATGCTCACATAACCCTTTTAACCAATCCTTTCATATCCAAACCATATTTCTTACATGCAATGAATCTAAGAGCATTATTTACTACTACAAGTTCCTTCTTCTTCACATGCAACACAAATAACTAGCTATAAGAGAAGAATTGTTACCTTAGAGCTTTAGCCAAAATTATTCCAACAATTTTGCTAGCCTCTTTTCCAAGAACACCACCACAACAACCCTTACAAGCTAGCCACAAGCTTCCTTCTTGTCCTAACTTTTCAGATTTTCCTTAAGCTTTGAATTCCTCTTGGAATTCTAGAGAGAAGTGAGAGCTCTAGCTTTAGAGAGAGAGAAGGACTTTGAAAGATGACCAAGTCTTCAAGACTTGGTCAATATAAAGGACATGCAAAATCAGATGGGGAACTTGTCACCTCCTGGCCTTTTAAAAGAAGAAATCTGATTTTCGCCGGTTTTTCGCGAAATTCCGCCTCGGCCTGCGGCGGCCGGCGCTGCAAGTTCCCCCACCTCACAGAACTTGGCGCGGCCACCTTCCTGCGCCGCGGCGCTGCAACTTCAGCGACCCCTCAGAATATCCGTGCGCGCCGTGGCTCACGGCCAAACACATTTACGCGATTGCGTCTCGAACTTGTAACTCCCGTAACTTTCTACTCCGATGTCCTATCGATGAACGGTTGGTTGCGTTGGAAACTAGAATCAATGAACTACACACTAGGCTTTTGAAACACCTAAGAACTCTCAATTTAACGGGTCATAACCCGCCTCAAAGTTGACCGAAAACCCATCCGAAACAATTCGTCAACCCGTCCTTCTAAAATTTTAATTCTTACTCCCTTTCGTACGCTCTCATACGCATGACCTGAATTATGGGGTGTAGCATTATCCCCCCTTAGAAACATTCGTCCCGAATGTTCCTTCTAGGCTCACTCAATCCACAATCTCAACATAGACCTTCTTAACTATTCTCTTGCAAATAAAGACGCTCCACATAGCCACAATAATACTTAAGCATAATTGCCAAATAAAACTAACAAGCAGGAAAGTGGGTTACCTGGAGGTGTAGGGAATAAGTGAGGATACTTCTTCATCATGTCATCCTCTGCTTCCCACGTCATCTCCACCCTGTTCTCGTTTCGCCATAAGACTTTGACGGAAGCCACATCCTTTGTCCGAAGTCGCCTAACCTGACGATCGAGTATCTCTATGGGACTCTCCTCATACGATAACCCCTCTGTCACATGGACATCACAAATTGGGTGCACTCTAGATGGATCTCCAATACATTTCCGTAACATAGACACATGGAAAACTGGATGTACTGCCTCCAGATCGGACGACAGATCCAACTCATAGGCAACTTTGCCTACCCTACGGACAATCTGATAAGGCCCAATGTACCTTGGGCTGAGTTTCCCTTTCTTCCCAAATCTCATCGCGCCCTTCATGGGCGATACCTTCAGGAAAACCCAATCATCTATCTCAAACTCCAAGTGTCGACGCCGATGATCTGCATACGACTTCTGTCGACTCTGAGCTGCCAACAACCGCTCCTGGATAAGCTTCACCTTATCCACTGCCTGCTGAATCAAGTCTGGCTTGACCAACTGAACTTCTCCCACCTCAAACCAACCTATCGGTGATCTGCACTTCCTCCCGTATAAAGCCTCATAAGGCGCCATCTGGATACTAGAATGATAGCTGTTGTTATAAGCAAACTCCACCAGAGGTAAATGATCCTCCCAGCTACTCCTGAAATCAATAACACAAGCCCGCAGCATATCCTCAAGGGTCTGGATAGTACGATCGGCCTGTCCGTCGGTCTGAGGGTGAAACGCAGTACTGAGACTCACTTGTGTCCCTAATCCCTTCTGGAACGACCTCCAGAAGTTAGCCATGAACTGGGCTCCTCTGTCCGAAATAATCGATATAGGAACTCCGTGCAGTCTCACAATCTCTCTGATATACAGTCTAGCATAATCCTCGGCCGAAAAAGTCGTCCTGACTGGAAGAAAATGAGCTGATTTCATCAGCCTGTCGACAATAACCCAAATGGAATCATTCTTTCTCTGAGTGTGAGGTAACCCTGTAATAAAATACATATTTACCACCTCCCACTTCCAAGTCGGAATATCAATAGCCTGCAACAACCCACCACGGTGCTCAACCTTAACTCGCCGATTCGGCGCTGCGCCACGAACTCATGGCGTCCTCTTCGTGTCGTCCGCAATAGATACACCTGAGGTCATGGTACATCTTAGTCGACCCCGGGTGAATAGAATAACGAGCACTGTGCGCCTCCCCCAGAATCTGCTAACGAAGTCCTGTCACATTGGGAACACACAACCAGCCCTCAAATCTTAGCACCCCGTCAGGTGCTATCTCAAATAGACTCTTCTCCTCCCGAAGTGTTGCATATCGATACCGTACCATAATCGGATCCTCATACTGTCGCCTTTTCACCTCCTCGACGATGGAAGACTCGGCAACCTCTCAAACCCGAACTCCACTACTATCAGAATCAACCAAACGAACCCCAAGGCTCGCTAGCTGATGTAACTCTTGGACCATATCCCTTCTCTCTGGCTGCACACCTGACAGACTACCCATCGATCGGCGACTAAGGGCGTCTGCAACTACATTGTCCTTCCCTGGATGGTATAGAATATCAACATCATAATCCTTAAGCAGCTCCAACCACCGTCTCTGCCGCAAGTTCAGCTCCATCTGGCTGAATATATACTGGAGACTCTTGTGGTCTGTGTATATGTCCACATGAACTCCATATAAATAATGTCTCCAGATCTTCAAGGCATGAATCACTGCTGCCAACTCTAAGTCATGTGTGGGATAGTTCTTCTCATGCTTCTCGATGTCGAGATCGTCTGCTATAACCTTGTCGTCTTTATGACGCCCAAGCCCGACACTGACGCATCACGATAAACCACATATCCGTCTAAACCCTGCGGAAGAGTAAGGCCAGGCGGTCGTCAATTTCTCCTTTAGCAACTGGAAACTTCCCTCACAAGCATTCGTCCACCGGAACATAGCTGCCTTCTGAGTCAGCTTAGTCAAAGGTGCTGAAATGGAAGCAAACTTCTCCACAAAGCTCCGATAATAACCTGCAAGGCCCAAAAAGCTGCGCACCTCCGTCGGTGTAGTGGGTCTGGGCCAAGTCTTGACTGCCTCAATCTTTGCTGTATCAACCTGAATACCATCGGCCCCGATAACATGCCCTAAGAAAGCCACTGAGGCCAACCAAAACTCGCATTTTGAGAACTTGGCATACAACTGTCGGTCTCGGAGGACTCCCAATATCGTCCTCAAATGATCCGCATGTTCCCGCTCTGTGCGCGAATAAACCAGGATATCATCAATGAATACTATAACGAACATATCCAAGAATGGCTGGAACACCCGGTTCATCAAATCCATGAATACTGTTGGGGCGTTGGTCAACCCGAAAGACATCACCCTGAACTCATAGTGCCCATACCGGGTCCTGAATGCAGTCTTTGGGATATCTGCCTCTCTAACTCGCACCTGATGATAACCAGATCGCAGGTCTATCTTGGAGAAACACCTTGCACCCTGCAACTGGTCAAACAAATCATCAATCCTGGGGAGGGGATATCTGTTCTTGATAGTTACCTTGTTCAGCTGCCTGTAATCAATACACATACGCAGCGTCCCATCCTTCTTCTTTACAAATAACACTGGCGCTCCCCAGGGAGAAACACTTGGCCTGATAAAGCCTTTCTCCGGCCAAGTCCTTGGTGGTCCTTCAATTCCTTCAACTCGGCAGGTGCCATCCTGTATGGCGGAATAGATATCGGTCGAGTGTCTGGCGCCAAATCAATGCAAAACTCAATCTCCCTCTCAGGAGGGATACCTGGAAGCTCGTCTGGGAATACGTCGGAAAACTCTCTAACGACCGGAACTGACTGAAGGTCCGGTATCTCAACATCGGTATCGAATACCCGAACCATATGGTAGATATACCCCTTCCGCACCATCTTCCTATCCTTGAGGTAAGAAATAAATCTACCCCTCGGCGATGCAGTATTCTCCTTCCACTAGATAACCGGCTCACCAGGAAACTGGAACCGAACTAATCTCTCTCTACAGTCCACATTGGCATAGCAAGACGCTAGCCAATCCATACCCATAATCACATCAAAGTCTGTCATATCCAACTCTATCAAGTCGGCTAGAGTCTGACGACTGTCTATAGTCACTGGGCAAGCCTTATATACCCGCTCAGCTACCACCGAATCACCTACTGGCGTAGCCACCTCAAAAGGTTTTATGGACTCGGGCTCTATCCCTATTCTACCAGCAATATGAGGAGATATATAGGACAAGGTAGAACCTGGATCTATCAAAGAATATACATCACAACAAGAAACCAATAATGTACTGGCGACATCCGGTAGCGCCTCGCAGTCTGGCGGTGGACATAGCATAAATGCGATTCGAGGACCGCTGGGCGGGACCCTACCACGACCTCTGCGCGGCTGCTGGCGTGACCACCCTACCTCGGGCGCATAACCGTCGAAGGCGAAGATCCGACAAGCGACCTGTCCGGTGAACCATCACACTTCCGTCACCTCTGGACGGACAATCTCTCCTCAAATGGCCTGTGACCACAAGAGTAACAAGCTCACGAAGGAACACGACACTCTCGCAGGTGAGACCTACCGCATCGAGCACCTTGAGATGGGGTGGTCTCGATCGATGCGATCTCGCTTCCTGAAACCCGAAGTCCGGAGCCACGACCGCCTCACGAATACCGGTGATCGGACCTCGCCGGCGAGAAGGAGCACTCTGTGCTTGCTGAAATGTGGACCTAGTCTGCTGAAATTTGCCGCCTCAGCGCCTGAGACCTGTGTCACGACCTCTTGGGCTGGCCCTCTTGGGCTGGCCTAAGTCTAGCTGATCCTCCCTCTCTCTGTCCTCAATCCCCTGCGCATACGCTGCGTTACGGCAATATCCATCCTCGGTGAAGAGCCACTCCTAATAAGCGTGTAATGACGGTCTAGCTCCATCACATATCGATGAACCCTGTCTGCCATGTCAGCTACAATGGTGTGCGCATACCTGGCTAAGGAGTCAAACTCCAGGCTGTACTCCCTGATAGTCCTCCCGTTCTGCCTTAAGGTCAAGAATCTATCTACGCGAGCTCTCCTCATCTCAGAAGGTAAGAAGTGATCCAGGAAAGCCTATGTGAACTCCTCCCAAACAGCTGGAAGAGCATCCTCACCTCTCGATAACTCCCATGACTCAAATCAGTTCAACGCAATATCACGTAACTGGTAAGAGGCTAATATGACGGACTCAGTCTCCGAGGCCCTAAGCACCTGCATAGTCCGTGAATCGCCGAACAAACTCCACGAGGATCCTCGCCGGACCTCGAACCATAGAACTTCGGGTGGATGACAACCAGAAATCCGAATCCGTAAGCGCCGGCTCTGGGTTGTTGCTGCTGCTCTGTCGTGTTGCCACCTTATCTTTGGTCAATAACCGGATCTGCTCCCCGTAATCTCTATACTCAGACCTTGGCTGTGGGACTGGAGGTTCCGGTATCGCGATCTCGATGGCCGCTTCTTTGCCTCAAACTCATTGATGGCGGCGTCGTGGAACTCGCGCCGAAAACATCATCCACAGTAAGGGCTGTGCCTCGTGACCCTCCGCGTCCCGATGGCGGCTCCTCCATTGCCTTGCCGCCACGGGCGCGGTTGCCTTGCGTGGAGGCATAACTGGTACATAAAGGAAAATATCAGAGGAAGTTCAACCTATATCACATCTCTATTGCACGATCTTTAGAGTGAAAGAATGGAAACCAATCCTAAGTATCCTGCAGCCTCCTGATTATAGATGTGGTGCACAACACACCGATAATCAAGACTCCACTAGACACGGTCTGTAGACACTTTCCGAGGACTAACTGCTCTGATACCATTTTGTCACGACCCGACCCCGGGGCCGCGACTGGTGCCCTACCGGGGCACCCCGTCAGGTATACATCAGAGAATAGCAGCGGAACATACATAACACATAACCTGTACAAAGTAAACATCACTGGCCAGCCGATAAGGCTGCCTTCCATAACATATACTTAATCAAAAGTACAACTTTTTCTTAAAGCCCAAAACACAAATGTGACCACAGACGTCTAAGAATAACAACTGTGGCGGGACAGGGCCCCCCATACCCCTGAATGTACACAGTACCTATAGCATCAGGGAAGAACCGTACCAACAAAACAAGCTTCCGGAGGAATGAAGCTTCTGACACCGGAACAGTGATCCTAAGAATGAGGATCCACCACCTGCTTACCTCTACCTGCGGCATGAACGCAGCCGAGAAAGTCGATTACCTGATATGTACTAAGTATGCGAAACTGGAAAATACTGAAAATACCTCAAGTTTAAAATAACTGAAGACATGTATAAAAATCAGTTTACAGAACACTGTGCCTTACCAATAATGAGAATATCAAACATATACAATACTGCATGAAAATAGGAAGCTCATGGTCAAAGCAAGGTCATCCGCCCCGCAGTATCATTAAGCACTCCTACTCCTGGGACTATTTCACCCGCATGGGTCATGTGGATCCGCATGAGGTATTCCTCGCATAGGCTGTACTCACCCGCATGGGACTATTTCACCCGCATGAGCCCTACGGACTCGCATGAGGTATTCCTCGCATCGTGGATAGCAAATCCACGGAATAGGTGGTATAACGTCTTGGGGATTTACCCCTCATTTATACTCTTACCCTGAAGCAGGTGGTATAACGTCTTGGGGATGTACCCCTCATTTATACTCTTACCCTGGAGAAGGTGGTATAACGTCTTGGGGATGTACCCCTCATTTATACTCTTACCCTGGAGAAGGTGGTATAACGTCTTGGGGATGTACCCCTCATTTATACTCTTACCCTGGAGAAGGTGGTATAATGTTTTGGGGATGTACCCCTCATTTATACTCTTACCCTAGCTCAACCGGTCATCATACATAATATAAATAAGAGAAAATCCGGGGATTTAACCCAAAGTACTACATATTTCCACTCTTTTTAAAATGACTCTTTTTCACATAAAACTTTTGGGCAATTGATGCCTTAAAATCAATTTGCCTTTCACAACCTCAAATCATTTATCCGCACATATTTTACTTAGAGTAGATCTTTCTTTGTTAACCTTTCATAAAGCTAATATAATCAACTTCCCATAAAGTCGTTATATTAATGTTATACCTTAGTCAAATACATTTTCCTAAAACCCAAGGGACTTACACTTTTAAGGAAAACAAGAATCAAATACTTGAACACATCAAGTCCCTTAACTTTGAAAACTCAAGACATCCTTAAAACGGGTAAGGGATATCAAACCTTGTACGTATATCGTACTACATAGGTAAAACCATTCATGCTCAAGAGATAGGAAAGTTCCACATACCTCTTCGATCAATCCACTTGCTAAGCTCAAAATACCGCACGTAATATGTCAACCTAAAATGACCATAATACGTTTATTAACCTCTAATTTAATGTAGAATAATCCAAGTTCAAGTCACTAAATCATATGGAAAATTGGGCAGCATTTCCTTTGTTTCTACATACTTTGCCACCTTTTTCAAGGCCAAATTCAACATCCAAACGCCACATTTAAGGCCCAACAATCCAAATATTTCAAAGGGGATTACACACCTAAACTTGGATGTGTAAAATTCTGCCCCATAATGTACAACCATTAACTTAACAAGTCTAAGGTAGTTTTTAGGCTACAACATGCTCACATAACCCTTTTAACCAATCCTTTCATATCCAAACCATATTTCTTACATGCAATGAATCTAAGAGCATTATTTACTACTACAAGTTCCTTCTTCTTCACATGCAACACAAATAACTAGCTATAAGAGAAGAATTGTTACCTTAGAGCTTTAGCCAAAATTATTCCAACAATTTTGCTAGCCTCTTTTCCAAGAACACCACCACAACAACCCTTACAAGCTAGCCACAAGCTTCCTTCTTGTCCTAACTTTTCAGATTTTCCTTATGCTTTGAATTCCTCTAGGAATTCTAGAGAGAAGTGAGAGCTCTAGCTTTAGAGAGAGAGAAAAACTTTGAAAGATGACCAAGTCTTCAAGACTTGGTCAATATAAAGGACATGCAAAATCAGATGGGGAGGGGGGGGACACGTGTCACCCTCCCATGGCCTTTTTAAAAGAAGAAATCTGATTTTCCTCAATTTTTCGCGAAATTCCGCCTCGGCGCGCGGCCCTGCGGCCGTGCGCGCGGCCTCAACTTCCGCCACCTCGCAGAACTTCGCGCGACCTGCTTCCGGCGCGCGCTGCAACTTCAGCGACCCCTCGAATATCGGCGCGCGGCCCTACGGCGCGCGACCGCGTAACTCTGACCGAAACACATTTCTGCCCTACTGCGTACTGAACTTGTAACTCCCGTAACTTTCTACTCCGATGTACTATCGACGAACGGTTGGTTGCGTTGGAAACTAGACTCAATGAACTACACACTAGGCTTTTGAAACACCTAAGAACTCTCAATGTAACGGGTCATAACCCACCTCAAAGTTGACCAAAAACCCGTCCGAAACAATCCGTCAACCCGTCCTTCTAAAATTTTAAGTCTTACTCCCTTTCGTACGCTCTCATACGCATGACCTGAATTACGGGGTGTAGCAATAACGTTAATATAATGACTTTATGGAAAGTGATTATATTAGCTTTGGAAAGTTAATAAAGGAAGATTTACTCTAAGTAAAATGAGTACGGATAAATGATTTGAGATTGTGAAAGACAAATTGAATTTTTAAGGCATAAATTGCCTAAGGTTTTAAAAGAGTAGAAGTATGTAGTACTTTGGGTTAAATTCCCGGATTTCCTTTATTAAGATACGTTAGTGCCTTAAGTAAAATAAAATGAGAGGGTATATGAACAAGACTAATATGAAGTTAGGGGCTTTCTTAACTTATTTATGTTATGTATGATGGCCGGTTGAGCTAGGGTAAGAGTATAAATGAGGGGTAAACCCCCAAGACGTTATACCACCTTCTCCAGGGTAAGAGTATAAATGAGGGGTAAACCCCCAAGACGTTATACCACCGCTTGTGGTAAGAGTATAAATGAGGGGTAAACCCCCAAGACGTTATACCACCTATTCCGTGGATTTGCTACCCACGATGCGAGGAATACCTCATGCGAGTCCGTAGGGCTCATGCGGGTGAAATAGTCCCATGCGGGTGAGTATAGCCTATGCGAGGAATACCTCATGCGGGTCCACATGACCCATGCAGGTGAAATAGTCCCAGGAGTAGGAGTGCTTAATGATACTGCGGGGCGGATGACCTTGCTTTGACCATGAGCTTCCTATTTTCATGCAGTATATTATATGCTTGATATTCTCATTGTTAGTAAGGCACAGTGTTCTGTAAACTGATTTTTATACATGTCTCCAGTTATTTTAGACTTATGAGGTATTTTTCAGTATTTTCCAGTTTCGCATACTTAGTACATATTGTGTACTGACCCCCTTCCTCGGGGGTTGCGTTAAATCATGCGGTAGGGGTAGCGGTGATGGATCCTCATTCTTAGGATCACTGCTGCAGTGTCGAGCTCCGTTCCTCGGAGGCTTGTTTTTAGTGCGGCTTTTTCCACGATCAGTAGGTATTTTGTACATTCAGGGGTATGGCGGGGCCCTGTCCCGCCACAGTTATTATTCTTAGAGGTATGTGGTCACGTTTGTGGTTTTGGGCTGTAAGAACAAGTTGTACTTTTGATTAAGTATATTTTTATGGAAGGCAGCCTTATCGGCTTGCCAGTGTTGTTTACTTTATACAGGTTTATGTGTTATGTATGTTCCGCTGCTATTCTCTGATGTATACCTGACGGGGTGCCCCGGTAGGACACCAGTCGCGGCCCCGGGATCGGGTCGTGACACTCACCAAGATGTTTGTCTATCTTTTGACTTATATCCAATATTGTCGATACCGGTGAACTGTCGAACATCCCAAATTTCTTTAGTACATCCTCGATGTAGTGAGATTGAGACAAGACCAGTCCATTAGATGTCTTAGAGATCTTGATCCCTAAGATGACATCTGAAATGCCCATATCTTTCATGTCAAAACACTGTTTTAACATGTTCTTAGTCTCTAGGATTATCACAGGACTGCTTCCACTGATCAACAAGTCATCTACATAAAGACATATCATGACGAATGATTCGACATTTCCTTTCATGTAGACACATTTGTCACCTTCATTAATGGCGAACCATTTTGATAGTAGAGTGCTATCAAATTTTTGGTGTCATTATTTAGGGGCCTATTTCAGCCCGTACAACGATTTAACAAGCCAACACACTTTTTTCTCTTGTCCTGGAACCACATACCCCTCGGGTTGGTCCATATATATTTCTTCTTCCAAATTACCATTTAGGAATGCTGTCTTAACATCCATTTGATGTATTTCAAGATCCTGCAAGGCGGCGATAACTATGAACATACGTATGGATGTCATTCTAGACATTGGAGCGTAGGTGTCGAAGTAATCAAGGCCCTCCTTTTAGCGATAGCCCTTGACTACCAACCTAGCCTTGTACTTGTCGATAGATCCATCTGCTTTTAAATTCCGTTTAAGGATCCACTTACAACTCAAAGGTTTGTGTCCCGGGGGAAGTTCATTCAACTCCCAGGTGTGGTTATGCAGGATGGATTCTATCTCACTTTCTAAAGCTTCCTTCCAGAGCGGTGCTTTTGGAGTTGACAATGCTTCGGCGATTGTCTGTGGTTCATCCTGAACCAAATAAGCTTCAAAGTCTGGACCGAAGGACTTGTCCTTCCGGGACCTTTTACTTCGCCTTGGTTCCATCTCTGAATCTTCCAAGTCCTGAGAATCTAGAATACTGGATTCCGGATAATCAGCCACTTCAGAATTCACTAGATCTGAACCGTTTGGATCTAGGTAGTCATCAACTCCTTGATCCTCAGGGATTTTATCATAACTTCGTTTGCGAGAGGTTATGTTGTTTTCCTTATATGGAAACGTGTCTTCAAAGAACCACGCATTCCTTGATTCCATGATCGTACCTTCATAAATGTCTGGTACATCCGAATTATGCACTATGAAGCGATAAGCACTACTGTTATTGGCATATCCGATGAATATGCAATCCACAGTCTTAGGTCCAATATTGACATGTTTTGGCATAGGTACTTTTACCTTGGACAGACAACCCCATACCTTCAAATACTTGTAGGTAGGTTTTTTTCCTTTCCATAGCTCGTATGGAGTCTTGTCCTTACCTTTGTGTGAGACTCTATTAAGAATCTTATTTGCGGTAAGGACATCTTCTCCCCACATGTGTTGGGGAAGACCTGAATTGATGAGTGAAGCATTCATTATTTCCTTCAGTGTTCGGTTCTTGCGTTCAGCCACACCGTTTGATCGAGGTGAGTACGAAGCCGTCGTTTGATGAACTATACCCGATTGGGTACAAAATTCTTCAAAAGACGCTACATATTCTCCCCCTCTATCTCTACGGATTGTTTTAATCCGTCCACTTAGTTGGTTCTCAACTTCTACTTTGTAGCGTTTGAATGCTTCAAAGGCTTCATCTTTACTTTTTAGCAAGTAAAGGTAACAAAACCTTGTGCCATCATCTATGAAATTCACAAAGTACTTGTTCCCCCCTCTAGTTTGAGCGAAATTCAAATCACATATATCAGTGTGTATGAGTTCTAGAGGAGAAGTTTCCATTTCGACGGATCTAAAGGGATTCTTGGTAACCTCTACGCACACCTCACACTTACTTTGAGGGTTTATGTCGATAGACGACAATAATTTCAACTTTACCAATCTTTGGATAGATTGATAGTTAACATGTCCTAATCCATGATACCATAAATTAGATGACTCAATCAAGTAAGTAGAAGACGCAATTTTATTGATAGTTAAAACAGAAGGTATTACAGGTGCAACATTAACCTTAAAGAGGCCTTCACAGACGAAGCCTCTTCCTACAAATGTTCCGTTTTTAGTGATTATAAATTTGTTAGCTTCTAACACTAGCCTAAAACCAGCATTTACTAACACAGATCCAGAAATTAAATTTCTTCGAATTTCTGGAACATGCATCACTTTCTTCAGAGTCAGCTCCTTATATGACGTCATCTTTAGGATAACCTTTCCTACCTCCAGCACCTCTGAAGAAGAATTGTTTCCCATGAACAACTTCTTGTCTGTGACTGGTGTATAAGTGGAGAAGACTTCTTTATTGGAACATATGTGACGGGTAGCACCTGTGTCCAACCACTGCACCGGATTCTCAATGAGGTTTGCTTCAAGAACTACCGCTGAGAACTCCTCGAATATATCGTCTACGAGCATGTCTTCGGCGATGTTAGACTTAGCTTTGCCTTTGGCCTTATCTTTATTCTCACGTTTGAGCTTACGACAGTCTTTGGCCATATGACCAACTATACCACAGTGATTACAATTTCCCTTGAACTTTTCAGTAGTTTGGGTCTTGCCTACCTTCTGGAACTTCCGCTTTTTGCTTGAGTTCCCTTTGATTTCCGTCAGATTCGCCTTAGACTCAGCGGGTTGTTTCCCCTTTGACATGACCTTCTTATTGTCCTTCTGAATCTGGAGTTTGACAATAAGTTCGTCTAAGGTCATCTCATTCATTTTGAGTTTTAAATAATTCATAAACTCAGTCCACGAGGGAGGCAACTTCTCGATTAATGCTTCAACCAAGAATTGCTCGTTGGGCTTCAATCCTTCCAAATCCAGGTGATGTAGAATCATTAGAAATTCCTGGACTTGGGATGACACACTTTTATTGTCCACCATTTGAAATTTCAGGAACTTCCCAATGATGAACTTCTTACTACCCGCGTCTTGGGTGTTGTATTTCTTCTGAAGTTTGTCCCATAACTGCTTGGCAGTTTCAACGGTACAATATACTGTGTAGAGAGGATCAAACAAACTGTTTAAAATATAGTTCCTACACATGAAATCGCTATGTTTCCATGCTTCGCGTACCATCCTCATGTCGTCAGTGACATGGTTATCTTGGCCCCCTCCCGCCAAATCATTTGGCTGAGGGTCCATCTTCCTCAACTAGTGGATGGTCTTCGGTTAGGAAACGTGACATTCCCATTACCGTCAGTAAAAATAGCATCGTTTGCTGCCATCGCTTAAAGTGAGCACCCATGAACTTTTCAGGACGCTCATGGTGAAAACCAGCTGGTGTAGGGGCAGTGACACCCCTTTGAGCAGTTGCAAAGGTGTTGGAAACACCTCTAACAGGAGCATAGGCGTTGTTGACACCTTGGGCAGTGACATAGGCACTATAAGTTCCCGGAGCAGCAGTAGAGGCATTAGTTGTGCCAAAAACAGTGTTGACACTAGTTGTGACAAAACCAACAGTTTGGAAGGCATTGGGAATGTCTGGATTAGTTGGGTTGTAGGCAACGTCATCGCCTTGAGTGGCGGAAGTGAAGGCATTAGTATTGCCTTGAGTAGTGGTATTAAAGACAGTGGGATTGCCTTGAGCAGTGGCGTGGGAAATAATGTGTAGTAACAAGGAAATGAGAATGTAACAACAACAACAACTAAGTTAGAAATCTGGAAATCAACAAAATAATGGCTTGCTGAGTCGACTGAATTCTCAATCTATCCTTAAGATAATATTGCCCCGTATATCCTTTCAACGGTGTAATAACAACTTATCAAACAAGATAAAACAACAATCAAACAAATTAGCAAAGGGAACTCAAGTGTTCGCTTAGGAAGAAAGATCTTTGAGTGTTTTGTGATTGCAAGAGAGGAAGACAATTTCAGAGAATTATTAAGTGTCAATGTGTGTTTTGCAATTGTGCCAAAGGCATCAATTTATAGGTAGATGATTATGTCTTCTCAATTAACCAAATGAATTACCATCAATGCCAAGTAATGACCATTGATATTGAGGTTAATTCATCCTAGTAATGGCTGAAATCAATAGCCAGGTAATGGAGATTAAATGCTCCAAAGTCAGCCCAAAAATCAGTTTTAATTCGCCTCCAACGGACTGAAAAAGCGATCGAGCGTCGCGGCCGCCGGGAGAAGCGTGGCGCTATATATCGATAACCACCGAGTTGAAACACCAATTAGAGCCGCGATCCTTCGGAAAGGCGTCGCGGCGCTTCAATTCCACTGAGCTACTGGAATTGAAATGGCATTTAGAGCCGGGGCTCTGGGAGGAGGCACCGCAGTGCTCCAAGCACCGCGGCCCTTCTCGGCTCCACGGCGATTTCTGATTCGTTTAATCTTTTACACATTTCTTCCTTTCATTTACCAACGTGAAACCATTTGTCATTTGGCCAATAATCGTCTATTCTCTTACGTCTCAAACAATTCGTATACGTATCAATATCTCTTCCATTTAAGGAAATTACGATCCTTGACACTTTATGTGCACGTGTGGGGCCCCAATTGTTCGAGTCATAATTAATAGGATTAATTTTATTTCTCGTTTAGTAAATTTTCAACAGTATAGATAATGCTTAGGATTTTACAATAAAAAATGAAAAATTAAGACGTCCCTGATAATATGTGTCAAATAGTTCCAATATATATCTATGGTTTCATAGAATTGAGTGGTTAGAATTTGGTCAAAATAAACCAATTTGAATTGAAATATAACAAAAGGTATAACAAATAAACAACCTCCTTACCCACTGAAGGATGATCAGTTAGATATTTTTTGTCAGAAAAGTCTCAAATTTCCATTAAAATGTTGAGTTAAGATTTCCGTACATCTTAATAGAATTATACTTAGTATTATTTGTCGTAGAAAAGTTTCAAATTTGCCTTTAAACTTGCGAAATTGTTCAGATCTGCCCCTGTAACTTCGAAAGCGCTTATTACTCATGCAGCCACAATATCGTCTTCTTTCAACACTCGATACCTCCAACTTTAATGTCTCTATTCCTCAAATCAAATTAATTACCCTCAAGCCTCAAATAATCCCAAATAAAACTCAAAAGAATGAACACTAGCACCATCAAGTTAAAGTTCCACCTTTGCTAGAAACTCAATCGACACAACTCCATCACCAATCCTTCTTAGGTCATCCAGATCTATAGCGATGTCATAGCTCCACATCAACCTCCTAATGCTAAAACAAATCTAGATGTACAATATTTAGCTTCTAAATCATTGCAAGAATATTGTTACGGTCAAGGGTGGTTTATAGTGGGACCGATGATCTTACAATAGAGGTAAAATGGTGACATGATTTTTTTTAGTAAAGACGAAGGTGTGTGAGGGACCGTTTGAATGAGCTGCGTTTTGTGTGGAATTTTTATGTGTTCATTATACAAAAAAATTTTGATCGAAGAAAATTAAAACGCATCGTTTCACCCACCATTTCATCCAAAACGACGTCGTTTTGATCGAAAATTTCCAAAAAACTGATGGTGCAGTTGCACCATCTTGCTTCCGCTGCTTATTGCGCAACGGATTTCGCGCTAGTGCCGAGTGGCTTTCTTATTAGAGGGGAGTGAATAGATTGTTATAGTGGTGATTCATTTAGAGCAATGATAAATGATAATTGAGAAAAATGAAATATGCATAATTTTGCAAAGTTCAGTGGCATATTTAGATCTTTTCCTTAATTAAATCTGGAACTCCCTTTGCGAGTTTTCTGCCTTTGCAACTACTCAGTCCACTCCTCCCCTCACCCCACCAAAAAAAGAAGAGAAAATAAGGAAATTATCATCACTATATATAATGCTAATAAAGATATCAATTAGAGAGTGAATATACCAATAATTAGTTGATACTACTGAATGATTCAAAAGGGATACATGTTTATCTACAAATATGGGGATCTTTTTCTTCTATCATCATCAAGCCTATCATGTCATGTTTTACAAAAAAAGTGAAAGAAAATAGCCATGATACATCCTAATAAAAGCTAGATTGTTCATATATGCTTTCAGCCTTATGTTGCTCAGACTCTTTAAAAATGTCATCGCGTACGTGTCAAATTCTTCAAATGTAATATATTTTTGAAAGATGCAACACAAGTACGATAATATTTTTGAAAAGTTCGAGCACCATAATAGCTTCCACCATAACCATGAACACTTTTTAATTTACCGTATCCACCAATGATCCCTCGACCTTGTCCCCGCAAACAAGATAACCTCTTGATGCAAATTCGAGAAGAGACGAGGTGGCTTGAGATGGTTTCTGCATAAAGGACACGTCATACGTCCCGTACCAAGCCACCTATCAAGACAAACCCTATGAAAAAGATGATCACATCTCAACTCTCTAACTTCTTCTCCTTCTTCTATCTTGCATAAACATACTGCACATTCTACTGAATCCGAATTAGAAGACTCCTGTTCGGGTTCATAATGCATAATTTCAAGCTCATGATCATGATGAGCATGATCTGTTTGCGAAGAAATTGTACTAAGATTATAAGGATGAGTAAAAGATTGAAGGAGGAGAATATCCCAAGCCCATTTCAGCTGAGTAACTATAAAAACGACGTAGTTTAGTACTATAGTTATCGATGATCGGGGAAATGTTTTTAGAATTTTCTTCAATATATAGGTAGAAATTAGAAGAAGAAGGAAAAAAGTGATAGCTGATGATGCTGGACGCATTTTGTTTTTCTTGTAAATGTGCAGCCTTTGTGATTTTTCAAAAAATTCACAAAAGCTGCTTGGTATATGTTTTTTTGGGGGGAGTAAAGTGGCTTTATATATAGAAGAGGAGTAGTATAATGTTTTGGTAAGTGATTATATATATACACGTTTTTGGAAATGAAAAAGATCGAAAATTATATTAAAATGAAGTGCCAATACTGTCTGCGCTGTATAACTTGGATAATAAGAGGGTCCAAAATATGCGGCAGCGACTATTACTACTAACATGGAATTGTGGATTTTAACATAAGATGACTGGAAAATATAGGCAACATTTAAAAGTAAGAAAGAGAAAAGGTCTGTTGTGATATTATTGCTCCAAAAAAGGTGGAATATCCCACTCTAGGACCTCCTACAATCCGGTTCGACAGGTCTGTGAAGAAGGTAAATCATGGTTCAATTAATTTTAAAAGTTAGATCAGTACCACACTGCGCACAAGAGACCCTCCTTTATTTCAAGAAGAAACCTCCATAATACCGCTGACGGAATTCGATCATTGGTCATTGCTTCAAATATCACATTTGAAACAAATTGAGCTGTCCAATCGGACGTCTGTTGTGATATTATTGCAAGGTAGGGGACTTGAGTCCCATGTTGGTTAAATGAGAAGCTTATATTATCTCGAACTCACACACCTTAATAGCTAGCTCTTGAGGTGTGATTCTCCTAAAATTGTATAACGGCAAGTATATGATTTTAATTAAAGGTATTGGGTTGAGAATTAGGCCGAAACCGTAAATAACCTTTAATTCTAGTCACCTTGTTTGAAAAAATCTAGCAATAACATGGTAATTCACACGTGTTTTAAAATTCTTAACATTAAACTTGTTATACATTTGAAATTATATATGATTCCAGAAGTTATTATTTGTTCCCTCCGATTTATTTTATCTATTTTAATTTGTCCGAGTAAAAAGTTTAAGAAAGTGAAAGTGATTTTTAAATTTCGTGATCTTAAATTTAAATTGTGTATACTTATATCAAATGTCATTTGAATCTTATGATCTTAAACATGTCTGTAAAATATTGAAACATAAGAGTTGCTATAAAATATAGAAAATGACATTCTTTTCTAAACAAACTTAAAATAAATAGGACAGATACAACAGAAATCCAAAAAATATAAGAGAAAAGAAACTAAAAATAAATAGGACAGATAAACAGAAACCGAAAAATTTAAAATTTTATTAAATGTTGTACTTGAATTCTTGGAACTAAGAAGAAGTTATACGAACTTTACGTACTCGTGCTTCTAATTGAAGAAGTGACATTATAACAATATTCTTCTAATTTGAACTATGTATGCCATGCCTCCACGCGACGTTGCTTCGTCAGGCTTTCACCTATTGCAGAAATCTTTTCACTACTACCTCTCGTTGGAATTTTGATAAAACCTACGCAAGCTCTGTGTGTTGAGCCTTGCATGGAAGGTTCGAGAAGAAGAAGATTAAAGGGCGAAGACGAGAGAGAAAGAGAAGAGAAGTTGGACAAATTTTCTGTGTATATTTGTTTGTGTGTATCACTGAAGTATCATTGCCAACATATAGAATTGGAATTATTTGGGCCTTATAATAATGGGCCAAAACATATGAGTAAGAACAAAACATAAAACGGGCCAGCCTACTAATGTAACATTAGTGTATATGACTAGTGTATACTAGTGTATATATTCGGTATCTTCAACACGCCCCCTCAAGCTAGGGACTAAAGCAGTCCTCGAGGCCTAGCTTGGGCGACAAATAATCATGGCGACCGTCGTCAAACTCTTTGTGAGAATGTCGTGTTTGCTCATTTGTGGAAATGTAACGAGGCGGATCGATTCTGCTGCATCTTCTCACGAATAAAGTGGCAATCGATGTCGATGTCTTTTGTCCTCATGAAAAAGCGAGTTGGTGCAATTTGTAGTGCGATTTGTCATCGCGTGGGCGAGGGGCGGAGAGAAATCTGAACACCCATCGTCAGGAATAAGCCAGAAAGCCACAACTTGACCAGCTGCGGCGAAAACACGTATTCGGGATCGAGCTTACCGAAGCGATGGGTTGTTTCTTCGACTTCCATGAAATGAGAGAACCACCAGAAAATATGAGGTAACGATGCCGATCTTACGGTATTAAGGCGTGATGCCCAATCGGCATCACAATCTGCGATGAGTGTAATAGCGATTCTGCTGCGTATAAAGATCAAGGCACAGTGCTTGTTTCAAGTATCTAACCACTCGATATCGCGCCAGCGGATGAGAAGTTTTGGGACATTGCATGAACTGACTTAGATTCTGGACAGCAAAGTAGATATCGGGTCTCGTGTTAGTCAAGTAAGCGACTTCCAATGAGTCTCGATGGTATTGGATCAACTAACATGAATCATCGATTGCGGAGCAGCTACGAGGCGTCGCGATCATACACAACTGATGTTAACTTAGTATTGAGCTCCAAAGGTGATCGTGCTGGTTTACCAGCAGAGAGCCCAAGATCAGAGATCAATTCAACTGTGTACTTCCTTTGATGCATCACGATACCAGTGGCATTTCTTGCAAATTCGAACCCCAGAAAGTATCGCAGAAATCCCAGATCTTTGATCTTAAAATTTTGCTGAAGATCATGCTTGGTCTCTTGAATAAGATCTTCATCACTTCCTGTGATTAGAAGGTCATCCACATATATGAGGACAATAACTATTCTGTCCCCAATCTGTTTTGTGAGCAGAGAGTGGTCCAATTGACTTTGTATGAATCCTGAATTCTGCAAGGCAGTAGTCAGTTTTATATTCCATTGCCGAGAGGCTTGCTTTAATCCATAGAGTGATTTGATCAATTTGCACACCTTCCCTTGCTGGTTATCAAATCCTTGAGGCATACACATATAAACCTCTTCATTCAAGTCACGCGTAGAATGCATTGTATACATCCATTTGATATATGTTCCAACCTTTAGAAGCAGCCACTGAAATCACAGCTCTCACAGTCACCATCTTGGCTACTGGTGAGAAGGTGTCTTGGTAATCAACTCCCTCCTTTTGATTGTAACCGCGGCAACCAGCTTTAAACCTTTCCACTTCTCCATTTGCCTTGTATTTGACCTTGTAAACCCACTTGCATCCAATTGCCTTCTTGTGTGCTGGGAGATCAGTGACTTCCCATGTATTATTGCTCTCTAAGGCCTGCATCTCCAGCTTCATTGCCTCGACCCATCTGGCATCCTTTACTGCTGAGGAATAGGAAGTTGGTTCATGCTCAGCCTCAAGCTTAGCAATATAACTCTGATATTTTGCAGCCAATCCAGCATAGCTAAGATGATTTGACATAGGATATAAGGTGCCCCTTCTAGTCTTTGCATCTTCTGTGTGTGGCATCTGTATGAAATCTCTCAACCAAGCAGGCTGCCTTTTGTTTCGATCTGATCTCCTCAATGGTGGCTCAGCTGCAGAGTCAATCATAGGGCTGTTGTCTGCAGGATCAATAAAAAGGCATAAATGCAGTGGTGGCTCGACAGAATCATTCGTGGATTGTTATGCGAGGATCAGGAAAAGGGTTGTCATCTGGTTGTCTTATCAAATACATATTGCTCTCCTCCTGTGTCCTTTCTGCAACTACTGGAAAATTGTGGTCTGCTGCAACATCATCTGAGAGCTGTTGGAAGGCATCAATGTTAGTGTCTGGTCCACCTTGCTGTGACTGTCTTGAGTTCAGATTGGTGTCATCTGCCAGTGGTTTCTGCTTCTGGAAGGGGAATATATCCTCATAGAAGGCAACATCCCTGCTTACAAATAAAACATTAGTAGATAGATTCAGCAATCTATAGCCCTTTTGTCTGGTGGAGTACCCCAACAACACTGCCTTGATAGCTCTAGTATCAAATTTGTCAGCCTTTACTAGATTAGATGCATAGCAAAGGCAGCCAATAATCCTCAAATGAGATAAAACAGGTGCCCTTTTGTACATCTTTTCATATGGTGAGATGTTACCCAGCACCACAGATGGCAGTCTGTTCAAGATGTATACAGCAGCCTCTACACAGTTTCCCCAGAATCTGGCTGGTAAACCACTCTGAAATTTGATGGCTCTTGCAAGCTCCAATATGTGTCTATGTCTCCTCTCAACAACTCCATTTTGTTGGGGGCTATATGGGCAAAATGTTTGATGTACAATCCCCAACTGTGTAAACAGATCCTTACAGGAACTGTTCAGGAATTCTGACCCATTGTCTGTCCTAACAGACTTGACTTGGGAATTAAACTGAGTTTTGATCATCAGAAATAACTCCTTTATCATAGAAGGTACATCTGACTTTAAATGTAAAAGAAAAATCCATGTCCATCGAGTGAAATCATCTACTACAGTTAGAAAAAATCTCATTCCAGTATATGTGGGAACTTTGTATGGTCCCCAAACATCAAGATGTAGTAACTCAAATGGAAAACTAGTCATACTTGTGCTAACAGGAAATGGCAACCTAGTTTGCCTTGCCATTGGGCATACATCACAATGCTGAATTGTTAGCCTAGAATCATTATTGAAAATATTAATTTTCCTAAGTATACTCATTGGTACATGACCTAATCTTTTGTGCCACAAGGCAGCTTTCATTTCCTTTGTACTGACTCTTGACATGTGAGCTTTTGCATCCATTAATCTATCCTGTTTTCTTGCAGAATCCAGCACATATAGGCCATCTACTTCTCTACCAATCTCCTTCCCGGTGAAGAGATCCTGCCAACAAGAAGTCGAGGAAAGAACGGCACTACGGTTTAACTCCTAGTCAACTTAGATAATCGGCGAAAGGGTTAAATTGAAAACTTGGTACACAAAGGACATGTTCTATGAGTTCACCTCTGTTAATCTACAATTTCGGTTTGTGTAATCGAGCAAAACCTCCATTGGGCAGTTGAACATGTCCTGAGTTTTCTGTCGAGTTAGGTGACTCAATCATACTCTTATGTTTTACCATATGATTAGTAGCTCCTGAATCGACTATCCAAGGACTACTATTACCTTCAACAAGAGTAGATTTACCTGCCATACACACTTTTGCAGCAATAGTCGAGTCTGTACCTGCTTCCTTGGATTGATTCATCACTGACATCATCCTTTCCAACTTGTCTGGTGTACAAGTCCTTACCATCTGATGCAGTTGTTCCTGTTGATAAGGAGAAATCCCTTCATACTGTGTTGTTACCACTGCATTGACCTTACTCTTCCCTCTATAGTCTGTGGGATACCCTACCAGTTTATAGCATTTTTCCTTAATGTGTCCCTGTTTCTTACAATAGTCGCAATAATATAGCAGTTTATGGCAACCTTCCCTATTGTGTCCCTTCATATGGCAATAGTCACACAATGCGTATGTATTGTATTTCTTAGTCTTATTGTTATTGAAGGAAGCCCTGCCTGTGAGTGCAATATTATCAACTGAATGTCCCAAATAGGAGATCTGTTTTTGGCTTTCATCCTGTGCGATCATTGCATAGGCTTGATTTACATTAGGTGTGGGGGACATCAGTAGGATATGACTCCTTGCCTGGTTATAACCATCGTTCAGTCCCATAAGGAACTCCAGCAGTCTCTGATTTCCCAGATGAACAATATATTCTCTAGGATTTGTGCACTCACATGTAGGAGTTGGTATGATTGAGTCTATTTCGTCCCATAAGTCCTTCATTCTAGAGTAATACTGAGCCACTGGTGAGACTCCTTGATTGAGCATTGACAATTCCTTCTTCAACTGGTAAACTCGCGAGAGGTTGATTTTGTCAAACCTTTCCTTCAAATCCTTCCACACAGCAGCGGCACTAGATCTGTACAGGATTCCACTTAACAGATTTTTGTCAACATTCTTCATTATCCACGACATTACCAGCGCATTGCACCTATCCCACTGCCTTATGTGATTGGGCCCATACGTGTCGCGCTTTATAGATCCGTCGATAAAACCAATTTTGTTCTTCATCAATAGTATCAATTCCATCGCCCTGCTCCAGAGAGTATAATTTTCCATGCTCATTGAATATCCATGCGAGACTCGGTATGTTGTCGGCGCGCAGGAGAACAGGGGATGGTTATGATCGATGATATCTGAATCTGCATGCGCACCTTTATCCATGGTCGCCGATGATGTATTCTCCATGGATCTTCTATTACGTAGTTGTGAGTTGAATGTTTACCAGGAATTCAGGATCGAAAAATTTGTTAAAAAAAAAAATGAAACTCAGAGATTGACAAGTATGTCAATCGCAGAGCTAGATTAATGTCTAATTCGCCCTTCTGGCTTTGATACCATGATAAAACCTACGCAAGCTCTGTGTGTTGAGCCTTGCATGGAAGGTTCGAGAAGAAGAAGATTAAAGGGCGAAGACGAGAGAGAAAGAGAAGAGAAGTTGGACAAATTTTCTGTGTATATTTGTTTGTGTGTATCACTGAAGTATCATTGCCAACATATAGAATTGGAATTATTTGGGCCTTATAATAATGGGCCAAAACATATGAGTAAGAACAAAACATAAAACGGGCCAGCCTACTAATGTAACATTAGTGTATATGACTAGTGTATACTAGTGTATATATTCGGTATCTTCAACAAATTTAAGTCGCGTTTAAGTGCCAGCGTGGTTGATCATCTTCTCAAATTAGCTATCGATCATCATCGTCTTGGTAAGCTATTGTCTATTGTGTCTACTTAGCCTTTCATAAGTGGAGAATGAATAGACTAGACATAAATCGATATACTGAAATTGAAATAAAAAATAAATAAGAAGAGAAGTGATGTTCGGCCAAATATGCATATATTTAGTCATTATTTTACCTCACTTCTTAGTACTTTTATTGTCGTTTGAGTACAAATTATATTGCTTTGAGATTATTACGTGTTTTATATGTGTAGGAAGATTATTGGACGAAAACGATTGGAAAAAAGCTTATTTGATGCATGTTTGGATAAAAAGAAAGATTGGAGAATGCCCGAGCTCGCCTATCATGCTCGCCTTTCGAGTAGTTTGACGAGTCAAGAAGTTTAATCACTTTTACAAAACAGCAAAGCAAAGAAAAATGCAAGGAAGTTGACGAGAAGCCAAAAACATGTCCGAGAGGGCTCGTCAATATCCTCACCACGCAAGTCCATAGACGATCCAAGAAACAAGAGAAAATTTAGAGTTGGCTGGGCTAAAGCTGTGGTCCTCGCTAAGAGAGAGTTTAGGTGAGCCAAGAAAAATTTTCCAAATGAGTTTTGATTGATTTATTTGATTCCTTACACATTTTAGGTCATATAAATACATCTTAAGACACATTATTTTGGTGGATTCAATATAAGGAGAGCAAGGAGCCGCCGTAGAGCAAGAAGAAAGATTCTGCAATGAGTTCTTTCTCTCGTCTTCCTATTTTTCATTATTGGTTATGAATTTTAGTATCATGTTTTCACATACTTTTATGAGTAGCTAATTCTCTATCTTGGATTTTGGTGGAACCAACTATTTATTGAATTCTTGTTACGTTTTAATATAATTAAGCCTTTCAATTTCTCTACCTGTTAAACTATATGCTTATTTCAGTTGATTGAATGTCCATCGATGGACTGTTCCTATTTATTATGTGTTGCTCGAGAGATAATAAATATTTATATTATTGTTGAACAACGTCACTCCCTAGAGATATCAATACGGTGGGTTTGAAAGCGAGATTAGAGATAATGAAGCTTTGACTTGGTCATAGTGAGCGGTGAGAAATTTCTAGCTAGAGTAGTTCGAGAGAATACATCTAGTACATTATTGTGATTGCTCGAGAGAGATTTACGATAAGTTGAGTGGTCACGATCCGTAGAGAAGAAATCGACGAAATTATGAATAACGTAGCGAGAAGGTTTATGATAATTGTGAAAATCATAACCCTAGACCTCCTTAATCTTATTTTCAACTTCATCCCCTTTAGTTAATAATTTTACTTCTTTATTAATTTTTAGTTAATTAGTTAGAAATAAAAATCTTAATCTTTATAATTTAAAATATTGTTCGAACTTATTTTCTTAGTAATATTAAACAGCTATAGCTAATATTTATTTTCTGTGGGATTCGACTCCGGACTTTTAGACCGGATTATATTCGCAGCGATCACTTATTCTTTTTAAGACTAGAGTTGGGCGTGATCAAATTTTAACCCCGTGTCGGGAAACTAACGGTTTAGTTGTAGTTGTAAATATTGCTTGGTTTTAAGTTTGATTTCTTATTTTTTTAGTTGTTAATTTGAAAAAAACATGACATCTTAGAAGTATAAGATTTTTGGTGTTGGTGATTCTACTTTTGATATTCCTTGTGCATATTGTGGAGGAAATCACCCGTGTCAATATTGTCATATTATTTTCGGGAGTACAACTCAATTTTATGTGCGAAAAGTGTGTGATATGTCTGGTGGTCAAGATGGTCACTTTTATGGTTGTGAGTCCTTTCCTTTTATGGTGAAAATATTTGTCTTGCGGGTTTTGACCTTTCGATCCCAAGCGTGGGCTTTGACAAATGCATCTGCAAGAGCAACAAAAGAATCAATAGAATTTTCAAGTAAAAGAATGTACCAAGAGAGTGCTCCCGTGAGCGTTTAGCTAACCTTTTTCAGCATGACAAATTCGATTTGATGTTGTTTCAGGTAGTGCTCAGTGATTGCAACCTAAAAAGTTATGATGTGTTCGTACGGGTCTGTCGTGTCGTCATACTTGGGTATGTCAGGCATTCTGAACTTTTTCGGGATGGGCTCCGGAGCTGCTTCTTATTTGTAGGGTATGTTTCCATATTTCCTCGCTCCAATTTCTTTTAGCGCAGGAGGCCCCCAGGTATCTGGCTCATCCTTTCGCGCAACTCCTTCTATAGTGATGCGAGTCTTGTCAGGGCTGCTTCTGGCATCATAGGTTTCATTCTCCCCACGTTCGATGCAGATGTATCGAGGGCCTCTGCGGCTTCGTCGTCTTCTACTTCGTGGCGATCTGGTGTTGTTCCCTATAAAAATCTTAGGAACTTCTCCATACGCTCCATTATGGCATAATTTTCTGCCAAGACTGTGGTCATTGCGACTTCCGATGGGGTTCTCTCTTCTTTGAACATCCCTTCTACCTTGGAGTGGGGTTCCCTTCTCCTTTTCCTGAGATATCCTAGGGTCGCGCCTCACTGCTTTCCGATGGATGGCTTTGAGCAACTCCTTCATCTATAGAATTGCTTACCTTCGGGGCTGTCGTTTCCTCTAATTTAGTATATGACGTACCAGACTGTTCCTACATGTCCTGATTTTCACTAGGCACCTGTTCCTTTCCAATTTCCTGTGGGTCACGAGCAACATTGTTTCCACCTGACATGATTCTTTCCGATGATGAGTTAGTCTTGGGGTTTTAAAGAAAATCAGCCACGGATCGACAACTCCACAACTGTTTATCCCCACAAACAGCACCAAGCTGTTTTTCGTTAAAAATATATTTTCTACCAAAAATGCAGTTAGAGATTTGTATTTCAAAGGTTTAAAGACCAGTAGGTCGTATTCGATCGGGAGACCCTCTTGATCGAGTCCGAAATTGAGATTTAGATAAGTTAATATTACAACTATAAATGAGAACAAACAAGTAATGAGAACTTAATAAATTCTATATGAAAAATAAATATGGATTGAAGCTGAGAGCTATATTAGCTCGAGAGAGATCTGAGTTACAAGAGGTGTGAGCTTAGAAAGAATACAATGTCTCATTTTCTTCACCTCTAATTCTTGCTTATATAGATAAAACTTAGACCATTATAATCCTGAGTGACGTAAGCGTCCTGACGTAATTACACCCACGCGCGTTGCGGCATTCTGATAGAAGTTGGCTGATGTGACGGGGTTGTTGGGAGTGGATGACAGCTGTGAGAATCCGTTGAGGCCTTCGGAGCCACAAAGCTTCTTACTTATGCGGGTGCCTTTCTAACCCACACACTTACACTTGATGCTCCCGGATATTTTCTACCCAATACAATTATTTATACTTAAATCTAAAAAAAAGTATATATAAAACTTGGGGAATATTGACCAAACCTGTAATAATTCTTATTTTCTTTCATAATTCATTTGGAAACTGTCAACATCTATAACCAATGAGCATTTATCGAACATAACAAGAACCAGTTGCAGTTAATGTGACATGTAATTGTCTGACGGCTTATGAATATAACTTTCATATCCATAAGTATTATTTTTTCGGTCCTAATTTATGAAGTAATATTTGAATGAGCATGAATTATCTTATATTAAAAAAACTTTTTATAGTTTGTAGTGTATAACAAGACTTACACATTTATGGTAAAACTAATTTATTTCTTAATATAAAAAGATTATATTATTTTTGAGACATACTAAAACAAGCTAGTCTTTAGATTCTGTTTACTTCTTCTTTCCAGCATATTGACTTTGTTTGATCCATTATATTGTTTATATATCACTTATGAATTTTGATACTTCCTCAGTTTTATAATAAGTAGTGTTTAATCTTTTTATATTTTGGTGTTATGAATTTTGATACTTCCTCAGTTTCATAATAAGTAGTGTTTAACCTTTATATATTTTGATGTTTCAATAAATTTTTGTGGTCCGACCCTTCTCCAAACTCCGCACATAGCGAGAGTTTAGTGCACTGGACAGCTTATATTTTGGTGTTTCATAAAATAAAAAAGACATTTAATATTTCTTCCAATTTTAACCTTATCTAAATAAATGGAGCTTTTCTTTCAAAAGTAAAAGCACCACAAAGGATATGCTGGTATATACAAACATATGTATACGAGTTAGGGAGAATAGGAAGTTGTTTGATACTGTTTGTTCTTTATAGAAAATTTTGTTTATTTGGTGATAGATGTTATTGCTAGGAGAGCTGAGATGAGCAACCGGGATGTGGTATGCTCTGGCTTTGTACATTGAATACTTTCGTGATTAATAAATGATCTTTGTTAGCTAAGGTATCATTCAATCAATTATCTTTGCTTTCTTTTCTTTTGCATGCGCCTTCGTTTCTCTCCTTTTAGCTTTCAATTCGCATGTTACAAAAAGTCCAGCATTTGTCCGTCTGAACATTGGAACAGTAACGAGAAAAATGCCCCACTCCTCCACATTCATAACAGTTACCAGATCCCCTCCCCTCTGCTGACCCTTCAAAGTCATTGACTCCATATTTAGGGAATCTTTTGCTGATTCAATAGCAAACAGTCTGGAAATTAGACTGTCAAGCAAGTGGCTGAACGCCCCTTGCCTATCGTCAGTTAATTGCCAAAAAAACATAACAAGGCATATATAATATAAGGGTAGAGCTACTTCCTTTTCAAGACATTTGACTAAACATAAAAGACAGCTCGGTGCACTAAGATCTCTATGCGCGGGGTCCGGAGAAAGACCACAAGGGTCTATTGTATGCAGCTTTACCTTACATTTCTGCAAGATGCTGTTTTCACGACTTGAATCCATGACCTCCTGACATCAACCTTACCAGTTACTCCAAGACTCTCCTTCAAAGATAAGTTAGTAAAATTACTTCGTACTTTCTAAAAGTGAATATTTTTTTAAAGGGGTGTGTCCAAGCTAAAACCACTACTTATTATGAAACGAAGGAAGTATATAGATATCTCTAATGAGTTTTCATATAATGTTTAGCTTATATAAGAGAAGGGACAATAGTTCAACTTCCTAAGCAGAAAATAACCCAGTAAATCAGACACATACCGAAGAACATTGAACTGTAACAAACTAACTCCGGTTTGATATTCAACCTATACACTCCGAAAAACAAAATTTGGAATATCTAATTGAAATCTTAAATCAAACCGAAGTACCAAACACAAATCCCAATACCAAACATAAATTGAGGGAGAGAGAGAGTAATAATAACACAAGAGTCTATATACTCCTATCATTTTTGTTTTTGTTGTGAAGGCATGAACCGCCATTCTTTCTTCGAGTCGCTTGTAGATGGGTGTGTGATGGCGCAAACACGTCGTAGTATAAACCACACTGGCCAGTGTGTATTCAACCAAGAAGGTTTATGCAGGGGATCGAACTCGTGACCTTGCGGTCCCTATCATTTTTGTTGTACTGTAATGGAAGAGGCCAAATTCATGCCTTTTCATTTTATACTATTTTGGATTCAGTCTGAAGACAACAAAAAGGTGTATTTAGCTAGATATTTAAATTTAAAGACTAAAATAATACTACAATACACCAAAAAGCACTTTATTAGACAAATAATAATGATGGCAAATTAAGAGTGGACTAACGCCTAAACATATCTTATTTAATGTATATATCTAGCATATACTCCTATTCAAAATGAGACAAAAGAACACAATTCCTATTCAAAAGAAGATGATCTGCTTAAAAAAAGTTAAAATTATCTATTATTTGTTGTTAATATATATATCGCTAAATATCTTAATTTAATAGTTTCTTTTAATAATTCATCATTAAATAAAATCAACAGTGATTTTTTGTTATTTAAGTGACAAAAGTTGTCCGTTACTATTTTGTAAACGTACTTCACATATTGAGTTCGTGGTGCAGTTTAAGAGTTTCGTGTGAACCTTAATTTGATTAAGTATCGATATGTGAAAGCCTAAAGGGTCACACTAAATCGATTGTATTTTCGGTCTAAGGGTATATTGATAGAGGATAAAATATTCGATTTAGAATCGAGATATTTTAACCAAAATAAATTATGGAATAATTTTCATTTGATGGAAATTATTTAATTAAGTCAAAATTAGATTTTGAATTTAATTAAAATCAAAACGTGCTGAAACTTTAAAATAAAGGAGTAGCGCCGCGGTGCCTCAGAGAAATGCGGCTGTGATGGGTCGATCAGTGACCAGCTGCAATTGATTGGATCAGGTTTTAGGCCTAATCCAGTCTGATTTGTATTTTAATGTTTTCCTATATATTCAGCACTTAACCTCATAATTTAGGTTACACGGGATTTACACTTAATTCTTACTTTCTGAACTCATAGTTTAGAGATTAAAATCCTCTCAAACATCTGCCAAGATTTTCTAGTTTTCCTGACAGATCGATGGATATACCGAAGCAAGGCATGCACCCGAGCAGACAATCGCGTGCGCACCTTTTAGTAGAGACTGCAAAACATAAACTGTAAGTTTTCTTGTGTCTTTGAAGATTTTAATTGTAACATAATCATTCTAGATGAATTTGTTGGGGTAAGTAAGTTAACAAAATTTTAAACTTCTGTTATGCCTTACTTGTATGTTTTAGACCCAACAAAATCCTACACCATAAGGGTCTATTGTATGCAGCCTTACCTCACATTTCTGCAAGAGGGTGTTTCCACGGCTTGAACTCATGACCTCCTGGTCACATCACAACAACCTTACCAGTTACTCTAAGGCTCCCATTCAAGGATAAGTTAGTAAAATTACTTCGTACTTTCTAAAAGTGAATAATTTTTTAAAGGGGTGTGCCCAAGTGAAACCACTACTTATTATGAAATGTAGGGAGTATATATATATATATATATATATATATATCTTTACTTTTTCATATAATGTTTAGCTTATATTAGAGAAGGGACAATAGTTTAACTTCTTAAGCAGAAAATAACCCAGTAAATCAGATACATACCGAAGAGACAAAAGAACACAATTCCTATTCAAAAGAAGATGATCTACTTTAAAAAAAAAAAATAGCTATTATTTATTGTTAATATATTGCTAAATAGCTTAATTTAATAGTATTTTTTAAATAATTTATCATTAAATAAAATCAACAGCGAATTTTTGTTATTTAAGTGACAAAAGTTGTCTCTTACTATTTTGTTTTTGGTAGTAATTAACATGATGATGACAAGGTAGGTATTTCACAAAGAAGTATAAAGAATATTCAAGAATTCATAACTCATTTCAGATATACACATAATTCAATAATTTCAAATTCGTTCAAACTTCTACTTAATATTATTAGGTGACTTTAAGTCCGCCCCAAGCCTGCCTCTCTGCTTCAGCATATTTGAAGCTTTTCCAAGAGAAAAGGAGACATACGGAATACCCGACAATGAGATGTACCGATTGGATGGGGCTACAAAAGGAAGAAGAGTTACTATTTTGTTTTTGGTAGTAATTAACATGATGATGACAAGGTAGGTATTTCACAAAGAAGTATAAAGAATATTCAAGAATTCATAACTCATTTCAGATATACACATAATTTAATAATTTCAAATTCACTTAATATTATTAGGTGACTTTAAGTCCGCCCCAAATTACAAGCTAGAGAAGGTTTAGGTGGTTCAAAGTCAGTCATTGTCATTCTATTAATGGAAGTGTCATTTTGGCCAGAATTCATAACTCATTTCAGATATACTAATTTATTTGGCCAGAATATTCAAAAAGTGACGATAATAAGAAAATTTGGACCTTCCAAAGGTCAAGAAAAGTGTCACCAACCAATTAATTTTCCAGTCCAAGTACAGACAACTGAATTAAAATATTTAATTTCCAAAGAATACAAGTGCAGGAAATTCATATAAATAAACATAATACTGCAAATCCATGCACCATGCACCATGCACAAAGACCTTTCCACCTCTACTAGCCCACTAGAAAAGAAGAAAATTTAAAGGAAGAAATTAAATACCACAAGGTTTAGATGTCCTTTTCTCTAATATTTGTTTTAATTACAAGTTTCACAAATCTCCCTTTTTTCCTCAACTTCGTGTCTAATTAAATAATATCATATTAATTGAGATGAACAATTAAAAAAAAATGGCCAAAAGTGCCCATCTAGTACTGTACCAATTGTTTTAATTAAAATTTTGCCTCAAGTTATGCAAATGGATTTTGGTTGTCCATGTATTATTATTGGTGTAATAATTTTGTCGGCCCTAAGCCTCTAGCCACATAGTGTCAATTTAATTAGCAGGAAACAAATTATACCAAGATAATTATCACTTTAAGAATTTAAAATAATAATTAGTAATTATTTATAATTATATCCTTATATTAAATAATTACTTTTTCTTAATAGTGCTCAATTCTCAAGAATAATCTAATAAATAGGGGTAACTTAGTAAATGAGATAACATTAGGAAAGACGATATTCAGAACAAGGTAGGAGAGGTCTCTCTGTAGGACAAGATGAGGGAAGCAAGATTAAGATGATTGAGGCATATGAGAAGGAGATGCATAGATGCCCAAGTAAGGAGGCGTGGGAAGTTGTCTATAGTGGGTCTTAGGAGAGGTAGCGACATGTCAAAGAAGTATTGAAGAGAGGTGATTATACAGGACATGGGGCATCTGCAGCTAACCGAGGATATGAACCTAGATAGGAGAATTTGAAGGTCAATAATTAGGGTAGAAGGTTAGTAGGTATTAAGTGTTGTCTAATTTCTTTATCAATATTATTATTATTATTATTATTATTAATCTCCTACTATCTTATTCTTCGATTTTATTACTACCTATTGTTTTCTTTGTTTTGGTTCGATTTACTATTGTTGCTACTATTTTATTAAATCGAAGTATTGACCTTCGATTTTAGTACCAGCCAGCGCCGCGGCGCCTTGGAGGTAGTGAGTCAAGAAGTCTCTGGAAGTCAAGCTTCGACGGGAGCTGAAAAATTTCTGAGTTTTGGACTGGTTCGGAGCATTGATTCTTCACAAATTGGCATTTGAATTCATCCATTATTTGGCTGAATTACACTCCCTCAATAAGTGTCATTACATAGCTATTGATGGACATTACTTGGCTAGTTGGGAGGACATCTTACACACACTATAAATTGAGGCTTAGGCACAATTGGAATAACACACTTGAAATCCGAACACTTCTTCCTCTCTTGCTTTCTTTCATACACTCAAAATCTCTTCTTTTTTAGAAAACACTTGAGTTATCCTTTGCTCAATTGTGTTATTTTATCTTGGAAGACAATATGCCAATAGCCGTTAAGAGATTCATACGGGACAATATTGCCTTAAGGATAGATTGAATATCAATCAACTCAACAAACCATTTCTTTTGTTCTTTTCCAGATTTGTAACCAAAATTGTTGTTGCTTACCTTCCCATTTTCTTGTAACCACAATTGTAACTCACAATCTTAAGTTAACATTCGCTGTTAGCAACAACAAAATGACTGGAGGAAATCAATTCAATACTGAAACATCCGCCACTGCTCAAGGCAACTCCAACTCCTTTACCACCACTGCTCAAGGCACAACTAGTGCCAACCCCACAACTGCTCAAGGCGTTCATAACGCCTTTGCCACTACTCATGGGAACACTATTGTTCCATCACCCGCTGGTTTCCACTATGAGCGCCCAGAGAAATTCATGGGCATAAATTTCAAAAGATGGCAACAAAAGATACTATTCTTTCTAACGGTTATGAGAATGTCTCGTTTCCTAACCGAAGATCCTCCACAAGCTGGAGATGAAACAAACCCACTGTCGAATGTCTCGACGGGAAGGGGCCAAGATATCCATGTCATTAATGGAATGACGATGACTCTAGATGCTTGGAGTCATAGTAATTTCCTTTGTCGGAATTATATTCTGAGTTGTTTGTCCGATCCTCTTTACACGGTCTATGGCACCGTTGGCACTGCCAAAGAGTTATGGGATAAACTATAGAAGAAGTACAACACCCAAGATGCGAGTGCTAAAAAGTTCATCGTTGAATTTCTGAAATTTCAAATGGCGGACAACAAAGTGTGTCATCCCAAGTCGAGGAATTTCAACTGATTTTACATCACCTAGATTTGGAAGGATTGAAGCCTAACGAGCAATTCTTGGTTGCGTCGTTAATTGAGAAGTTACCTCCCTCGTGGAATGAGTTTATGAGTTACTTAAAACTCAAAACGAAAGAAATGATCTTAGATGAACTTATTATCAAACTCCAGATTCAGGAAGATAATAAGAAGGTCATGCCAAATGGGAAGCAACCCGCTGAGAATAAGGTGAACCTGGCGGAAGCCAAAGGAAATTCAAGAAAGAAGCAGAAATTCCAGAAGGACGGTAAGGGTCCAACAACTGAAAAGTTTAAAGGGACTTGCCATCATTGATGTAAACCTGGTCACATGGTCAAGGATTGCCGCAAACTCAAGAATGAGAATAAAGAGAAGGCCAAAGGCAAGACTAAGGCTAACATCGTCTAAGACACGCTTCTAGACAATATGATTGAGGAGTTATCGACGGTGGTACTTGAAGCCAACCTCGTTGAGTATCCTATGCAGTGGTGGATGGACATGAGTGCTATCTGTCACATCTGTTCCAACAAAGACGTCTTCTCCACATATACACCAGTAACAGATAAAAAGTTGTTCATAGGTAACAATGCGTCTTCAGAGGTGCTGGGGGTAGGAAAGGTGATCCTGAAGATGACTTCCGGGAAAGAACTTACTCTGAAGGAGGTGATGCATGTCCCAGAAATTTGAAGAAATTTAATTTCTAGACCTTTGTTGGTGAATGTTGGTTTTACGCTAGTGTTTGAGGCCAATAAGTTTGTCATCACTAAGAATGAAACATTTGTAGGAAGGGGCTTAGTCTGTGAAGGCCTCTTTAAAGTTAATGCTTCTTCTGTTATGCCTGCTTCTACTATTAATAAAATTGAGCCTTCTACTTATTTGCTTGAGCCTTCTAATTTATGGCATCATAGATTAGGACATGTAAACTATCAATCTATCCAAAGATTGGTAAAGTTGGAGTTATTGTCGTCTATCGACGTAAACCCTCAACGTAAGTGTGAGGTGTGCGTAGAGGCACAACTTTCAAAGAATCCCTTTAGATCCATCAAAATGGAAACCGCTCCTCTAGAACTCATACATACCGATATATGTTATTTAAAGTTCGCACAAACTAGAGGGGGAACAAGTACTTTTTGACTTTCATAGATGATATCACAAGGTATTATTACATTTACTTACTAAAAAGTAAAGATGAAGCTTTTGAAGCATTCAAACGCTATAAAGCAGAAGTTGAGAACCAACTAAGCGGACAGATTAAATCAATCTGTAGCGATAGAGAGGGACAATATGTAGCGCCTTTTGAAGAATATTGTGCCCAATCGGGCATTGTTCATCAAACGACGGCTCCTTACTCACCTCAATCAAATAGTGTTACTGAACGCAAGAACCGTACGTTAAAGGAAATGATGAATGCATTTCTCATCAATTAAGGCCTTCCCCAACACATATGGGGAGAAGCTGTCCTTACCGCCAATAAGATTCTTAACCGAGTCCCACATAGGGTAATGACAAGACTCCATACGAGCTATGAAAATGAAAGAAACCCACCTACAAATACTTGAAGGTGTGGGGTTGTCTGGCCAATGTAGTAGTACCTAAGCCAAAATAGGTCAAGATTGAGCCTAAGACTGTAGATTGGATATTCATTGGATATGCAAATAACAGTAGTGCTTATCGCTTCCTAGTGCATAATTCAGATATGCCAGACATTCATGTGGGTACAATCATGGAATCAAGGAACGCTAGTTTCTTTAAAGACTCATTTCCTAGTAAGGAAATGTCGCGCCCTTTTTCGGCCGCGACATTTATTTTCTAAATCCGCCCTGCTTAAAAATGCAAAATGTTAGAAAATAAATAATAAAATGCTAATAAAGTTTAAGAGGCTTAAAGGTTTTAAAAATGCTAAAAGGATGCTATAATTGCAAAAGATGCTAAAGTTTAAAGGGTGCTAAAATGCTAAAGGGTTGCTAGAATGCTAAGGGTTCACGGAGTCGCCACCTAATTAATTTGGGTGAATTAGGACACCTAAATGTTTAACTAGTTTAAAGTAAAACATTAACTCCATTTTAATGGTCTGCTAAACTTAGTGAGATTAGGTAAGGGTTCTTTATTAATCTAGAGGAAGGGGTTGGGCACCTCTAAGATCCTAACTGCGGTTGTCCTGCCAAACCTAGGGTAATTATTATGCTAAGAGGGTAATGCATGTTTTAAAAGATGATGCAATTATTTTATAAAAGAGTACATTTTGCTAACATAAAAGGATTTATAAGACTTATTGTATACCTGTAAAATTAGTCTTTTGAGTGAAGGCATGCATTTGTAAAGCATTATAAGTGCATATGAAAAAAAAAAAAGCATGCATTTATCTTTAAAGTTGATTTATTGATTAAAGGTATGCAATTACTTTAAAAAAAAATATTTTTTATATGTGGCATATTGCAAAAGAGATTTAATATTATTTGATAAAAGGTTTAGACACGCATGTAAAGCCTAAAACAATTAACTTAAAGGGAAGCAAATTTCTAGTATCCAACTACTTGCTAATTTATTGATTCAAGATTCAATTATTCTAAGTGTCCTAATAATTAATGTAGACAAATAATTACAACAAATAATAGGGGAAGGATATGAATTAATAAATGACTCGAGGAAACGGCGAGGCCATCTCGCATGACTTTGAATTTTGAGGCGGAGATGAAGATGCACGTAGATGTAGGTCTGGTTTGTTGCGACTTGTGATGAGTCTCGCCATGAGACTCTTCGTTTTACTCGTGCATTTCATGTAAAAGGAAGAAGATAAAGATTAGTATGCGGAATATAAAATATGCATATAAATGATTCATGAAAAGAACAATATATCGTGAAGGATGGAAAACGCATGAAGTGATTTAGAAAATATCTAATCGTATTCCTAACACACTAAACAGTAAACACTAACTCGTGTGAAAGACAACCCACAATAATTTGGTATATTCATACCCGAAACATGCTTGCGATAAGTCAAACAAAAGAACTAAACCTCAAACGAAACGCCATCAATATTTATTCGAGACAAGTAACTCCCGGAGAAACTCGAGTTGAAATTAACTCCAAGCCTAAAGTTGCATTTGGTTTATCGACAATCAAGCTTAAGACTTTGCTATCCTAAGTCCCTAACTATAAACATCGAAATCAAACAACAATTAAAACTAGGCAAGACTTGGATTGACCTTAAAAGGGAATAATGATCTAAAAATGAATAAGCAGAGATCATCACCTCAAAAGAAATCTTCAAACTATTCATACCCCACTTTTTTTTTAGAAGCCAGCAGCATACAAGATGGCTTAGTCAATGCTATAAACACATTTTGGACAAGAAAAAGAAAGAAAAGAAAAATACTTTGACACTATCTAGTGACAATCCTTTCTGAGTACCTTAAGCAGAAACAAATAACTCAAGTACGCAGAATACTTAAAATGAGTCAGCGAAACAGGCAAAAACCATATCTATACGAGACAGTCCAAACACATCTACACAATAATAGCCAACTTGAGCAAACTGCCATACTCGATATGGAATTTAATCATCAGAGAACATAAAATATAAACTACCACATAATAACCATAAACACGAGGATGATACATAAAAATGAAAGGGTTATTTCTGATTGATTTTTACGAAGAGATCGGCGTACTCGCATAATTAAAATGGACATATAGTCAAGTTTATTAATCCCCAAAGAGTCAACAACACACGAGAATTAGTCGAATAAGGTGCGTATATATACAATAATCCAGGTATGTAAATTTCCTCAAACTAATCCAGTATGCAAACAAAAAAAAAGTGTATTGTCCCAGACAAAGCATACATGTTACTCAAGGGTTGTACAAGATTCAAAGAGCAAATGCAAGGTCTACTTAGACATATATGCACGATTCAAACCTTCCAGGGCATACTTAATTCTCGAAATATGCGGGAATGGACTCGAGAATCTCAGTTAGTACTTAGGCAGCGAGAGACAATTATGCATTGTTTTAGCAGACAAGAAGGCCAAAGCAACCACAAAGATATGGCATTTCAAGCACAAGCGAAGCCAAATAGATATACTCATATACGATGTGCAACATGGTGAATTAGTGAATGCGATGGACATAAGTAGATAGACACGAGGCAATTTTCAGTTATAACATTTGCAAGTAATAGCGAGGAACATTGCGGTGCCGAGAAATACACCAAAGCATTCTTCATATTTATCGAACACGCAAATAACAAGTCGACACCATACTCATATATTCCTCAAACAGCGGCATCATGCAGTTAATATAGCGAAAGTTAGGAAAGGTGATGGATTTACCTTCTCCGGCGTGGCCAGAAGCGTATCAAGTCGTCGATTCGCTCGGAGTTTATTGCTATGCGAATGCAAAGGGCAGATCTTGTTGCAGATTTCTGGACTGATATTTAAGAAAGGGTTTCGAAATTCTATTCTTACTCCTAAGCTACTAATTTCTGAATGCTGGAATCCTAACTCTGAGGTTGAAGGCTAATAAATGCATGTGTAAGAAAAATGTTTCGACTGTCGTTGTTTGAAGATGCGAATCCACGCCCATTCCCTTTTGGATCTTCTCCTGGATACTTAATGGGATTACATGCGCGGAGGAACTAATTGCTAAGCATTTGCTCTCCATTATTCCCCGACTGCCCCCCTTCTCTACTGTCAATGAACATCCATACTTATAGCATTTTGGGATTTGAAAAGGTAGCCAGAAATTTTGGAGATTTGATTTCCATTTCGGTTTTAACAACTGGCAATTTTGAGGTGATTTTTGAGAGACGATTTGGGGTGATTTTCGGGACTGATTTTTGGGGATTTTGGTTCGAAACGGTTGATTGTTACCTAAGGGAACGATTTATGGTAAGTTCTCTATGGTAATCCCCGATCTCGTAGTGATATGGCGGGATTTGGGCGAGATTTTAGGCGTGATATTGAGGCTGAGTTCTGGAAAGGTTTGGGTGTAGGCGGATTAGGTTTACCTTTGCTTTCTTAGGCTTAGGGGAGTAGATGAAATAAGGGCTAATGGGTTTGCTGGAAAAATAAAAGGGATTTGGGGAATTTATTTTTTTGGGCTGGGTAGGTTTTGGGCTTGGGGAACTTGGACGAAAATATTGGGCTGGTTTTATTTATTAGTTTTAGGTGTTAGTTAAGTTTTAAATATTATGTATTTAATTAGTGGTAAATTATTATTTAAATTGTGATTAGATTATTTAGGTGCTAAATTAATCTAATTTCGAGTTTTAAAACTGTTACGATAATAAATGCGGGTGTGCTATTTAATTAGTGCTTAATATTTTAGAATGCGACACTATTATTTAAAATCTTATTGTTATGCATTATTGCGAAGTTAAATTAAAATTGAATAGAGTTTAGATTAAATTGCTTAAATGCAAGTATGATATTTAAGAATTGTTTAAAGCTTTTTACAAATGCGGTGCTATTAAATGCATATATCAGATTAAAATTGATTTTAAATTACAAAGGATTACTAATAAGTGCGGCTATGCTACCTGACACGACGTTATCGCTAAATTATTTATTTTATGCATTTATTAATTATTTAAGAATTATGACAAAGCTTAAAGTTAATAAGTGCGGGCGCGGGACTCTAAATGCTTAAGACTTTACGTAAGACGCGATGTCATTATTAAATTATTTATTTATGCCTGTATTTACTGTTTTATTGTTGTATTTTATTATAAAAATCCTAAAAAATTATTTTACAAAATTAGTGTAATTTTATGGTTAATGGCTGGACGGGAGGGTCAAAATTGGGTGTCAACAGCTGTCCCTCTTTGTATGGAGATGATGGAAGAATCTTCGGACAAAGACGTTGACTCATAGCCAATTTTGTCTCGATCTTGAGTGCAAAAATCTTTGGGCAAGTGGACAAAGTGGCGCAAAAATCAAAATCTGTCCCAGTGTCGAGTTATGACGACACTGGGCTACCATGGTCAAAACACCAAGGCGGGCTAACGCGGACTTAAAAATTTGTCGATGTCGAGTTATGATGACCTTTGGGTTATGGTGCAAAAAGTAAAAGAAAATAAGCGGCTTGAACACAGGGTGTCTTGCTATGGCTTGTGGTCTTTGGGTTCTACGGTGATGTGGAAGCGAGTGGGCCGGCGGCAGGTCGCTACGCGATCGTTGGGAAGGTTGGCCCCACAGATTGCCGGTTAGTAGAGAAAATCCACGTTGTGCTCCTGCTGCTGCATGCTACGACTTGAACAAACGGTTAGTGCATAACTGTTAAGGCAAAAAATGATGATGTATAATTTTAAAAGTAATGCAACTGTGAGTAAAAAAAATGTTATCCTGCAAAAATATGATGCCTGCTGTGTTGATGCGATGCTGCAAATGTTGTGATCTCGCCCTTGCACGGACGTGTTGCGATTGTGAATGCGGATACGTTGTCCTTGCTGCAACTGTCCCTGTAGACTAAAGCTCAAGAAAGAGTTTAGTGCATAATTGCTAAGACAGAATAATAGATGAGAAAAACGCAATTTTGAGAACAGAGAAATCGTCCCTGCGTAGATGTGATATGCTGACTTGTCGTCGTTTTCGGACTTGTCGTCGTTTTCGGACTTGTCGTCGTTTTCGGACTTGGCGTCGTTTTTCGGACTTGGCGTCGTTTTCGGACTTGGCGTCGTTTTCGGACTTGGCGTCGTTTTCGGACTTGGCGTCGTTTTCGGACGCGGAGTCGTTTTCGGACTCGACGTCGTTTTTGGACGTGGTGTCGTTTTCGGACTTAGCGTCGTTTTCGGACGTGGCGTCGTTTTCGGACGTGGCGTCGTTTTCGGACTTGGCGTCGTTTTCGGACTTGGCGTCGTTTTCGGACGTGGCGTCGTTTTCGGATGCGGAGTCGTTTTCGGACTCGGAGTCGTTTTCGGACTCGACGTCGTTTTTGGACGTGGTGTCGTTTTCGGACTTAGCGTCGTTTTCGGACGTGTTGTTGATGCTTCTGTATAATAAATGCTCCTGCAAGCTAATCTTGAGAAAAATTAGTGTATAACTGGTAAAACAAATGATAAATATATGAGGAATGCAATTATGTGAATAAGGATGTCTTCCCTGTATGATATGTGGGGTGTTGTGAATGCTGAGGTGTTGTCCTTGGGCGGACATGCTAGATGCTGCCACTGACGAATTGCCATGATGCCTTTGTTGTGATGCATTTGTGAACCATATAGATTGATATGATGTCTTTGTGGTGCGTTTGTGCGGCTGCGTGAGTTCTGATTTGACTCCAGGCGGTGATGCGCTATAATTTGTTGCGGACTTTTGAATTCTGACTGTTGATTGTCGGTGCCTCTATCTCTCGAGCGTATGGAATCATATTTGTCGGTGTCCTTTCGTGGCGAAGTCCTTAAAGATTGTCCCAATTTTGGTATGGCCAGTCGGATATATGTCGTCGCTGGTCATAATCTTTGATAACGTCGTTACTGGGCGTGTTCTTTGTTGCTCCTATAGGATAGATGCTCCGAGATGTCGTCCTTGCATGGACATGCTAAATGCTGCAACTGATGAGTTGCCATGATGCCTCTGTTGGGTGTGATGCATTGGTTGCCAATTTGACTTTGTGCCCTAGCTGATGCGCTAGGTTTTGTTGCGGAACTCTGAACCTTGATTGCCGATTGTTGATGCTCCTTTCTGCTGCTGCTGCTTTTGCTGCGGACTTTGGATTGTTGTCATCCTCTGCCTTTGTTGCTTTTCTTACGCTATCTGAAGAAACCTTTCGCCGTATTTTCTATTTCGGCTATTGCACTTTCTGCTCCTGTTAATATGAAGAACCTGCGCTCAAAGAAATATTTGTGAGATTGAGGGGGGGGCGGTTGATTCGCGTTGACTTTGTAGTTTTGACTCTTGATATCGGACGTCTGCCTTGTTTGGGACTCATCACCCCTGCCTGGTTTCCTACCTTGTCCCAGTTTTGAATATGCAAAGGGCGTTTGGCCTTAAAATGGGTCTCAATGGAGTTGCTTGTATACTATGTTATTCTTGTTATTTTCAAAACAAAGGGAAGGTTTCCTAATGGTGTACCGAAGCCGATTTAGGCGCCACGTATCCCGTAGGGAATCGGTCGAGCGTAGTTCATTACTGGAATTTTGGGTAAAAATTAAAATTTCTAGATGTGGGACCGGGCGAGGCGGCGCTACGTATCCACCAAGGGAATCAGTCGAAGCGTAGTTCCATTATTACATATAAAGGGCAAAATGCATTAAACTAACTATTTCGGGACTCGTGGGCGAGGCGCGAGTCCACTTCTTGCTCTGTGTCTTGATGGTTGAGTCTTGGCGGGATCATCTCTTGCGGCGCACAACCAGACGAATGACTTATTGATAGTTAAACAATCTCGTGAGCACCTCATTCCTCTGGCGGTTGGTTGATGATTCAACTTTCTTCCGCTGCGAAATTTGGCGTAATAGTCCCTTCCGCATTTTTCTTCATTTTTAGCTATCATGTTCACACGGGCATCTTCATAACGGAAGAAGGTTATTGTTTGCATTGAGAGGAGCATCTTTCAGTGAATGACTCCTTCCCGATTAACTCTATTCGTCCTTGAGGTATAACAATTTCCGATGTCGTGTCATACGCTTGCCGGAGTGGTATGCCTGATGTTTAGTTTTATCGTGCCCTCGGGAGGTAGGCACAGGGGTATTTGAGGAATTGGATGGAGTATTCTGCGGCTTTCGACTTCGTACACTTGGGCTATGGGTTCGGCTAAAGGTGTATAGGTTTTTGTGGGTTTTCTTTCGGCATCTATGCGGGGTTTGGGTCAGTTTTGAGAGCGGGTTCGTGATTTTGTTGAGTATTTTGGGTATGATTGTTGGGTATGGTAAACATGATATGGGGTAGCCTTGATCTTGATAATATATTGTGGATTTTGAGTGTTTTGGTAAGAAGGCGGTGGGCTTTGATATCTTGGATGTTGTTCGGCCTATGCTCACGAATGACCGTGATGGAGGTGATCGTCTCTTCTCCTGCAGGAGGTACCTCGATGGAATTTGACCTTTGCTCTGCTAGTTGCACGTAGGTCAAGTTTGTAATCTGCTGTCTTAATGCCTTCTTCCACGAAGTCGCCCGTTCTTACGGCCGCAAAACTTCGCCAATTACACCGATCATTCTTTCATAATATGTCGCGTCTTTTGCATCGCACGAACAAGGTGGTCATTCTCTCTGCCATTGGGGTTGAACCTTTCTTTTCGACCGCCACCTCAGGCGTATTCTCCGAAAGTTTACGTAGATTTCTTTTCAAGTTTCATAAGATAAAATCTGTCCGGGGCGATGTCGATGTTGAACACAATCTATCCATGAAATCTTGTACCATGGCGTTCAACCGTCCCATTTTCGAGGGTCTTGGCATGTGTACCAATCCAGCGCCTCTTGATTAGACTCACGATGAATAGCTTCATGATGATTGCTTGATTTTTACCAACCCCAATCAATTTATCGCAATATGACCTTAGATGAGCTCGAGGATTCCTTTCCATCAAACATGTCAAATTTGGGCACTTTGTACCCATAGGTAATTCAACGTCGAGTGCGTGCATAAGTCTTCATATTCTAAACCCTCCTCCCCTTGTTCATCCGAATGTTTTGAATGCTTCTTTCAGCTACAATTTCTTTTGCCACATTTTCATCACTCTGGCTCGGAGTGCGCTCCATTTCCTTGTATTGATCTGCTCTCGAGAGGATGCATGCCTGATAAATGGTTGGCTTTGATCGGATGTGCTAATCCTCATATTGTTTGTGTGCCATCTGCTCGTATTGGGTGGCTTGGAAATTTGGGTTGAGTGGGGAGATATAAGTAGGTGGAGGTTGAGATGTGTATATAGTGAGCAGGTCATTTTGGAGTCGGTTTGCAAATTGGCCAGGCGAGTGACATTTTGGTGTGGTGGTGTGTTGCGACCTCTGCGGGAGCTTTGGGGAAGTGGAGGCTCGGGGCTTGTGATACGATTGCATTTGTCCCTTGCTCAGGAGTGGTGCATTCAAGCTAATGAGCGGGTTTGTGATGTTTGAGCCTTTCTATTTGGCTTGCATGATTTCCATTCTTTGCGATAGTGTGGCGAGTGTTGATCATTGGTGTTTACGCTACGGCGCCTCTGCATCCTGCATGAGCGAGGATGAGTCCTAAGTTGTTTCGTCCGGTCTTACGGATTAGTCATTGGATGATTGTGCTTACTAGTCAACGCGAATCAACCTTTTGGGGAATAAGCTAGGCAAAAATAAACCTTTAACAAATGAAGCAAACCAAGTTAGTATAATATGCAAAAGCGGGCAATATATACAAATGAGCAAATTGCAAATCAAGTGCGTGTTCTAACATGTTTGGGACCTCTTTATGCGAGGTATGCCTAAGCGCGGATATGCGAGATTATGATAAATTTGTCCAAGTCGTCCAACTATAATGCCTTTGTTGGAAATGGCGACCAAACGACGGTGCTTTCCCCAATTTCATGTCATGATTGGGTTTGGATTTGTCTGTCATTGCCGTACTACATAATATCTTTGGTTGGTCGTTTGGGTTGAGAAACCGTCGACAAGTTTGGTGTCTTCCTAATTGTGGTGTCGATGCCAGGCCAGACCCACCTAAGGTAAATGCATGCATGCCCTAAAATAAGGGTGGTATAGCTATCTTAAGTTTGCTAAGATTTGGCTTTCCTACGCCTTGAGTTCCCGAGCGGACAACTCAGTGAGAAGGCTACGCCACCGGTTAGGCAGGGCACTCCACGTATATTACCAACTCTCCTAAATTTGGATTTTGAAGAAAGAATTTTCTTGATGCACCAGCGCACCTCGCATGTAGTGTGTGTTTGTGTGAATTTTCCAGAATGGAAGAAATATGAGCGGAATGCCAGTTTAGGGAAAGCAGTAAAGCAAGTAGCAAAAAATAAACAAAATACAATACACAAAAATTAAATGCAAAACAATCGCCAAATAATAGCCCTAGGTGCATTGTGGTTAAGAACCTAAAATCCCAGTGATCGCCATTTACAGCGCCCTTTTCGCCGCGACATTTATTTTCTAAATCATACCTTAAAAATGCAAAATGTTAGAAAATAAATAATAAAATGCTAATAAAGTTTAAGAGGCTTAAAGGTTTTAAAAATGCTAAAAGGATGCTATAATTGCAAAAGATGCTAAAGTTTAAAGGGTGCTAAAATGCTAAAGGGTTGCTAGAATGCTAAGGGTTCACGGAGTCGCCACCTAATTAATTTGGGTGAATTAGGACACCTAAATGTTTAACTAGTTTAAAGTAAAACATTAACTCCATTTTAATGGTCTGCTAAACTTAGTGAGATTCTGGGTAAGGGTTCTTTATTAATCTAGAGGGAAGGGGTTGGGCACCCTCTAAGATCCGCTAACTTGCGGTTGTCCTGCCAAACCTAGGGTAATTATTATGCTAAGAGGGTAATGCATGTTTTAAAAGATGATGCAATTATTTTATAAAAGAGTACATTTTTGCTAACATAAAAGGATTTATAAGACTTATTGTATACCTGTAAAATTAGTCTTTTGAGTGAAGGCATGCATTTGTAAAGCATTATAAGTGCATATGAAAAAAAAAAAAGCATGCATTTATCTTTAAAGTTGATTTATTGATTAAAGGTATGCAATTACTTTAAAAAAAAATATTTTTTATATGTGGCATATTGCAAAAGAGATTTAATATTATTTGATAAAAGGTTTAGACACGCATGTAAAGCCTAAAACAATTAACTTAAAGGGAAGCAAATTTCTAGTATCCAACTACTCGCTAATTTATTGATTCAAGATTCAATTATTCTAAGTGTCCTAATAATTAATGTAGACAAATAATTACAACAAATAATAGGGGAAGGATATGAATTAATAAATGACTCGAGGAAACGGCGAGGCCATCTCGCATGACTTTGAATTTTGAGGGAGATGAAGATGCACATAGATGTAGGTCCTGTTTTGTTGCAGCTTGTGATGAGTCTCGCCATGAGACTCTTCGTTTTACTCCGATGCATTTCATGTAAAAAGGAAGAAGATAAAGATTAGTATGCGGAATATAAAATATGCATATAAATGATTCATGAAAAGAACAATATATCGTGAAGGATGGAAAGCATGAAGTGATTTAGAAAATATCTAATCGTATTCCTAACACACTAAACAAGAACACTAACTCGTGTGAAAGACAACCCACAATAATTTGGTATATTCATACCCGAAACATGCTTGCGATAAGTCAAACAAAAGAACTAAACCTCAAACGAAGCCACATCAATATTTATTCGAGACAAGTAACTCCCGGAGAAACTACCGAGTTGAAATTAACTCCAAGCCTAAAGTTGCATTTGGTTTATCGACAATCAAGCTTAAGACTTTGCTATCCCTAAGTCCCTAACTATAAGCATCAAATCAAACAACAATTAAAACTAGGCAAGACTTGGATTGACCTTAAAAGGGAATAATGATCTAAAAATGAATAAACAGAGATACATCACCTCAAAAGAAATCTTCAAACTATTCATACCCCCTTTTTTTTTTTAGAAGCGTGATACAAGATGGCTTAGTCAATGCTATAAACACATTTTGGACAAGAAAAAGAAAGAAAAGAAAAATACTTTGACACTATCTAGTGACAATCCTTTACGAGTACCTTAAACAGGAAACAAATAACTCAAGTAAGCATAATACTTAAAATGAGTCAGCGAAACAGGCAAAAACCATATCTATACGAGACAGTCCAAACACATCTACACAATAATAGCCAACTTGAGCAAACTGCCATACTCGATATGGAATTTAATCATCAGAGAACATAAAATATAAACTACCACATAATAACCATAAACACCAGGATGATACATAAAAAATGAAAGGGTTATTTCCTGATTCAGATTTTTCTGAAGAGATGCGACGTACTCGCATAATTAAAATGGACATATAGTCAAGTTTATTAATCCCCAAAGAGTCAACAACACACCAGAATTAGTCGAATAAGGTGCGTATATATACAATAATCCGGTATGGAAATTTCTCAAACTAATCCAAAGATGCAAACAAAAAAGTGTATTGTCCCAGACAAAGCATACATGTTACTCAAGGGTTGTACAAGATTCAAAGAGCAAATGCAAGGTCTACTTAGACATATATGCACACGATTCAAACCTTCCAGGCATACTTAATTCTCGAAATATGCGAGAATGGACTCGAATCTCAGTTAGTACTTAGACGCGACAGAGACAATTATCATTGTTTTAACGACAAGAAGGCCAAAGCAACCACAAAGATATGGCATTTCAAGCACAAGCGAAGCCAAATAGATATACTCATATACGATGTGCAACATGAATTAGTGAATGCGATGGACATAAGTAGATAGACACCCAAGGCAATTTTCCAGATTATAACATTTGCAAGTAATAGCCAAGGAACATTGCAGTACCCAGAAATACACCAAAGCATTCTTCATATTTATCGAACACGCAAATAACAAGTCGACACCATACTCATATATTCCTCAAACGACAGGCATCATACAGATTAATATAACAGAAAGTTAGGAAAGGTGATGGATTTACCTTCTCCGGGCAGCGAACCGAGGCAGCGTATCAAGTCGTCGATTCGCTCGGAGTTTATTGCTATGCGAATGCAAAGGGCAGATCTTGTTGCAGATTTCTGGACTGATATTTAAGAAAGGGTTTCGAAATTCTATTCTTACTCCTAAGCTACTAATTTCTGAATGCTGGAATCCTAACTCTGAGGTTGAAGGCTAATAAATGCATGTGTAAGAAAAATGTTTCGACTGTCGTTGTTTGAAGATGCGAATCCACGCCCATTCCCTTTTGGATGCTTCTCCCCTGGATACTTAATGGGATTCCTATGCCGCGGAGGAACTAATTGCTAAGCATTTGCTCTCAATTATTCCCGATCGCCTCTACTGTCAATGAACATCCATACTTATAGCATTTTGGGATTTGAAAAGGTAGCCAGAAATTTGGGAGATTTGATTTCCATTTCGGTTTTAACAACTGGCAATTTTGAGGTGATTTTTGAGAGACGATTTGGGGTGATTTTCGGGACTGATTTTTGGGGATTTTGGTTGAAGCGGTTGATTGTTACCTAAAGGAACGATTTATGGTAAGTTCTCTATGGTAATCCCGATCTCGTAGTGATATGGCGGGATTTGGCGAGATTTTAGGCGTGATATTGAGTCTGAGTTCTGGAAAGGTTTGGGTGTAGGCGGATTAGGTTTACCTTTGCTTTCTTAGGCTTAGGGGAGTAGATGAAATAAGGGCTAATGGGTTTGCTGGAAAAATAAAAGGGATTTGGGAATTTATTTTTGAAATTTGGGTAGGTTTTGGGCTCAGGGAACTTGGGCGAAAATATTAAATTTGGTTTATTTATTAGTTTTAGGTGTTAGTTAAGTTTTAAATATTATGTATTTAATTAGTGGTAAATTATTATTTAAATTGTGATTAGATTATTTAGGTGCTAAATTAATCTAATTTCGAGTTTTAAAACTGTTACGATAATAAATGCGGGTGTGCTATTTAATTAGTGCTTAATATTTTAGAATGCGACGCTATTATTTAAAATCTTATTGTTATGCATTATTGCGAAGTTAAATTAAAATTGAATAGAGTTTAGATTAAATTGCTTAAATGCAAGTATGATATTTAAGAATTGTTTAAAGCTTTTTACAAATGCGGTGCTATTAAATGCATATATCAGATTAAAATTGATTTTAAATTACAAAGGATTACTAATAAGTGCGGCTATGCTACCTGACACGACGTTATCGCTAAATTATTTATTTTATGCATTTATTAATTATTTAAGAATTATGACAAAGCTTAAAGTTAATAAGTGCGGGCGCGGGACTCTAAATGCTTAAGACTTTACGTAAGACGCGATGTCATTATTAAATTATTTATTTATGCCTGTATTTAATGTTTTATTGTTGTATTTTATTATAAAAATCCTAAAAAATTATTTTACAAAATTAGTGTAATTTTATGGTTAATGGCTGGACGGGAGGGTCAAAATTGGGTGTCAACAGGAAAGAGACATAACCTCTCGCAAATGAAGTTATGAACAAAACTCTCAAGATCCAGAAGTCGTTGAGTGCCCGGATCTAGGTGGTTCAGATTTAGTGAACTTCAAAGTGGCTGATTATCTGGAATCTAGTATTCTAGATTCTCAGGACTTGGAGGGTCCATAGATGAAACCTAGATGAAGCAAAAGGGCGAGGACAAACAAATCCTTCAGTCCAGACTTTGTAGCTTATATGGTTCATGACAAACCACAGATAATTGTCGAAGCGTTGTCAACTCCAGAAGTACCGCTCTGGAAAGAAGCTATAGAGAGTAAGATAGACTCCATTCTGCATAACCATACTTGGGAGTTGGTTGACCTACCTCCGGGAAACAAACAGTTGGGTTGTAAATGAATACTCAAATGGAAGTTGAAAACAGATGGGTCTATAGACAAGTACAAGGCCAGGTTGGTAGTTAAGGTCTATTGATAAAAGGAGGGCCTTGATTACTTTGACACATATTCTACAGTGTCTAGGATGACATCCATACATATGTTCACAGCTATCGCCGCCTTGCGGGAATTTGAAATACATCAAATGGATGTCAAGACAGTCTTCCTAAATGGTGATTTGGAAGAAGAAATTTATATGGACCAACCCGAGGGGTATGTGGTTCCAGGACAAGAGAAGAAAGTTTGTCGGTTTGTCAAATCTCTGTACGAGCTAAACAAAGCCCCAAAGCAATGGCACAAGAAATTTGATAGTACTTTCTATCGAAAGGGTTCGCCATTAATGAGTGTGACAAATGTGTTTACACAAAAGGAAATACCGACTCGTTAGTCATGATATGGCTTTACATAGACGACATGTTGATCATAGGTAGCAGTCCTAGGATGATCCTAGAGACTAAAAAAATGTTGAAACAATGTTTTGACATGAAAGATATGAGTATTGCAGATGTCATCTTAGGGATCAAGATCTCTAAGACATCTGACGGGCTGGTCTTGTCTCAATCTCACTACATCGAGGATGTATTGAAGAAGTTTGAGATGTTCGATAGTTCGTCGATAACGATACCATTGGATATAAATCAAAAGATTGATAAAAATCGTGGTACGCCTATACGCCAGGAGCGGTATGCGCAGGTGATTAGTAGTTTAATGTACATCACAAACTGTACTCGACCTGATATCGCTTATGCAGTCAACAAGTTGGCTATGTTCACCCGTAATCCGAGTGATGATCACTGGCAATCATTAAATCGGGTACTACGATACCTAAAATACACGTAAAACTACGAGTTGCACTATTCGAGATATCCAGCTGTACTAGAGGGGTACAGTGATGCAAAATGGATATCTGATATAGATAATACCAAGTCCACCTGTGGGTATATATTTACAATTGGTGGTGGGGCTGTGTCTTGGAAATCCTCTAAGCAAACTTGCATCGCCCGATCCATGATGGAATATGAGTTTATCGCTTTAGATAAAGTAGGAGAAGAAGACTTCTTAGAGGATATCCCATAGTGGGATAAACCCGTACCTTCTGTAATGATCCACTACGACAACCAGTCGACTCTAGAAAGGGCTCAGAGTTCTATGTACAATGACAAATCTTGTTATATCCGACGGAGACATAAAACCGTTAGGCAACTTATTAACTCGGGTATTATTTCCATTGATTATGTAAAATCTAAGGAAAACATAGCAGATTCCTTGACAAAGGGTATAACCAGAGATCAGATGATCTGCTTGTCTAGAAGAATGGGCCTAAAACTCAATCAATAATAACTGATATGATGGATACCCAACTTACTTACTGGAGATCCCAGGAATTCGGTTCAATGGGAAAACTAAATCTGAAAGGTTTAGTTGAGCGCTTCAGTGGAAGAAAGAGCACTTCGGACAATGATTTCTTCATAGAAACATGAATCCAAGGCCATTCCCGTGATATACATTAAGTGCTAGTTGCAGAGTGGGTAAATGTTAAGGTTTCAAAACCTTTAATGATCCTCAACTGTTGAGGTTAGGTTTGGAGAAACTTTTAATGGTTCATAACCCATGTGAAATGGGGTATAGCAGGATACCTTGTAGGAGACCACCTATTTAAGTGTGAGGACTGACCGTCTCAAATGAACGCACTTAAGAATCCAAGACGTGTCCACGGCCACAGCGGACAAAAACTTAAAGAAAAACAGAGTGAGGAAATGTGTTGTGTTGGTACCATTGTCTTAGCTTACGCTAAACACTGATGGTTCATGACATCATGTTCACCACACAATAAGTAAGTTCGATAGTATTCTACTATGGAAGGTTCAAAGCTACGGCTACCTATCCAGATACAACATTGATCCGTCGAAAGATTACTAGAAAAGGCACCATGTGAGTGCGCTAAAATCTCTTTCAAGAGGGGATTGTTGGAAATTTATTAACGTGAATAAAGTTAATCCTATTATTTATGACAAACAATTGGGGCCCCACACGTCGGAAACATAGTTTCTATACACGTGCATACGTTGTACCAATGATCGTAAATTTCCTTAAGTGAAAGAGATATTGGTACGTATACGAAATGTTTGAGACATGAAATGATAGAAGGTTATTTTCCAAATAACGAGTGTTTCACGTTGGTAAATGAAAGAAGAAGTGTACGATGTGTAAAAGATGAAACAAGTTAGAAATTGTCGCGGGGCTGTGAAGGGCCGCGACGCAGCACCTTCAGAGCAGTGGTGCTGGAGCGCCGCATCGCCTCCAGCCAACGCCGCGACGCGTTGGAGGCAATGAGTGCATCACATCTCTGGTAGTCAAGCTTCGACGGGAGCTGAAAAGTTTCTGAAATTTTGGGCTGGTTTGGAGCATTGATTCTCCACGAATTGGCACTTGAATTCAGCTATTATTTGGCTGAATTACTCCCCCTCAATAAGTGTCATTACATGGCTATTGATGGCCATTACTTGGCTAGTTGGGAGGACATCTTACACACACTATAAATTGAGGCTTAGGCTCAATTAGAAGAACACACTTGAAATCTGAACACTTTCCTCTCTTGCTTTCTTTCATACACTCAAAAACTCTTCTTTTTTAGTAAACACTTGAGTTATCCTTTGCTCAATTCTTTGTTGTTGTTTTATCTTGGGAGAAAAGTTGTCAATAACCGTTAAGAGATTCATACGGGGCAATATTGCCTTAAGGATAAATTGAATATCAATCGACTCAGCAAACCATTTCTTTTGTTCTTTTCCAGATTTGTAACCAAAACTATTTTTGCTTACCTTCCCATTTCCTTGTAACCGCAATTGTAACTCACATTATTTGTCTTTCTTTACCTAATACAACAACAACTACATACATAATATATTAATTCCACAAGTAGGGTATAGGGATGATGGTGTGTACACAGACCTTCCTCTTACCTTGTAAAGGTATGGAGATTGTTTCCGAAAGATCATTGGCTCAAGTAAAGCAGTTCTAAGCAAGTTTGAAGGAAGCGCAATAGTGAAGAAATCATGTCGAATAAAAAAAGAACAGAACAACAAGAAATAGTATGATAATCGAAGCAAGGAAAACAACAGGTGTAATAATAAAAATCGCAAAATAAATAATAAAAAGGTACTAGTAATACTACCGATATAAAAAATTAGACAACGCTCGACTAACTACTAACCTTCTACCCTGATCCCAACCTCCATACCTTCTTATCTAGGGTCATGTCCTCGCTAAGTTACAGGTGTGCTGATATCACCCAAATTACAACTTAATATGGTATAACACGGCCGTTGTCAAATATAGTAACCCAACTAGGTCGGGGTCGAATACCACAAGGAATACGATGAGAAATTGTACTATTCGTGTTTATTATGGCTTTACTAATTACTTCACTTCTATGGTAACCAAGTTTGTTTTAACTACTTAGATTATAAAGTCAATTAATGGTTAATTTAACAAGTGATTGGGAGTGTCAGGGTTGTGACTTAATTCATGGAAGTTGTGTTGGATTTATGTTTAAGTGGGTGTATTTAGTGTGGTATGGGTAATAGGGACTATTATCTAGGTGAAAATTTCTCAATTGACCCACCTAATTTCACTTTAGGCTTTCTCAAACTCTAAAGTATGACATTTATGAACACCCATTAATACCCTTAGTTGATTCCCTCATAATTAAAGTTGGAAACCATTAAATAAGATTTAAATTCCCAAGTCCTAATCAACCTACCCATTTCCCAGATTCTAGTCTCATTTTTCAAGTTTGACTAGAGACAATAGATAAGAAAGAAATGTTTGCAACCAACTATTAAACATTAAGAATGAGGGGTAGCTGAATCTCACATTAATACACTCATTTCATATTTTATAAACTACCCCAACTATCACATTTCATTATTTCATTACAACCACAACCTAAGTCTAGCCACTCATATCAAATAATAAATGTATAAAAAGATAATAAATGCTACAAAACATAATAAACATAAAAGAAGTCCTATAATGATTTAATATAAATAATTGTTTGTCTTTACACAACGGTCCGAGAAGAAGACCAAGAATCTTTTGAAATAATCGCTCAAGATGAATAGTAATTTGTGTCTCCTTAAATAAGACATCACTAAGAACAAGATAAAATGGCTAGAATCTAGGGTACAGAGTATGAATAATATGTCAAATCACAAAATCTTAGGTAGCCTTATATAGGGACCTAATTTTCGGACTACATGTAATTACAAAAATGCCATTGCCTGACCACTCTGCGACCGCAGAACAGGTCTGGGTCCGTAAAATGGACATAGGATGAACATAGTGATTTCTTATTTGGACTGTCTAGAACTGTGATAGGAGGTGCGGTCCGCAGAATTGGACTGTTATACGCAGAAGTGTCTTGAGTCTTTGCAATCTGAGTTGTACTTGAACTGAAGTAGTGGTTCATAGACCGGATTGCGGTCCGCCGAAGGCAAGTGCGGACCGTAGTTTGAGTCGTACTTCGGGCTCCAGAAATCTTCTTTCACGGTTTATTTATGCAACATAGCTATCATTCTGCGATCCGTAGTCTGGTTTTACGATCCACAGAAGTGGGCTTCTCAGCACTTCTTTCTTTTTCGACACTTTTATTCATGTTTTAGCATATTTCCTCACTTTTGGTGTCCCAATGCAAAAATACTACAAAAACTAAAATAATATAAGAAACGACTACTATAATTGCATAAAGGACAACAATAATTCATGAAAGTGGTATCAAATGTGCTGTAAGTTCTAGGCATATCAACACCCCCAACTTAAACTATTGCTTGTCCTCAAGTAACCTAAACATAACTAACGTACGACTAATGAAAAAATAAAGATGACTATGGTTGATTCTTCTTATAAGTCTACAAGCATGTGTTTCACAAAATTAACAACCCCTCATGTTTTTCAAAACAAAAGTTCAAGAGTGTTTATCTACTATCAATGAGCCCATGAACATCAAGCCTCAATAGATGTCTAGATGCTACTAGTGACTAGATGCACTGAGATGTTCAGCTAGAGGAACTTTCATTTCACAAGGTCCATGCAATTCAATACGCCCTCACAACAAAAAAGAAGTCACATAGTCACTCAAAGATTTTCTTTTCAAAACAAAGGACAAACAAGATCACTCATACTCACAAGAAATGTCAAGTATTACAAGTGTCATGCCATATGCTTGCCTTTATTTTAAGTCACTACTACTCAAAGAGTGCTCGATTTTGGATCTCTAAGGACTTTCTCAAGCTTGTAATGTAGGCTTAGGGATAGGTATGATATTCATTTTATCTTTTTGTTTCTATTGTTTTTGCATTTAATTTTCTTTTTTTTCTCAATTTTTTATTTCTCTTTTTTTAGAACCACTCACATCACTTCTTTTCCCTTCTTTTCTTCTCATATCCAACCCCAACTTAGGATTTTGGCCTCATTCATCATTTTCATGCATTCAAGGAGGGATTTGGTTCAAAATATGGTTTATTTTCAAAAAGAGTTTCGATTTGTAATGTGGTAGCCGAAGAAAAAGTAAAAAAACTCAAAGGAGAAACTAGTTCCCTCAACTCATGGGTAGGTCAAAGAAGTCTTTAATCAGGAATGTTCACTCTTATGTGAAGGTCTAAAATCATTTCCTCAACCAAGCAACTCTAGTTTTGCAGTGACAAATCAACGAGGCAAGTTCTAGATGATACAAAAAAACACAAGATAGCAATAAAATCCTCACAACTCTATGCACATGATCTACAAGAACCACTACATTTTATACCCTCTATCACACACAAGACTATCATCTCTTGAGATTCAAACATAAGTAGACATAGACTCATAAAATGAGGCATGCTTTCATAGAACAATCATTTGAGGGATAATGCTACTTTTATTTTAAAAATTCAATTTTCGATGGATGTCATCAAAACCGAAAAGACCTACACATACTAGAAAATATATATAAAAATACCAACCTAAGTCAAACTGTTCTATCACTAGGTCATGGTTACTAAATATACACCCTTAGAAAAGAACTAGGCAAAGAAAAACTAAGAGGAACAAAACATAACACAATATGAAACATAACAAAATACAAAATACTAATATAACAAATTGCCATTTCCCCAAAAAACATACAAAGTACCCCACCCGCAACTTTGAAAACATGTGTTGTCCTCAATGCAAAAAGAAAATAAAGTGTAAGGACAAAACGTTTTAGAGTCTCCCTGAGGCGCACCATGTGCCCTCATAAGTCTGGCTTATGAAAGATGCCTCTTCTGGTGCATCAGTGTCATGTGACTGTGGAGCGAGAACAGATGTCTCCGCATCGCCCATCTCAACCTCACTTTGTGGTGGTCGTGTGGTCTATGTGGCTGATGGAATGGTGCCCACAATTGGTGGAAGAGTAGGACCTGCAGTCTCAATATTTGTTTGTGGCTCCTGGGCCACTCTACTCGTACCAATCATCAATGTATCCTCACGATACAATGCGACCACCGCATCAACAACTACGTACTCAATTTTCAGGAATGCGACCCGCAGTTCAGGGCGCAGTTCCTCCTTTTTCTAATCCTCAATTTTCCAACTTTCTGTGGAGTTTTGCGGTCTATTGTGCGGTCCGTAGAAGAGATCACACAATGGTCTCTCTTATCCCTTCGATTTTTTTTGCACATCTTTCCCATTCTTATCCTGATTTTGCCTGTATTTCCATATCCAACAAACTTAAAAAATTATTAAAACACACAACTGAACAAGAAAACAAAGGAAAAACATTGGGTTGCCTTCCATTAGCACTTAATTTTACGTCACGACATGATGATTGTTACCATAATTTTTTCAAGGTTCATAGAGGGTGATGATTGTGTTCACCCTATGATCATCAATACTTTCCAAGTAATGCTTGACACTTTGGCCATTTACCTTGAAAAAGTGACTCTCTTTGCTCTCCAATTCTATGGCACCATATGAGAAGACCCTCATCACTTTGAAAGGGTCGGACCATCTTGACGTTAACTTCCCGGGGAACAACTTGAGTCTAGAATTGTAGAGCAAGACCAAGTCCCCGGGTGAAAATTTCTGCTTCAAAATGCTCTTATCATAGAGGAACTTCATCATCTCCTTGTAAAGAATGGAACTTTCATAAGTTTGGAGATGAAAATCGTCCATCTCATTGAGTTGATCTACCATTAACTTCGATGCATACTCCCAATCAATGTTTAGCTTCTTCAATGCCCAAAGAGCATTGTATTGCACCTCTACCGGAAGATTACATGCCTTACCAATTATCAACTTGTACGACGACATCCCAATAGAATACTTGTATGCCATTTATATACCCACAAAGCATTATCTAGCTTTCTCGACCAATCTGTCCTCATGAGATTCACCGTCTTTATGAAAATGCTCTTTATCTCCCAGTTGGATACTTCCACTTGACCACTTGTTTGGGGGTGGTAAGGAGTTGTCACCTTATGCTTTATTTCAAACTTCTCAATAAGAGAGGCAAACACTTTATTGCAAAAGTTACAGCCTCCATCATTTATGATAGCTACAGTGGTCCCAAACCGAGTGAAAATATTCTTCTTAAGGAACGTGGTGACACTCTTCACTTCATTGTTCAGAAGGGCTGCGACTTCAACCCACTTGAACACATAATCAACCGCCACAAGTATATATTTATTTCCAAATGAATTCACGAATGGACCCAGGAAGTCTATTCCCCACACATCAAATAATTTCACTTGGAAGATAGGGAAACTCATGCCTTCTAGAGACATTGCCTTCCCTTTTACATTGGTCACGATGCTTCCTAAACTAATGCAAATCCTTGTACATTATTTTCCAATAAAAGCCACTTTAAAGAATTTTGGCGCCATGCATTGACTAGCATGATGACCCCCAACCGGTGAAGTATGACATGCTTCCATGATAGGCAAAGTCTCAACCTCGGGCATACATCTTTGAATTATGTTGTTGGTGAAAATCTGAAAGAGATAAGGCTCATCCAATAGTAGTGTCGGGAGTCTATCAAGAATTTCTTCTTTTGGTGATAGTTTAGATGATCCGGTGTGATTCAACCTACCAAGTAATTAACGAAATCAACATACCAAGGGATGAGATCTTGAGATAATGCAAAGACTTGCTCATACGAAAAAGTATCATTGATATCTAATTCGTTCTTTAGCCTTCCGACCTCTTCAATACTTGACAAATAGTACGCTACTTGTTTCTCACAACCTTTCCGATATTTGATCTCAAAATCAAACTCTCGTAGAAGAAGTACCTACCTAATCAAGTGTGATATCATGTCCTTATTTGCCATTAAGTATCGAAAGGTCGTATAATCAGAATACACCACCACTTAGAACCTCATAGATAAAACTCAATTTTTTCAAAAGCAAAGACAATGGCAGAAAACTATTACTCTGTCACCGTATAATTCTTTTGAGCTTCATTAAGATATCTACTTGCATAGTAGATTGGGTAAAGGATTTTGCCATGTCTTTGGCCCAACATAGCCCAATAGCAACTCCACTAGCATCACACATCAATTCGAATGGAAGACCCCAATTTGGAGTCACGATTATCGGAGCTGAAACCAATTTCTCTTTTAAATCCTCAAAAACTTTGAGGCATGCTTTATCGAACTCAATTTTTGCATTTTTTTCCAAGAGCTTGCACATTCGGCTTGTGATCTTTGAAAATTCTTTAATGAATCTTTTAACAGTTGTTGGAGGAGGAAACTTGGCTATCACTTCAATATTCGCATTGTCTACTTCAATACCATCCTTGGAGATCTTGTGACCAAGGACTATACTTTTTATGACCATAAACTCATAAAGTGACACTTCTCCCAATTTAAGACCAAATTGGTCTCTTCACATATTTTCAATACTAAGGAGTGATCCTCTAAGCAATCTTCAAAGGACTCTCCAACAATGGAGAAATCATTCATGAACACCTTCATAACGTCTTCCATTAAATCATAAAAAATTGTCATCATGCAACATTGAAAGGTGGAGGGAGCACCAAAAGGCATCATTCGAAAGACAAATGTACCATGTGAATAAGTAAAGATGGTATTTTCTTGGTCATCCAGGGTTATTTGAATTTGATTGTAGCTCGAGTACCCGTGCAAGAAGCAATAGTAATATTTTCCTGCCAACCTATCAAACATTTGATCAATGAAATGTAGTGGAAGTGATCCTTCCTTGTAGCGCTATTCAACTTTCGATAGTCCATGCAAACTCTCTACCCGATTATCATCCTCATTGGTATCAATTCATTTTTATAATTTGGTACCACCGTGATCCCCCATTTCTTCGGTACACATTGCATGGGGCTCACCCATGTACTATCGAAAATAGGGTACACTACCCCGATATCTAACCACTTAATAATTTGTTTCTTGATAACTTCTTGCATTGAGGGGTTCAACCTCCCATGGTGCTTGTCGCGCCCATTTTCGACCGCGACTTTTATTTTCTAACTCCTGCTTAAATAAAAAGGTTAGAAAATAAATAACAAAATGCTAAAAGGTTTAAAAGGGTTTTAAAAGTTCTAAAAATGCTAAAAGGATGCTAAAATTGCAAAAGATGCTAAAGTTTAAAAGGGTGCTAAAATGCTAAAGGGTTGCTAGAATGCTAAGGGTTCGCGGAGTCGCCACCTAATTAATTGGGTGAATTAGGACACCTAAATGTTTAACTAGTTTGAAGTAAAACATTAACTCCATTTTAATGGTCTGCTAAACTTAGTGAGATTCTGAGTAAGGGTTCTTTATTAATCTAGAGGGAAGGGGTTAGGCACCCTCTAAGATCCGCTAACTTGCGGTTATCCTGCCAAACCTAGGGTTAATTATTATACTAAGAAAATGCATGTTTTGAAGGGTATTTAAGAAAAGATCTTTGTAAGAAAAAAGACGTGTTCTTAATAAAAGAAAGCTGTAAGATTTATCTGCAAAAGCCAAGGTTAGTTTCAGATGAGAATATCTATTCATAAAATACTTTAATAAGGTATATATATTGCATAGCCTGATTATAGTGAAAAATATTGATTATGGCAAAAGATACGTTTATGGAGTATACCTAGAATACAAAGGGGTTTATTACTATTTCTCCTATATGAATATTAATAAGAAAGTTAGTATAAAATAGGTCTCTTATGCTAGGATTTAATAATATATATCGTAGCTACCTAAACAATTATAGGAGTGGAAATATTAAATGATAAGACTTAAACAATGTATGGCGAGCTAAACTAATGCCAAGCTACTAGCTAATTAATTAATTCCAGGTTTAATTGTTCTAACTGTTCTATTGACTAGAGTAATGTTAAACAATTAATTTACAATAAATAAATGAATGGGGGGCGGGGTAGAAAATAATTTAAAGGACTCGAGGAATGGCGATGTCTTTCGCCTTCTCCGGACAGCGACCCGGGGCAGCGTATCAAGTCGTCAGTCCACTCGACGGGTTTCGGGTTTGCGATGCGAATAGAGGGGCAAGGTTTGCTTACTGATTTTTTTTTGGCTGGAATTGAAGAAGGGAATCTGAATTTCCTATTCTTGCAATGCTAGTTGTTTAGGTGATGAACTGCTCTCGATTATTCCCGGATGCTCTATCCTTGCTGCGAGTAGTTGACTGCTGCTAGGGGATGCAAATTCGATGTCTGTCGGTTTTTGGGTGCTCCCTGGTTTCTGAGTCTCCCTTGCTGTGCCCTTGGCTGATGTCCCCCCCCTCGAATGCCTATTGCATGTGCCTTAAATAGCCATTGTTTGGGTTCTAAAATTGGTAAGGCTGAGAATGGGCTAAAATTGGTGCTGATTCGACGAGATTTCGTACTGATTCTAGGTGTGATTTGAATGGATTTTGATTTGAAGGGATTTGGTTATCTATGGTAAGAAATCGTTGGAGACGTGTGTGCAGGTAAAGGGAAAGGAAAGTCGCCGGATTCTCAGGCGAGAATCACGGCGACGAAGGCGTGAGGTGAAAGGCGGTGGCGGTTTTTAATATTTTAGGGTTGCTGGTTTCTTTATTTGTTCCTTTGGTGTTGTCGACGAGGAAGGTGAGTGAAGGGCTGGGGGTTTGGGCCAGCTGATAAGGGAAAAGGGGCGTGGGCTGGGGCGTGGGTCGACGGGATTTGGGCCGCGTAGAAAATTATTGGGCTTGTGGGGCTGCGAATTTAAGGGTATTAGTATTAAGTATTAGGTTAGTGTTATAATTATTAGTTTTAGGCTCTTAATTAGTGACAAAGTAATTAATTAATTGTGATTAAATTATCTAATTGTTATAAAATAAATGCGGGTGTGTTATTTAATTAATGCTTAATGCTCTAGAATGTGGCGCTATTAAAATCTTGTTATTGCATTATTGCGAAGTTAAATTAAAATTAAAATTGAGTCTAGATTAAATTACTTAAATGCTAAATGCGAGTATGATATTTAAGAATCGTTTAAAGCTTTATAAATGCGGTGCTATTAAATGCATATATCAGATTAAAATTGATTTTTAAATTACAACTGATTACTAATAAATGCGGCTATGCTACCTGACACGATGTTATCGCTAAATTATTTATTTTTATGCATTTATTAATTATTTAAGAATTACGACAAAGCTTAAAGTTAGTTAATGCGGGCGCGGGACTCTAAGTGTTTAAAACTCTACGTAAGACGCGATGCCATTATTAAATTAATTATTTATGCCTGTATTTAATGTTTTATTCGCTGCATTTTATTATAAAAAATCCTAAAAATTATTTTACAAAATTAGTGTAATTTTATGGTTAATGGCTGGACGGGAGGGTCAAAATTGGGTGTCAACAGTGCTCAACACACATGGTACTATTCTCTTCAAGATAAATTCGATGAGTACACACACCCGGACTTATTCCTCAAATGTCTGCAATAGTCTACCTAATTTCTCTTTTTATAGGTTCTCAAGATCGACAATAGAGCTTCCACTTGGTTTTTATTGAGCTTTGATGAGATACTAACCGGGAAAAAAATCATTTGGCCCAAGTAACTTGTACTCCAAATGAATTGGAAGTGGCTTAGTCTCAAGGGTTGGCGGTTCCTAAATAGAAGGTCTGAGAGGAGGGACTCCATGATTTTCCAAGTCCAAGGTCAAGTGCCTAGGAGCATAAAAATATGATATTTGGCTCTCAAGAGCAATCACAGTCTCTACAATGCCCTCAACTACCTTATCATCGTAATTAAACAATACCACCATCAAGGCCTCTTAAATGACATCAACCTCAGCGTTCAACTCTACCTCAGCATCAATCACCGAAATCACCCTCATATGCATAGATTATTTTATGAATTTGCACACATGGAAGGTAACCTCTTTATTATTCATTCGAAACTTCAACTCTCCACTTTCCACATCATATACTGCTCTTCCCATCATTAAGAATGACCATCCCAATATTATGGGAACATCATAGTCAACTACACAATCCAATATCACAAAATCAATGAAGAAGATAAATTTCTCAACCTTTACAAGAACATCATATATGATCTCCATTGGCCTCTTCACCGTCTTATCCGCCATGAATAATCTCATACTTGTAGTTCAGGGATTGCCCAATCCTAACTTTTTGAAAATTATGAACGACATCAAATTGATGATTGCTCTAAGGTCATAAAGGGCCTTTGTGAATTGGTACACTGCAATGGTGAAATAAATGGTATCCTCTTTCTTCTTTATAATGGAGCTAGAAATAATGACTCTACCTTGGTGTGTAACATACACCGTCTCAAAACTCACCCTTTGTTTCTTTGTGATCAAGTATTTAATAAACTTTCACTAACATTTATTCCAAGGCTTCAACAAGTAGAATATTGACTGATAATTATTTTATCATCTCCAAGAACTTGTTGAACTTTCCATCTTCAATTCTCTTGGCTAATATTTGTGGAAAGAGAGGAGCAGGCCTTGAAATAGGCTTTAAGGCTTTTGGAGTCTTTTTTTTTTTGTCGTTCCCTTCCTCACTCTCAAGAACTTCTTTTTTTTCATCAACTTTTTCTTCCACCAAAATAAAATCATCTATCATCTCGGTATCACTCTTCTTCAGCTTCTCAACCGCAACAAACCTTTCATATACCACATCCATCGACATATTTGGCTTCTCCAACACTTTTCCGCTTTTAGTAGAGACAACTAGACAATGAGACACCCCTCATCCTTTATTTATTAGATTGGCTACCGTATCACTAGGAAGAGTTCCCTTTTGTCTTGACCCAATTGTGTCTCTAGTTGCTTGATATATATTGAATGTAAGGGTACAAAATTGTTGAGCTCTTTTATGTTAGCATCATACTTGTCTTGATTTTTCAACACCCTAGATATCATCTTTTCAAGTTTTGAACTAGCGGGATCGCTAGTAGACTCACGATTATGGTAAGAAGGAGGTTGGGTAGGTTGTTGGTAAGTTTGCCCCCTTGGTGGAACATAAGGGTTAGAGTTACAGTTTTGGTACCTATTGTTGTTGCTCTCTCTCTCTATTCACATTCATTCCTCTTTCTCCAATTAGATACGACTTGATCATTTCTCTAACCTTGATTCCCGCCTTGATTACTAGATCATCACGGTTGGCCCGATCCTTTATTATTAGGGCAGAACACTCCCCCTGCACGTTGTTCACAAAGTTTACATCTTATTCGTTTTCATTGTACCCCTCATGATCATAGGGTGCCATATCAGTTGCACTTTGCTTAGGATCCATGTTAGTAACCACATTCACTTTCTTGGGTCCCTTTTTTATTTGGTAAGGACTGCCCTTTGGGTCATCAATTGTGCCATGGTCTCATCCCTCTCTTCTTCCTTCTTCAATGTCTCTCTACACAACACCTTAGAGGGACTACCCCCAACTACCTCCGGCGATCTCGTTTCCAAGCATGGTTTGTCTTTATTAGGTTATCCAGAAGCTCACAACCGTAAATGAATTATCCATCATGCCACCCTCTGCTATGTTGTTGGCCACCTGTAGAACGTTTGGAGTAAAACATCATCATTCAACCCATGATTATAGCATTGTTTGAGCTTCTATTTGAACTTTACCCATGCCTCATGCAAGACTTCACTCGGTAATTGACGGAACATCAAGATCTCGTCTCGGATATGGCGCCTGCAAGCCGGTGGGAAGAACCTCTCAAGGAATGCCTCTACCAACTCGGTCCACATAGTGATGGACTCGGAAGGCAAGTCATCCAACCAAATAGTAGCCTCCCCCATTAGAGAGAAGGAGAAGAGCCTTAGCTTCATGGCTTCTTCGGATATGTTGGGATGACAGAATGCAAGGCGCACCTCATTGAAGTTCCTCAAGTGCCTATTCAGATCGTCGGATACTGATCCTCTGAATAGGCCCTTGTTTTGGAGCATGATGGATGTTATGTGGAAACTTGCAATCCCAGGAATTTAGGGTGGCCGGATGGCATTAGCAAAAGTATCCATCTCTACGTTTCCCTTATCATCAGATAAATCCGCTATAGCAACTACAACACAAAAGTAACAAGTAAACATAAATTTAGAAATAAAGTACTTCAAAATGTAATAATACTACAAATAGAAAATTTCAAGATTGTATTCCTTGACAAAGGCGCCAAAATTTGATCTTACTGAAATTACACCTTAATATGGTATAATGCGGTCATTGTTAAATATAGTAACCTAACTAGGTTGGGGTCAAATCCAACAAGAAATACGATGAGAAATTGTAATATTCACGTTTGTATTATGACTTTACTAATTACTTCACTTATATGGTAACCAAGTTTGCTTGTTTGTTTATTTTAACTACTTAGATTATCAAGTCAATTAATGGTTAATTTATCAAGTAATTGAAAATGTTAGGATTATGACTTAATTCATAGAAGTGGTGTTGAGTTTATGCTTAAGTGGGTGTATTTATTGTGTTATGATTAATGGGACTATTATCTAGGTGAAAATTTCTCAATTGACCCACCTAATTTCACTTTAAGCTTTCTCAAACTTTAGAGTGTGACATATACGAACACCCATTAATACCCTTAGTTGATTCCCTCCTAATTAAAGTTGAGAATCATTAAATGAGGTGTAAAACCCCAATTCCTAATCAACCTACCCCATTTCCTAGACTCTAGTCTCCCATTTCAAGTTTGACTAGAGACAATAGGCAAGAAAGAGATGTTTGCAACAAACTCTTAAACATCAAGAGTGATGGGTAGTTGAATATATCACATTAATACACTCATTTCATATTTTATAAACTACCCCAACTATAACATTCCATTATTTCATTACAACCACAACCTAAGTCGAGCCACTCATGTCAAATAAGAAATGCATAACAAGATAATAGATGCTACAAGACATAAAAAATGTAAAAGAAGACTTATAATGATTTAATATAAATAATAGTTTGTCTTTACACAATGGTCCAAGAAGAACACCAATTTTTTTTAAAAAAATAATCACTCAATATGAATAATAACTTGTGTCTCCTTAAACAAGCAACACTAAGAACAAGATAAAGTGGATAAAATCTAGGGTACAAAGTAGGAATAATGTGTCAAATCACAAAATCTTAGGTAGTCTTATATAGGGATCCAATTTTTAGACTATACGTAATTATAAAAACGCCCCCGCCTGATCACTCTGCGATCGCAAAATATGTCTGTATTTCGCAAAATGGACTTAGGGTTCGTAGAGTGATTTCTTTTTTGGACTGTTTGGAACTGCGACAGGAGGTGCGGTCCGCAGAACTGGAATGTGGTCCGCATAAGTGTCTTAAGTCTTCGCAATATGAGTTGATCTTGAACTAAAGTAGTGGTTTGCAGATCGGATTGCGGTCCGCAGAATAAAAGTGGGGACCACAATTTAGGTCGCACTTCGGGGCTCCAAAATTCTTCTTTCCTGTTTATTTATGTGACATAGCTACCATTTTGTGGTCCGCAGTCTGGTCCTGCGGTCCGCAGAAGTGGTGTTCTCAGCACTTTTATCCATGTTTCATCACATTTTCTCACTTTTGGTGCCCTAATGCAAAAATCCTACAAAAACTAAAATAACATAAGAAATGACTACTACAAATGCATAAAGGACACCAATAATTCATGAAATTGGTATCAAATGTGCCGTAATTTCTAGGCACATCATGTGTCATATCCCGTGTGATCACCTATCTCCAATAATTCTTCAGCCACCTCTATCTCTTCATAAATCCACCATAATCAACCTCCCATACCTTCTGACTGGGGCGTCAAGGAATCTCCTCTTCACATGTCTGAACCACTTCAACCTCGATTCTTTCATCTTGTCATCCATGAATACTACTCTCACCTTGTCCGGAATATCTTTGTTTCTGATCTTATTTCCCCTAGTATGCCCATATACAACATCCTCATTTCCGCTACTCTCATCTTCTGGATGTGCGAGTTTTTGACTGACCATCACTTCGCCTCATACGACATATATAGTTGATCTGCATCACTCTATAAAACTTACCTTTAAGTCGTGATCGCACATTCTTATCACACAAGACACCATATGAGCATCCATTTCATTCCTTCCATTCCAATGCGATGTATATCATTATCTTCAATCTCCATATTTTCTTAAATTAATGATACAAAATACTTGAAAATTCAACATTATATTTATAAGACAATAATTAAAAAAATTACTCTAAAAGTTTTCTATAGTTTTATTGGCATATAGATCTAAAAAGACGAATAATATATACAAGAATTCACCAATCAAGCATAATATTTTTTTGGTAACTAATCATTTATATTAATCACCAAAGTGAACTTTGAAGCACCACAGCATAGTTACACCCCAGCTTGTTGTTCGTATATATCCTAGCACTGTTACTTCTTTACTCCTACAGCCACTTTACATATCCGGTAGGTAAGGCAATAAAAAAGAAACATTTAAAATACTAGCTATTGTAATACTACTCTCAGTTTCACCGAAGCTCTAACATTGCAAATGCATGATAATTCACTAGCCAGGCTGTTGGTTTCGTTTCAGTGTGCTAAAAAACTCTTTCGTTCCTTTCAGTCCAGATAGCATGAATAAACTCTGCATATATCATTTTGAAAAGCTGTGCAGTCGAGAACTTCCCTTTAGTTAGACTCCAAATGCTTTGTTGCAGTTGTGCCCCTCCAGCTGGGAAATTAACTTGTATCTGCAACCATTCCATTAATCTGCCTCATACTCTCTTTGTATACTCACGGTAAGATATTAGAATAATTTTTCTTAGGGATTTCTTTCATTAATCACAATATATATAGTTGTACAAATGTGATTCCTAATACAGTAAGAATCCTAAACTACTTTAAATACATATCAATAATAAATACAATATATACTGTGAATATTTGAAGAATATTCGCTAATACTCACGCTCCAAAAATAAATGCTCACTAGACTCTCTTGTGAGGCCACATAATCAAGCATAATCTTACATATATTAAATCAAACAGTAACAACGTACCCAATCTAATATGGAGTTGAACAACTAATATTTCCTTTTTTTAAGATGATCATTTTCTTAAAATAAGTTTCTAAAAGTAATTATTTTATTGAAAAAGAAAACAAATTTCTATAAATTGTCATATGCTATACGCTATATAATCCTAGACCTCACTTTTGGAATTACAATGTGTATATTGTATTGTACTATGTGCTGTAAATCCAGTATGTCAACACTATTTAGTTTAGACAGTAACCTTGCACAAAATATAATTAAAATGGTTTACCTTCAATCTATCCAAAAAGGATGTAAGTGGAAATTAACTTTACTTCAAAAATATAACTTTTCTTCAGCTTTAAGCCCCAGAGGTTGCTCAACTTAGGAATATGTTACTTTATTATGTAACAAAAGAACTTGTTAAATTGGATTTGCTAAACTAATGGTTTACATGATATTAATCACTCCTTAGGGAGTCTTCTCATTAATATCAAAGTATATATAGAGTAAAATATTCATCCCTTATACAATAGGGATCCTAAACCTATACAAAAGAGGAATCCTAGTCTTACCATAATTATATTTACACAATATATGAAAATATTCTAATTATGGGTAGAGATACAATTGTTTCTATAATATACATGTTTAGACACCCGCTCAGTCGGAGCGGGAGGAGGCCGAGAAATCAGATTATCCCGTAAAAATACACAAAAGCTGGAGGTGGAACGTCGCGTGTCCGGACACTCTGCCCAATCTGCATCCGTATATGAAAGCAACTTGTTTGGTTCAGAGGGGTATATGTGCAAATCATAATCAAGATTGCCCTTAATGTATCGAATGATACGCTTAAGAGCAGTGAAATGAGACTTCCTGGGGGCATACACCTACTGAACAACATAAGCTATGTCTGGCTTGGTGATGGTGAGATACTGAAGTGCACCTGCAAGACTCCTATACAGAGTAGGATCAGAGACTGGAGCACCATCTTAGCCCTGTACACAACTTCCTCAGCATACTTACGCTGACACAAGAACATATGATTGGCAGACCTGGTCATTGATATCCCCAAAAAGTAACTCAGCTTTCCCAAATCAGTCATTGTAAATTCGGACTTAAGCAAGCCAATAATCTCATTTTTCTATCCATTGGAGGAGGTACTAAGAACAATATCATCCACGTAAAGTAATAAGTAAGCAGTGCTACTACCTCGATGAAAAATGAATAGTGATGTATCACTCTTGCTGCATACAAACCCAATCTGCAAGATATACTTAACAAAACGATCATACCACGCACGGGGGGCCTGTTTCAGGTCGTATAGTGACTTACGGAGACGACACACATAGTGAGAAACTGCTGGATTGGTGAACCCTGACGGCTAATGCATGTAGACTGTTTCTCTCAGATCCCAATGTAAGAATACATTTTTCATATCAAGCTGATGGATCGACCAGTGTTTACCCATGACAATGCTCAAAACTGTGTTAATGGTAGCCGGTTTGATAACCGAGCTAAAGGTCTCACCACAATCAATGCTCTCCTGCTGATTTGTGCCATTAGCCATAAGTCGTGCCTTATACCTCTCAAGATCTCCAATGTCTCTGAATTTGTGACGAAAAATCCATAGACAACGAATCACATTCACCCCCTCAGGTCTAGGTACTAGATCTCATATGTGATGTTAAGTTAAATAATTAAATTCCTCAGACATAGCCGCATTCCAATTAGGGTCTTGTTTAGCCAATATATGGTTTTTGGGAATTGAAGAAATAGTTTGGGCAGACAAGTTAAATTGGACTTTGGGTTTGAAGATTTCATGCTTGGCACGAGTTTCCATTTGGTGAGTGGGGACAGTGGGAGGCGGTGCTGGCTGAGACTGATGGTAGGGTCGGAAAAGGAGAAGGTGGGGGCGAAGCCGTCGAAGGCGCCACAACGCCTGGATCTAGCGCCGCGGCGCTGTCTGAGTGACGGGCATCTCTGTAAATATGGTGCCGCGGTGCCATAACACTGGGCCAAGATACTGTCGATGAGTCAGAAGAGATAAGCTGATCAAAGATGATGGGAGAGATAGCAGGCTCGTCAAGGAATGAGTAATCCGGTTTTTGGAATTTCTGAAGATTCTAAAACGGGAATGTGGTCTCGTCGAATGTGAAGTGACGAGAGATGTGGATTTGATGAGTGGACAGGTTGTAGCATAGATAGCCCCTATGGTTCGGTGGGAAGCCTAGGAAGACACATGGAGTGGACCTAGGAGAGAGTTTGTGAGGGGTGGTAGAGCTAAGGTTGGGATAACACAGACAACCGAAAATCCGTAGATGATCATATGAGAGGACTCTATGGTAGATGATTTCGGTAGGGTCATGTTGTGAAGAGTGCTAGTAGGGAGAATATTGAGAATGTATTCTGACATTTTAGCAGCATATATCCAGAAGGATGGAGAGAGGGAGACATGAATCAATAGGGTGTGAATCATATTGTTAATAGTGCAGATGATTCTTTCAACTTTACCATTTTGTGGTGAGGTGTGAGGGCAGGAGAAGCGAAAAACCATGCTATTATTGGTACAAAAACGGTGAAACATAGAGTTATTGAATTCACGACCATTATCGCACTGAAATGATTTGATACCTTTTTCAAATTGTGTTTAGATGAATTGTCGAAACTCAAGAAATTTGGTAAACATTTCCGATTTATATTTGAGAGGGTACAACCAAATATAGTGAGAAAAATCATCTAGCAAGATAAGATAATATTTATGACCGAGAGAACTAGCAACAAGTGATGTCTTTAAATCGGCATGTATTATATCAAAAGGTGCAAATGTAACACTAATAGATGATTTAAACGGAAGACGATTATGTTTGCCTAAAGAACAAGAAACACAATTTTGGGCAACATTCCCATTACAAGTAATGATATTATTGCCTCTAAGAAAATTAAAGACTGGGAGTCCTGGGTGACCAAGCCTATTATGTCATGTCGAAGAAGAAATAACCGTTAGAGAGACGGGAGAGCAAGATATGGCAACGGAGGTGGATGTGAATGGATAGAGATCCCCGTGCTATTGCATCTCATAAGAGGTGTCCCCGTACGAAGATCTTTTACAGTGAAACCAAAAGGGTCAAAGTCAATAGAGACAGAATTATTACGAGTAAATTAACGGACAAAGATTAGGTTCTTAATCATGTGTGGGGCATATAAGGTATTTTTAAAGGAAAATAGTAGATGGGGAGGTTGTGTGTATGATGTACCATAACCCTTTACTAGAATGCGTTGTCCACTACCAACTGTAACATATTGAGGATGCTTTAAACTGCACAGTTTGGGAATAGTACCTGCAGACTGGGTGATGTGAGATGTGGCTCCGGAGTCCATGTACCAATTGTTGTCAGACTGTTGCATGTTGAGGGTGCTGAAAGCCTGACCCAACTCAGTGGGTGTCATGGCGGAGGAGGGCTGCTGGAACTGTCCCTGCATGAAGTGGGCTTGCTGTGGTGCTGGAGCTGGACCTAACAACCCGTGGTGGGAATAAGGGTTGAAGGTCTGCTGGTACTGGAATGGGGCAGGCGCCGCGGCTCAGACTTGAGCACGCGGCCGCGTACTAATCTTTGGGAGCCGCCATGACCGGTCTCATCGCTTAACACGGCGGGTTTCTTCGAGCAGCAACTGTGAGCGAGCTTTGTTAATGCTGAGTAATGGATTAGCCTGTTGAATCATGGTGGCCAATGTATCATATTCGCCTTTAAGGAGGCCAGCAATCAATTGTAATACCATTTTGGTGTCAGTAACAGGCGAGTCGACAACAGCAAGTTGATCCGTCAAGAGCTTTAACTGTTTGCAGTACTCAGTCACATTGGAAAAGTTTTCAAGACGTGTATTGTTAAATTGCTCCTCTAAATACACAACACGGGTGTGCTTGTTGTCTTGAAAAATTTCCTCCAAACGATTCCACAAGTCACGGGCTGTGGAGTCAGATTTCATGATAGTAAGAAGTAGATCCTGAGAAATACTACCATATATCCATTGTTTAACGCAGGCGTCTAGACGACGCCAAGTAGAATCATCAACCTCCGAAGGGCGCGGAATTGTGTCATCAATATGATCAAGCACGTTATAGAGACATGCATGATTGCAAAACAGTTCAATCCAATGATAATACTGACTGCTTTCTTAATCAAGACGGAAGGGGATATGGTTCTTGATGTTGGAAACAGTGAGAGCGGGATGAAAAGATGGTGACTACTTGGTGGTGGGATTTGTGGAAGGAGAAGCGTCAACAACAGTGGGAGAATCCTGAGTATCCATTTAGAGAAGAGATGAAGAAAAGCAAAACCAAGAAATTTCTTGAAAATAAGAAGGGAGCCGCGGCGCCGTGGGAGGGGGGTGTTGCCGGCGGCTGGGGAAGAAAATTTCTAAGGTTTTTAGAGTTTAGGCTATTGATACCATGTAAGATGATATTAATCTCCCTTAGGGAGTCTTCTCATTAATATCAAAGTATATATTGTTACACCTCGTAAGTTTAAGGCGATAATTGAGAACGTCATTAAGGAAGTAAGATTCGAATATTAGATATAAAGTATACATACATATGTTAATACGGAAATTAGTATACTTAAGGATGTGATTCCGGAATTTTTTTGGTTACAACGAGCGGGACAATGAGAATTGAAAATTATATTTATATATATTCCCGTTATGGATTAGGAACGTATTATATAAGTTACAACAACGAGGATACGAGGTCTTATGGAATTTTCGGGATTTAAATGAAGGGGAATTAAGATTTATTAATTGTGGGACTTTGGGACCAAAGTGTAATTTAGTTTTTTTTTTTAATTGTTGCCCTTAAGTCTTAAAACCTCTTCACCTTCTCCTAATTGCAAGATTTCATTTTCAACTTACCTTCTTCCTTTTTCTCCCTCCCATGGCCGAAAATCTCCCTCATCACATAGCCAAAATCCAAGTTTTTACTTCTTCTTCCTAGCCTAAGTTCTTCCACAAATCACAAGGCTAAAGAAACACCACAAACAGTGGCAAAAAACGTGAGCTGCTGGCCGAATTTAAAGTCCAGTATTTTCAGATTTTTTTGGACGAATTTTGGAAGAAAAATGTGCAAGGAATGATGGATTAAAATTGGGGAATACATGCAAGACATTTGGAGTTGAAGAAATGGTGAAAATGGTGAAGAACACTTGAGCTTTGGACCGATTTGGGGACTGTTTTGGGCATCAAATTAAGATATCAATTCTTCTTTTTATGGTGTAATTGGAGTTGCATGTTGTTGTAAGTTAAGAAATGAATTGGAAATAAGAGAATGCATGATATTGTTATTGATGTTGTTATACCGAATTAGGGACTGTTTTGGTATACATTAAATTCGATTATGTTATTGCTATTATCGTCACTAATCGCATGTTGGAATTGAAAGAAATCTTGATGTTAAGTTGTAGTTATTCATATGGAATTGTTGGAAACGTGAATTGGATTCTAAGGAGTTAAGAAAAGAGTTGGTTTTGTGGATGTTGGCCGAGACTTGTATGGAATTTTGGACATGTTGTGTCGCATTTTTAAGGGCTGTTTGCGTGCTATTTTATTGGAGTGTGTATGCTGGAAATTTCAATTATGAACCTACATTTACGTTGTTATAATTGTGGATATATGTCCTAAAGGGATTAAGTTATAGAAAGGTGTAGAAAAGCTTCACATTCCACTCTCGTTATTGTTAAAGTATGAGCTGTTTTAAGGACTGTTTTAACGTAGTTAAGGAGAGTTAGATTAACATGGGAAATAGATGTATGAATCACCTTGATTGTTGTAGTTGTTGTATTACATGAACGTAAAGAGAAAGAATGTATAATGAAGATGTATACCAAGTATATGGATTGTTTGGGTTATATTCTTAAGTTATGACTTGTTATTGGTGTTGCTGGCTTTATTTGTAAGTTGTGGATGCGCACATAAATTGGGGAAGTGCTGCCAAAATTTTTATCGAAAAGAAAGCGAGCTATCATTCAAAATTTATGAATGTTGAAAATCATAAGGTTAATGGATATGCTACCATTATTATAGGTTGAAGTACTAGATGAGACGTATTCTAATAGTGAGTTGTCTAGTTCGACTAAAAGGTATGTGAAACTATCCTTTCTTTCCTTGGCATGATTTTCTAAATGACGATTTAAAATGATACATGATAGGATAAGCGCCTTGAGTTTCCAAATGATGATTTAAAATGATATATGATAGTGTCTTTCATTTATTTCCTTGAGAGTCAAGTGATGATGTAATATGTATAAAGTTACTCATGATATTCTATTCGTGGAGATATGATTATATGACCTTACCGCGTCCTAGTATGGGTCGGGCAGATACGCGCGCAGATTACTTATATGACCTTACCGCATCCCAGAATGGGTCGGGCAGTATACCTTATATGACTTTACCGCGTCCCAAAATGGGCCGGGCAGTATACCTTATATGACTTTATCGCGTCCCAGAATGGGCCGGGCAGTATACCCTTATATGACTTTACCGCATCCCTGGATGGGCCGGGCAGTATACCTTATATGTTTACCGCGTCCCTTACCAGAGGGTCGGGCAGTTTATGTATATATGATGATTTTATATGGACATACACAACTCTCACTTTATAAGGCACATCTGACTCTCATTCGTATATGACATAGTTAAAATGGTAATTTGATTATTATACTCGTATCATGATATCCTTTGGCAAGTTATAATTTTTTTTACAGTACTTCATGTTTTACATACTCAGTACATTATTTCGTACTGACCCCCTTTTTCTCGGGGGGTTGCGTTCATGCCCGCAGGTATAGGTGTCCAGTTTGGTGATCCTCTAGTTTAGGTTCCTGCTCAGCTGTTTGGGAAGCTCATTTGATTCAGAGCTTGTCATTTTAGTACAGAACTTTATTCCGACTTATGTATATTTAGGGGCCCGACGGGGCCCTGTTCCGTCAGTTATTCTTCTCATAGAGGTCTGTAGACAGTTGTGGGTTGTATAAGTGCGGGTTAGTTATGAGGATTGTAGATATGTTTTGTTCAGCTGTACTTTTGTATTTCATTCTGGGACGTTCCCTTACGTAGTGACAGCCTTGTCGGCTTGTGTCCTTTGTTATATTTGCTTAGATGTGTGATGCACGATTTATGCACACACTAAACGCAAGTGCACGTGTCGTGACAAGTAATATAGTCTAGAAGACCGAGTTATTATCCTCAGGGATTAGTGTCCAATTATCAACCTTTATTCTATGGTATCTATTTGGTAACCGATAATTGATGAATTGTTTATAACTATAATTATAGATGCTAACTAAATTACTTTATGTTACTTCAGATATGGTGGAAATAGGGCTTCCAAATCTCCTCAACTATCCGCTCATCTTATTTGTTAATTCAATTAATTATGGTTCTTCTTCTATTTTGAGATAGCAGGTTAACTAAGTCGTTTTATACTCCTGTTAAGGTAATATAAACACTCAACCCCAATATAGAACCCTTCTACCTTACGGTGACAAGATTGACTATAAAGGAGGATTAAGAGCAATAACATATTAAGCTACACAAGTATCGGGGTACTTTCGTCCACGATTTAACCTATGTTTATTCAACTATAGCATATTCACAATCTCCCCTTTCGGCTTTCGATTAGAAATCATATAAGTTATGATAATTAGTGATGAATTAATTATCAAGCAATCAAAACAAGTATTGAATAAATCTCAACAATATTAAGAAGAAACCTGAACATGCATTAATTCATAAGAATGAGTTTCAAGTGATTCGATATGGAAAGCCCTAAATTAAGTTAGTTCCTAGCCATAGACATGCCAAGAACTAAACTAATATCCAACATAAACTAAAAAAAAAAAAAAAGAACACAAAAATTACACAAAAGTAGTCTCCAATCTTGATCTCCAAGTTGTGATGAATTGTCAAAAGTGGGAAACCTTAATCTGACCTAGAAAGGTCATTTTTATAGCCTAGAAAACGTTTACCAAATTTTCCTTGTTGTCCTTGGCTCATTCCCATTCGGATTTGACATAATTCTCGCCTCAGCTCGTGACCACTGGCCCAGCGCGCGCTGAAACTCTGCGACTCAGACTTTGGGCACCGTGGCGCTCTGATGCTGCTGGTTGGAGGCGCCGCGGCGCCGCCCTGTTTCTCGCCCGGGTTTCCAACTTTCTAGCTTTTTGAGCTCTGGAACCTCTGTTTCTGCCCTCTTTTCGCTCCTTTTCACCAATGTGCCACTTTAAACCATTATGACACAAAAGGAAGAAAATCTATCCTAAGACGACACATATTTGTACAAAAATGGGCAAAAGACTAACTAAAAATGACTCAAAAAGTGTATATAAAATACACCGATCAAATACCCTCAAACTTAACATTTGCTCTCCCTCGAGCAAAGATCAAAAGAAAGAAATAAAGACACGAGGAAAAAGAAAATAGAATGACTCAAAGACATTGATCACTTTGCTGCATCATTGTTACTTAGAAAAACATGAAAGTTAGCAGAATAATATGAAGGAACATATGACATGGATTTTTAGCATTCTAAACACATTAAATCAGATAATTCGCAAATTCACTTTAATCATGCTCAATGGAAGTAAGAATATCTAACTATGCATGTTTGATCGGTGTATTTTATATACACCTCTTGAGTCATTTTTAGTTAGTATTTTACTCATTTCATTTATGTTTAGTATAGTATTAGGGTCGTTTTCCTTTCTTTTGTGTCACAGCGGTCAGAAATGGAGAAATGGCGAAAAGGAGATGAAATGAGCATAAAGGAGATGGAATTGCACACTAAAAAGGCCAAGAAATGAAGCCTAAGAAGTTCCGGGAAATATAGAAGAAATCAGACGAAGACCGGACGAACAAAGGACGAAGAAACGAAAAATCCGGAAGAATGTCGTCAACGGCGCGCGTGGCCCGACCATGGCCGTCACGAAAGCCTCGATTTTCAGCCAGGCGCTGATCTGCGAACGCGGCGACGCGGGATTTCGAAGTTACGGGCGGGTGACACATTTTCAGAGTCCAAAAGGGATAACTTTTCCTACCTACATATTCCTTAACCCTTTTCCATAACTTTTCCTAAACCCTTTACCTAAAAGGATTCCATAACCTTTCCTACCTACATAATCCCTAACCCTTTACCTACAGAATTCTTGGTTTATAAATAGTCTCTACATCATTAGAAGAATTCTATTCTACATTCTACATTCTACATCCACAATCCATCACCCATTCCACCATTCCATTCCATCTTGTAAATATTCCACAACACAATCCTTGGATGCTAGAAGGCTTGGAGACTCGTTCTTGAGTATTTTCTTTTCTTTCTTTTTGCTTTATTTATTTCAGTTCATGTATGGAGATTATATTAGTTCTTAGCGTGACTATGGCTAGGAGCTAATTACTTTATTAGGGATTTCCTTGTGATTCACTTGAAACTCTTATTCATGAATTAATAAATTAGTTGATTTCTTCTTCACTTGTTTTAAGATTTATTCAATAGTTGTTTTGATTGCTTGGTAATTAATTGATCACTAATTATCATAACTTATATGATTTCTAATCGAAATCCGAAAGGGGAGATTGTGAATATGCTATAGTTGAATAAACATAGGTTAAATCGTGGACGAAAGTTCCCCGATACTTGTGTAGCTTAATAGGTTATTGCTCTTAATCCTCCTTTGTAGTCAATCTTATCACCGAAAGGTAGAAGGGTTCTCCATTGGGGTTGCGTGTTTATATAACCTTAACAGGAGTATAAAACGGCTTAGTTAACCTGTTATCTTAACATAGAAGAAGAAGTTAGTCTAATTGTATTAAGGATTGAATAAAGTGGATAGTTGATGATCTTGGAAGCCCTAATTCTCCATCATAACTGATTTAAATCAAAGTATTTTCATAATTAGTTTATTTCCTGCATTATTAGTTTAGAATTCCAATTCAATTGACGTTAACCAAATAGATACCATAGGATAGATAATCGGTACTTGAAAACTAGTCCTTGAGGACGATATTCGGTCTTACCTAGACTATATTACTTGTCACGACACGTGCACTTGTGTTAAGTGTGTGCATAAATCGCGCATCAAGTTTTTGGCGCTGTTGCCGGGGATTAGCGTACTTTCAATATCGATTTATCTATTCTTATTTCTAATTTGGTTGCTCCAAGAACAAGTTTCTAACTTGTTCTGAGAGCATCTTTTTATCACCTTTTGTTGTTTTTCTTATTTTGTAGGTTAAATTCGGGAGAAGAAAAAACGAAAAAATAATGAAAAAAAATAAATAAATAAATAAAACATATACAGGTCTATGGACTACTACTTCTATCAGGGGCAGTGGAGTCATCAACAGCAGCTTAACCCACAGGTTCCAGGGGAAGATCTAGATGAGTTGCAGGCAGGCATACTCAAGCTCACCAAGTTCCAGACTCAGTTTATGGCTGAGACAAGGGAGTCCCTCAAAAATTTGGAGACCCACATAGGGCAACTGATGGATAGGATGAGCAATACACTTCAAGAAAATCTGCCTAGCGACATCATTATGTGAGGTGGTAAGCAAATTGAGGATCCTGAACCACACCCAGTTGTTGAGGAATTTGGCGGGATAATTGGTGTAGAGAAGGAAAAGGTTACTGAGATCCAATCATTCATCTTTTTGGATTCGTTGGAAAATCTTTTTCTTGTACCTATTACAGAAGAAACACCACCAGCTGTCAATGTTGATCCCCAAAAAGAAAATCCATACCATCAAGGGCACCCCCTAGAGTTGAGAGATGTTGGGAATCTCACTGATCCCTACATTAGAGAGAGTCTAACAGACAAGCATGTCTTATGTACTTGGGGGATAATCGTATATCTAAGACCCTTGTTTGAAGCAATTGTTGTAGTTGAAGTGAGACCTGCAACAATAACTTTGCGGATTGCAAGCAGTTCGCAGAAGGATTCAATGGGCACTCGTAAAGGTTAACTGCGTCCGGCTAAAAGACGTTAAAGACAGCGCTTGTTGGGAGGCAACCCAATGTTTTTTTTTATTGTTTTTTTATGTTATTTTAATTTTTGTTTTAGTTGTTTTATTTTGTCTTGAACAGTCTCACGGTCTTGGCTTCTTGTTTTGTGTTGTTGGATGACATGTAGACTGAAAGCTAAAATCGAGGAAAAAGGAGCAAAAACACTGAAAAAAGGAAAAGTCGTCGTCAGCGCCGCGGCGCCGAAACTTTAGAGAGCCACAGTACTTGGGGCGTCGCGGCGCCGGAACTTCAGAGAGCCATATTCCGTGCAAATTCCAGATTTTTTCCTCCTAGACCTCCGTTATGACCGTTGTGTTGTGTCAGTAAGTTGTCCCTATTTTTTTGAGTCTTGCACACATTGGGGACAATGTGTGATTTAATTTTGGGGGGATGTTTTATTGTTTTTGAGTCTTTTTGATCTATTTAGGTATTTTTGAGTATTTGTTTTTTGAGTCATAATTTTTTTTTTAAGATCATGCATGTTGTAGTTACTTGAAACGCCTAGTGAAGTAAAGTGGAATAATGTAATGGAATTAGAAGCAACCATCTGAACACTTAGGATAGATATGCCAAAAATTCAAGAAATCGAACTATTTGGGGTATATTGCTTGATTTATGCATTGTTAGTGATTGAACTTATGTGTCTGCTTGCTTGCTATTTGAGGCGAAATAGTTAGGATATGCATGTTAGGGATATGATTCAGGCATTTCTTTGTTAGCCCTTTCTTACCATTCTTTTTCTATCCCTGACATTCAAATTATATCCCTAGTCAGCCCCGTTGAGCCAAAAATAAGATCTTTTCTTTGACACCCCAAAATTTCATATTTGTGTCATAAGTGGAAAAATTGAGTTGTTTGGAATATAAAGTGATGAAAAAGAGACAAAAGAGAGTGAACAATTTTGATGCACCCCAATGAAAAAGTAATAATAAATAGGCAAAAGTCTAAGTTTGGGGGTGCTTACTATTCATCAGACACCTCATTCTCTCAAAAACAAAAGAGGGGAAAGATAGGTATGAGGTTAAAAAGAGAATCAAAAGAAAAGGAAAGAATTTAAAGCAAAAGAGCTTATGGTACATAAATTGAGCCTAAATGCCTATTTTTACCTACCCATGCCCAAGCCTACATTATAACCCTGAAAAGCCCTGAAGATCTCTAATATGTGTATCCATGATTAGTGGAGAATAGAAAGTAAACATGTCATATGATTTTGAAATTGACATGCATAGTTAGGTATTCTTACTTCCATTGAGCATGATTAAATTGAATTTGCGAAATATCTTACTTGAGTGTTTAGAATACTAAAAATTCATGTTATATGTTCCTACATATTATCCTACTAACCTTCATGCTTTTCTAAGTGACAATTGTGCAGCAAAATGATCAGTGTCTTTGAGTCATTTTATTTTCTTTCGTGTCTTTGTTTATATTTTTGATCTTTGCTCGAGGGCGAGCAAAGGTTAAGTTTGGGGGTGTTTGATCGGTGTATTTTATATACACCTCTTGAGTCATTTTTAGTTAGTATTTTACTCATTTCATTTATGTTTAGTATAGTATTAGGATCGTTTTCCTTTCTTTTGTGTCACAGCGGTCAGAAATAGAGAAATGACGAAAAGGAGATGAAATGAGCATAAAGGAGATGGAATTGCACACTAAAAGGGCCAAGAAATGAAGCCTAAGAAGTTCCGGGAAATATAGAAGAAATCGATCAAGACGGACGAACAAAGGACGAAGAAATGAAAAATCGGAAGAATGCCGTCGCCGCGCGCTATGGCAACCATGGCGCTTGTGGCCTGACCATCAAGCCGTCAAAGCCTCGATTTTTGGTCATGGCGGTCATCTGCGGTGCCGACGCGGGATTTCTGAAGTTCTGGGCTGAATTTGACACATTTTCAGAGTCCAAAAGGGATAACTTTTCCTACCTACATATTCTGTAACCCTTTTCCATAACTTTTCCTAAACCCTTTACCTAAAAGGATTCCATAACCTTTCCTACCTACATAATCCCTAACCCTTTACCTAAAGGATTCTTGGTTTATAAATAGTCTCTACATCATTAGAAGAATTCTATTCTACATTCTACATTCTACATTCTACATCCACAATCCATCACCCATTCTACCATTCCATTCCATTCCATCTTGTAAATATTCCACAACACAATCCTTGGATGCTAGAAGACTTGGAGACTCGTTCTTGAGTATTTTCTTTTCTTTTTTTTTTTACTTTATTTATTTCAGTTCATGTATGGAGATTATATTAGTTCTTAGCGTGACTATGGCTAGGAGCTAATTACTTTATTAGGGATTTCCTTGTGATTCACTTGAAACTCTTATTCATGAATTAATAAATTAGTTGATGTCTTCTTCACTTGTTTTAAGATTTATTCAATAGTTGTTTTGATTGCTTGGTAATTAATTGATCACTAATTATCATAACTTATATGATTTCTAATCGAAATCCGAAAGGGGAGATTGTGAATATGTTATAGTTGAATAAACATAGGTTAAATCGTGGACGAAAGTACCCCGATACTTGTGTAGCTTAATAGGTTATTGCTCTTAATCCTCCTTTGTAGTCAATATTATCACTGAAAGGTAGAAGGGTTCTCCATTGGGGTTAAGTGTTTATATAACCTTAACAGGAGTATAAAACGGCTTAGTTAACCTGCTATCTTAACGTAGAAGAAGAAGTTAGTCTAATTGTATTAAGGATTTAATATAGTGGATAGTTGATGATCTTGGAAGCCCTAATTCTCCATCATAACTGATTTAAATCAAAGTATTTTCATAATTAGTTTATTTCCTGCATTATTAGTTTAGAATTCCAATTCAATTGACGTTAACCAAATAGATACCATAGGATAGATAATCGGTACTTGAAAACCAGTCCTTGAGGACGATATTCGATCTTACCTAGACTATATTACTTGTCACGACACGTGCACTTGCGTTAAGTGTGTGCATAAATCGCGCATCAATGTTAATTTCAAAATCTTATGACATGTTTACTTGTTATTCTCCACTAATCATGGATACACATATAAGAGATTTTCAGGGCTTTTTCAGGGTTGTAATGTAGGCTTAGGCAGTGGTAGGTAAAAATAGGCTTTTAGGCTCAACTTACGTACCATAAGCTCTTTTGCTTCAACTCTTCCCTTTTTCTTTTAATTTTTCTTTTTCACTTCATACCTATCTTTCCCCTCTTTTTTTTGAAAGAATGAGGTGTATTATGAATAGCAGGCACCTCCAAACTTAGGCTTTTGCCTATTTATTATAAATTTTTTTTCATTGGGGTGCATCAAAATTATTCACTCTCTTTTTCTCCTTTTCAACACTTTATATTCTAATCATCTCAATTTTTCACTTGTGGCACAAATATGGAATTATAGGGTGTCAAAGAAAAGTCTTATTGTTAGGCTCAAAGGGGCTGACTAGAGATATAATTTGAATGTCAGGGATAGGAAAAAATGGTAAGAAATGGCTAACAAAGAAATATCTGAATCATCTTCCTAACATGCATATCCTAACTATTTTGCCTCAAATAGCAAGTACTCAGACACACAAGTTTAATTATTAACAATGCACAAATCAAGCAAGGTACCCCAAATAGTCTGATTTCATGAATTTTTGGCATATCTAACCTAAGTGTTTAGATGGTTGCTTCTAATTTCATTACATTATTCAACCTTACTTCACTAGGCGTTTCTAGTAACTACAGCATGCATGATCTTAATAAAAAAATTATGACTAAAAAAATACTCCAAAAATACACAAAAACAAATCAAAAAGACTCAAAAACAATAAAACACCCCCCAAACTTAAATCACACATTGTCCTCAATGTGTGCAAGACTCAAAAAAAAATTATAGGAAAAACGGGACAACTTACAAACTTGGTTTAAAGTGGTGGCGGTGGCGGCGGATAATGCATGGACCATTGGTTGAACAAGGAACTCATCTCATCAAATCTCTGGTGCAACTGTTGTTGCTCCTGCCTTAGTTCTTGTTGTCCTTGCCTCAGGTCCTGTTGACCTTGTATCATTATGTCAAAATTTTGCATCATCCTCCTCTGGTTCAAGAGCAACTGCTCCATTATAAGCACTGGAGGTTCTAAATCCAGGGGCTGCTGGCGGCTGCTACCTGCCTCATGCTGAGCCTCTGTCTCAGGCTCATCTTCATCCATGGCAGCCTCTGTTGTTGCTGCTGGTGGTGGTGGTGGTACTGGTCTCCTTCTTGCTGCTGCTGGAGGTACTGGTTCTGGGAAGGCATGCACTATCCCATATGACACAGGAGGTTGGCCCTTCTCATATGTATCAGTGGCTAGGGTTGGGACTCCATGTCTGGAACATAAGCTGAAAATAAGTGATCCATGTCTCAACCCACCTGTAGCTACCAACCTACTAGTTTCTCCAATATTTTGCAATATCTCCTTCCCAACGTCAGTCGTCTTTCCTTCCATGATTCCATATATCATTTTTATTCTATCTGCTGGCACTCTGGTGAAGTGCATCGATGGAATTAGTCGGGCACTGACAAAATATAACCAACCCTTGGCTGTTTTGTTGAACTGACATCTGCTCAGTCCTCTTGATCCATTTCTTGCAATATCATACTCAGCCCCATGGTAGCATAATGTGCTTGCGACGATATCTCAGTCGATGTTGTTGGCGTCTCTAGACCAAGTTCTGAAATAGCTTCGATCATCGCCTTTTTCTTCAACTTCGGTTGTTCTTAATAGCTCATTCATCACTTCGGCCGTCACAGACACATACTGTCCTCTCATAAAGCATCTACCATTTACCCTCTCCGGAAAGTTAGCATAGAATTCTTTCACCATTACGGTGTTCTGTGGTACTATTCTTTCCGGGTTAACAAATCTCTTCCACCCCATGACCTCTATCATCGCCCGAATAGGCTCATAGGCATCTCCATCCTCAAATGACTCTCTTTGGTACTCCACTCCTCTCTCAGGGATCAAGGGTATAGTACTAAGTTTATAATATCTATCTTCTGCTTTTTGACTGACAAACCTAGTAGTATCATATTGAGGGACGGATGTGGATGTGGAAGCTCTCCTCTTCTTGGCAGACATTTTTAGATAAATTCGGCAGCGTTTCCTTTGTTTCAGCGATGTTACCCAGCAACTATCAATCAAACCAATCAACACACCCCACACTCACTACGTATAATCTTCCGCGAAATTTTCACACCTAACTTCAACACACTACACACTATCCACCAATAAAGCACATCCCCAGACCTATTACCTCCCCTAATTGTTTTCAAAAATTGCAAGAAAAGTGATAGAGGTTACCTTGGACGGTGTTCTTCAAGATTTTCTTGTTCCTAATGATGGATTGAGGCAATGGAATGAGGGTTGTTGTTTGAGATGGATAAGGGTGCAAGGAATTTAAGTACTTTGGTTGTGATTGAGTTTAGTTTGTGGAAGATTTTAAGTAAGGGAGGTTGATTTCGTGGGTTTTGGAGGAAGGAAATGTTTGGGTTTTTGATTTGGAATAGGAAATCGGATTAGGGCTCCTTTAAAATTCAGATTTTTTGTCGCAGCTCCGCGACGCCCAAACTTCTGCGACCCTCTGAATTTCCAGCGCCGTGGCGCTCTGATTTGGCACCGCGGCACCCAAACATCAGAGACCTTCTGGACTTTTGGCGTCGCGGCCCTGCAACTGGCGCTGTGGCGCCCAACTTCCTGCGCCCTTCTGCATTCTCGGCGCCACGGCCCTCTGCTGGGCGCCGTGGTGCTGAGCCGACTTTTTTTTTTTCTTCTCTTCCCGTTTTCGTCCTCCAATTTTTTTTTTGGCCCTGTACCTGTTATCACAACATGCAAACAATACCTTCCGTGAGACTGTTCTAACTAAAATTAAATTGCATAAAATAAAATAACCTTGGGTTTCCTCCCAGTAGCGCTGTCTTTAACGTCTTTTAGCCGGACGCAAGTTCCTTATCAAGAGGCATGGGGTAAATTAGCCCCACACAACCTATCCATTTCATAAACATTTTTCGCTTCCGCCTTCTATTTTTCTTTTTTTCTTTTTTCTCAAGAGAAGGTTTAGCGTTGCTCACCTATACTGGCGGACTTATTTCCCTTGCTTTGGCTTTTGTTGGCTCAGCCGATGTGCTGACAGTGCTGACTGCAAAACACTTGCTTATGACTGGGGGTTCAACGATGTGTTTAAACACCTTGAACACCATCTCTTCATTCTCCACTCTGAGTGTCAGCTCGCCCTTCTCCACATCAATCCGTGTTTTCCCGGTTGGTGTTCCCAATATGATAGGGATCTCATCATCTTCCTCCATATCAAGGATGAGGAAATCCGCAGGAAAGAAGAATTTTCCCACCTTAACTAATATATTTTCAATCATTCCCCTGGGATGCACCACTGTCATATCTGCCAACTGCAAGCTCACAGTGGTTGGTTTGGCTTCACCCAACCCCAACCTCTTGAAAACAGACAAGAGCATAAGATTTATGCTGGCCCCCAAATCACACAGGGCCCTGTTACATGTCACCCTGCCAACTGTGCAAGGCAATGTGAAGCTCCCGGGATCCTTGAGTTTAGAGTGCAATTTCTTCTGCAAGATGGCAATGTATTCCTCTGTCAATGCCACTGTCTCATACTCAGCCAGCTTCTTCTTCTTCCCAAGAATTTCCTTCATGAATTTAAAATAAGTAGGCATTTGCTCCAATGCCTCAATGAACGGAATATTAATGTGCAGCTTTCTGAATACCTCCAAGAACTTGGAGAATTGTTTATCAACTGCTTTCCTTTGCAACCTCTGAGGGTAAGGAATCTTTTCAGTGTATTCCCTCACTAGGACTGTTGGAACTTTCTCTAACATAGGGCGGTCTTCAGTAACCCCCTCCTTCTCTGCATCTACTCTCTGTTCTACCACAGGCTGGGATGTAGGTTGTTCTAGCTTCTTTCCATTTCTCAGCTGCACCGCTTGGCACTGTTCTCTGGGGTTCGTCTCTGTATTACTAGGCAGAGTGCCCTGTGGCCTATTGTTTGCCATCTTTGCTAATTGTCCCACCTGCGTCTCTAAATTCTTGATAGAGGATCTTGTCTCTGCCATGAACTGGGTTTGTGAGTTGGTGAGTGTCAACAGGGCTGCTCTCAACTCATCTGGCTTTTCTTGTTGAGCAGGTGCACTGAATTGTTGTGAAGATGAGGTCTGGGTGAATGGTTGCTGATTTTGGTATTGGCCTCGAAACTGGTTCTGCTGCCCTTGATCACCCCTCCATGAAAAGTTAGGGTGATTCCTCCACCCTGGATTGTAGGTATTTGAATAGGGGTTGTTCTGGGGCCTTTGGTAATTCCCCACCGCCTGGCATTCTTCTTGCTCGATAGAGATAATGTTGGGGTCTGCTGATGGGCACCTATCAAAGGTATGAGGACCTCCACACATCTCGCAACTCAATGAAAATTTGAACTGCATTCACTGACACTGTGTTCTGTTGCAGTTGCTTGGTCAAGAGAGCAACCTGTGCATTTAACGCTGTGATGGCATCAATCTCATGAACTCCTATTGCTCTTCTTCCACTCATCCCTCTGTCCTCTATTACATGATTATTGGTGGCCATGTCTTCTAGCAAATCATGGGCCTCATGTGCTGTCTTCCTCATGAAGGTTCCACCTGCAGCTGCGTCAATGATAGTTCTTGTGGTCCCGCTTAGCCCATTGTAGAAAATATGGACCAAATTCCACAGCTCAATGTTGTGATGTGGACACTTCCTCTGCAAATCTTTGAATCTCTTCCAAGCCTCATAGAGTGACTCTCCATCAGCCTGATAAAAATTGTTCAACTCCTCTCTCAACTTAGCGGCTTTGGACGGTGGAAAGAACTTTGCTAAGAACTTCTGTGCCAACTCCTGTCATGTGAATATAGAATCTGTAGGCAGGGAATTCAACCAAACTTTTGCTCTATCCCTGAGTGAGAAGGGAAAAAGCCTCAATTGGATGGCGTCGTCAGTAACGTCATTATACTTGAAAGTTGCACACAACTCCAAGAAGTTCGCTATGTGCATATGAGGATCTTCCGATGGTAACCCTCCGAACTGAACAGTATTCTGCACCATACTCAGGATCGCAGGCTTGATTTCGAAATTATTTGCTCCTATTACTGGGAGCCTGATGCAAGTCTGTGCTCCATTCACCCTTGGCAGCACATAATCTCCCAAGCTTCTCTCAGCTTGGACCTGGACCCTTTCTTCCACATCCATTGGTAACCTCCGGGGCATCCTTTGGTTAGGTTGATGATCACCTAACCCTTCGTTCATCTCATTGTTGTTCTGCAAGCCTCCCATTGCTATTAAAGCCAAAATCTGTTTGTTTCTCCGGTTCTGCTTGCAAGTCTTTTCAATCTCCGGGTTAAAGGGAACAAGTGTATCTGCTCCTCTTCTTCTTCGTATAAACTAGATGTCTGCAATAGATCAAAATCAACAAACGAATCACGACGCACGATTTCACGAATAAAAGAGAAAAATATAGTAATAAATAAAAACAAAAATAAAAACCAAATTAGAAATTAGGAATAGATAGAATGATATTGAATTACGCCAATCCCCGGCAACGGCGCCAAAAACTTAATGCGCGATTTATGCACACACTAAACGCAAGTGCACGTGTCGTGACAAATAATATAGTCTAGAAGACCGAGTTATCGTCCTCAGGGATTAGTGTCCAATTATCAACCTCTATTCTATGGTATCTATTTGGTAACCGATAATTGATGAATTGTTTATAACTATAATTATAGATGCTAACTAAATTACTTTATGTTACTTCAGATATGGTGAAAATAGGGCTTCCAAATCTCTTCAACTATCCGCTCATCTTATTTGTTAATGCAATTAATTATGGTTCTTCTTCTATTTTGAGATAGCAGGTTAACTAAGTCGTTTTATACTCTTGTTAAGGTAATATAAACACTCAACCACAATATATAACCCTTCTACCTTTCGGTGACAAGATTGACTATAAAAGAGGATTAAGAGCAATAACCTATTAAACTACACAAGTATCGGGGTACTTTCGTCCACGATTTAATCTATGTTTATTCAACTATAGCATATTCACAATATCCCCTTTCGGCTTTCGATTAGAAATCATATAAGTTATGATAATTAGTGATCAATTAATTACCAAGCAATCAAAACAAGTATTGAATAAATCTCAACAATATTAAGAAGAAACCTAAACATGCATTAATTCATAAGAATGAGTTTCAAGCGATTCGATATGGAAAGCCCTAAATTAAGTTAGTTCCTAGCCATAGACATGCCAAGAACTAAACTAATATCCAACATAAACTAAAAAGAAATAAAATAAAGAACAAATAAATTACACAAAAGTAGTACCAAATCTTGATCTCCAAGTTGTGATGAATTGTCAAAAGTGGGAAACATTAATCTGACCTATAAATGTCCTTTTTATAGCCTAGAAAACGTTTACCAATTTTTCCTTGTTGGCCTTGGCCCATTCCCATTCAGTTTGGCGAAATTTCCGTGGCGCGAAACTCTGCGGCTCTCAGACTTTGGCGCGCCGTGGCGCTTGGTTGGATGACGCTGGCCGCATTTCGCCCGGGTTTCCAACTTTCTATCTTTTTGAGCTCTGAAACCTCTGTTTCTGCCCTCTTTTCGCTCATTTTCACCAATGTGCCACTTTAAACCATTATGACTCAAAAAGAAGAAAATTTATCCTAAGACGACACATATTTGTACAAAAATGGGCAAAAACTAACTAAAAATGACTCAAATAGTGTATATAAAATACACCGATCAATGTGACTCCTCAGGAGGCAGGTGTATTCATGTGTAAAGGCAGCCTTGTCGGCTTTCCTATTCGGATATATGTTATGATTTCAGTGTTATGCTGCCGGATTTCATACTTTCCTTAGTGTTAGTAGGATTATGTGTGACAGGTTAGTATAATGACATCATTAGGGCATTTAGTCGCGGTCCGTCGGGTCGGGTCGTGACAAAAGTGGTATCAGAGCAGTTAGTCCTCGGAATGTCTACAGACCGTGTCTAGTAGAGTCTTGTGTATGTGTATGTTGTGCACCATACTTATACGCAGGAGGCTGCCGGACATTTAGGATTAGTTTCTATTCTTTCATCTCGTAGATCGTGAGATAGAGCTATGTCATTAGGGCAACCCCCCCCCCCTCTGACAAATTATTGTGGTTGCAACTATGTCTCAAAAGGAAGCGACAGCGGCCTAGTGGGGAATATATGGACTCTGTATATAGGCTGGTAATATGGTTGTATAGTTGGTGTGATAATGATGTGCATCTATACGAACATATTTATTTGGGCCATATGTGTGTTACCTGAAGTAATTATGGGTATTATGAGTTGTTTAAACGTTAGTAGTTGTTGGAAGGTATGTTACAGTTTCGATAACCCCGGTTACAAAAAAAAAGATGACTTCATTCAGTTGAGACTCGTAGCCAATCGATGAGTGACTTATACCCCAACTATTAATATTCCAGAAGGGCAAAATGATTTTGAGATTATGAGAAGTTATATCACTCGTATAAGGGGAAAAGATAATGTAAGCTTGGGGAGCGGAATATTTGAGAATCTTAGAATAATAAGTAACCATTAAGACCTTAAGATGTCCCAGGCCTTCTTAAAATTTGATATTGTTTGAACTTGGTTGAAGTATATGATATGTGTGATGGTTGTGAGTTGTGAATACTATTTAAATGTTTCTTCTAAAAAAAACCATTTTAAGCTTGCTCTGTTGATTCATGAGATTTAGTATCTGCTACATGGTTATGTATTGGAATAGATGGATTGTGTATATGGAAGAATAAAATTGATGTACCATTTGGTGTTATGAAGAATTGGATATGTTTTCTTATAATTTGAAAGTGATGTGAAGTAAATTAGTTATGATTTGGCCATCTAAGTTGTGCAACATGTTTAGTTGTTCATTTGTGACCATATGTGTTTGGTTAGCATAAGTATACACATTAGAACTTTACTTAATCTTCATGAGTTGTTGCCTCCTTCTGTGCTAATTTAACTTTGAGAGCAATTGCCATGCCTATAAGTTTTATTATGTGAGTCCTAGACAACATGAAAGTTTGTGGCTGTCTTGTCAATCTCATATGCCCTGTATGTGTCCCAAGTATAGATGGTCCTAAAGTATGTTGGTTTCTGAATAGGGATTCTGTTAGGTTGACCTGATATTTGTCAAATTAGATATGATAACATGTGGATTAAAGTGTGTGATTTGGATATAATTATATAAGCACCATGTTAAGAATAATTTTTTACATGTTGTAGTGTCACTTTGCTTGGATATGTGTCCATAACTGGTAGTAACCATTCAAAATAACCCTACAGGTTTAAGAATGTCTTTCCAAACTTAAAAAAAAAATGTTTACCTGCTAAATTTGTATGCTTCAGTTTAGTTCAATATATGGATCAGATGTTTCTCTTTTCATGATGGAATAAGAGAGTAAATTTGTCTATGTGTTCAAATGCTACCTGTTGAGATTAAATGAGGAGCTGGGATCGAATATGCTATAGAAGTAGCCTTCACATAGGCTTAGAAAGTCATCTAAGGTAAGTATACTTGATCAGTTACTTTGTACCATTAGTATGTTTGCTTGTTTTTGGGTCAAATCTCTATGTTGCCTAAAATGGTTATTAAGGACAATGAATCTATTTAGGCTTTAATTGATAGATACACTTAGTTTGAAGGATAGCTTGGGTTAAAACTGAACTTTGAAAGTCTGTTTGCAATCTGTATGATGAGTGCGACCTTTTTAGTAGCATGTCATTAAAAGTTGATTTACAACTAATTTGGTTTAAGATAGATGGATTTATAAGGTTTGTTTAAAGTTCACCTTAGTAGCCTTCACACTGTTTTTAGGTCATAAATGCCTAACATGAACTCAAGATGTCCCTTCTATGTTAATGTGCTTGGTTTGGTTCATAAATATCTATTTTTGTGTCTATCTTATTAATCTAGACTAAAATATGGTTTAAAGTAATCTTTTAGACTGGTTTAGCCCTGTCACATGAAGTACTTAAGTCTGTATGCTAGTCTTCCCATCTTTTATGCCTTGATTATATGTCCTTGATTCTAAATCACGAGTGACATCATACTATACCTGTGAGAGTTGTATAAGATCCACCTTAGGGTCCCTATTGGTTAGTTGAATAAAATAATCACGTGTGTGCTTTGATGTGACATTGTCCTGGCTATATGTCCTTTATTTCATGTCTTGGTTCACATGAATTAGACACAATATCATATAACTATGTCATGTCCTTGTTTTGTGGATTGTAGTCCTGATTAAGTTAACTGACTTAAACCTTAGTCTAAGTTAAATAGACATTGGGGCTATTAAGAACTGGAAGTAGTTTGAAACTGTATTGGAATATCATATGAATGTCTGCTCTTTGCTATCTGCTCATACTGAATTTATTTAAGTCTACTCCACCTAGTTGAATACTTACTCAAAATGAGATCGTAAATCCGAACATGTATGGCATGCGTTAATCCCGATGTCTAAGTTTCGGTTGACCTATATTTTGAATTTTCTCTATATTAAGATAAATGACATACTTATCTACTTGTTTGAAATTGTACGCTAAGTGTCTTAATATGCATCAGTCTAAACTAGAAGTTAACTTAAATCATGATTAGTTAACCTAGAAAGCTAGATGAATAGTTCAGTTTGGCTATTTGCACATGTCTATGTGAAAGCCATGACTATATCCTTAGATTAAATTGGAAATTATGTCCAGCCTTATTGTAATTAAGTGCAAAACATGTTTTGATTTCCAAGATTATGTGTTTGTCTCTTGTTTTCTTTTGTTACATGTTAGGCATCTGTGTGATATGTTGCGGCCCTGTGAGGCATCTGTTGGTTTGCTGAAAATAGGTGGATAGGAATAGTTATAAAGGAGACTATGCCGAATTTTTTTCTAGCATAAGACTTATTATGAACATTCGAGGACGAATGTTTTTAAAGGGGGAATGATGTTACACCTCGTAAGTTTAAGGCTATAATTGAGAATATCATTAAAGAATTAAGATTCGAATATTAGACATAAAGTATACATACATATGTTAATACGGAAATTAGTATACTTAAGGATGTGATTCCGGAAATTTTTTGGTTACAACAAGCGGGACAATGGGAATTGAAAATGATAATTATATATATTCCCGTTATGGATTAGGAACATATTATATAAGTTACAACAACGAGGATACGAGGTCTTATGAAATTTTCGGGATTTAAAAGAAGGGGGATTAAGATTTATTAATTATGGAACTTTGGGACGAAAGTGTAAATTAGTTTTTTTTAAATTGTTGCCCTTAAGTCTTAAAACCTCTTCACCTTCTCCTAATTGCAAGATTTCATTTTCAACTTACCTTCTTCCTTTTTCTCCCTCCCATGGCCGAAAATCTCCCTCATCCCATAGCCAAAATCCAAGTTTTTACTTCTTCTTTCTAGCCTAAGTTCCTCCACAAATCACAAGCTAAAGAAACACCACAAACAGTGGCAAAAAACGTGAGCTGTTGGCCGAATTTAAAGCCCAGAATTTTCAGATTTTTTGGACGAATTTTGGTTTAAAAATATGCAAGGAATGATAGATTAAAATTGGGGAATACATGCAAGACATTTGGAGTTGAAGAAATTGTGAAAATGGTGAAGAACACTTGAGCTTTGGACCGATTTGGGGATTGTTTTGGGCATCAAATTAAGATATCAATTCTTCTTTTTATGGTGTAATTGGAGTTGCATGTTGTTGTAAGTTAAGAAATGAATTGGAAATAAGAGAATGCATGATATTGTTATTGGTGTTGTTATACCAAATTAGGGACTGTTTTGGTATACATTAAATTCGATTATGTTATTGCTATTATCGTCACTAATCGCATGTTGGAATTGAAAGAAATCTTGATGTTAAGTTGTAGTTATTCATATGGAATTGTTGGAAACGTGAATTGGATTCTAAGTAATTAAGAAAAGAGTTGGTTTTGTGGATGTTGGTCGAGACTTGTATGGAATTTTGGACATGTTGTGTCGCATTTTAAGGGCTGTTTGCGTGTTGTTTTATTGGAGTTTGTATGCTGGAAATTTCAATTATGAACCCACATTTACGTTGTTATAATTGTGGATATATGTCCTAAAGGAATTAAGCTATAGAAAGGTATAGAAAAGCTTCACATTCCACTCTCGTTATTGATAAAGTATGAGCTGTTTTTAAGGACTGTTTTAACATAGTTAAGGAGTTAGATTAACATGGGAAATAGGTGTATGAATCACCTTGGTTGTTGTATTACATGAACGTAAAGAGAAAGAATGTATAATGAAGATGTATACCAAGTATATGGATTGTTTGGGTTATATTCTTAAGTTATGACTTGTTATTGGTGTTGCTGGCTTTATTTGTAAGTTGTGGATGCGCACATAAATAGGGGAAGTGCTGCCCAAATTTTTATAGAAAAGAAAGCGAGTTATCATTCAATTATTATGAATGTTGGAAATCATAAGGTTAATGGATATGTTACCATTATTATAGGTTGAAGTACTAGATGAGACGTATTCTAATAGTGAGTTGACTAGTTCGACTAAAAGGTATGTGAAACTATCATTTATTTCCTTGGCATGATTTTCCAAATGATGATTTAAAATGATACATGATAGAATAAGCTCCTTGAGTTTCCAAATGATGATTTAAAATGATATATGATATGATAGTGCCTTTCATTTATTCTCTTGAGAGTCAAGTGATGATGTAATATGTATAAAGTTACTCATGTATTCTATTCGTGGAGATATGATTATATGACCTAACCGCGTCCTAGAATGGGCCGGGCAGATACGCGCACATATTACTTATATGATCTTACCGCATCCCAGTATGGGCCGCGAAGTATACCTTATATGACTTTACCGCGTCCCAGAATGGACCGGGCAATATACCTTATATGACTTTACCGCATCCCAGAATTGGTCGGGCAGTATACCTTATATGACTTACCGCATTCCAGGATGGGCCGAGCAGTATACCTTATATGTTCACCGCGTCCCTCACCAGAGGGTCGGGCAGTTTATGTATATATGATGATTTTATATGGACATACATGACTCTCACTTTATAAGGCACAACTGACTCTCATTCGTATATGACACAGTTGAAATGGTAATTTGATTATTATACTCGTCTCATGATATCCTTTGGCCAGTTATGATCTTTCTTACAGTACTTCATGTTTTACATAATCAGAACATTATTTCGTATTGACCCCCCTTTCCTCGGGGGGCTGCGTTCATGCCCGCAGGTACAGGTGTCCAGTTTGGTGATCCTCTAGTTTAGGTTTCTGCTCAGCTGTTTGAGAAGCTCCTTTGATTCAGAGCTTGTCATTTTGGTACAGAACTTTATTCCGACTTATGTATATTTAGGGGCACGACGGGGCCCTGTCCCGTCATATGTCGTTATCCTTCTCATAGAGGTCTGTAGATAGTTGTGGGGTGTATATGTGCGGGTTAGTTATGAGGATTGTAGATATGTTTTGTTCAGGTGTACTTTTGTATTTTGTTTTGGGATGTTCCCTTACGTAGTGGCAGCTTTGTCGGCTTGCGTCCTTTGTTATATTTGCTTAGATGTGACTCCTCAGAAGGCAGGTGTATTCATGTGTAAAGGCAGCCTTGTCGACTTGCCTATTCGGATATATGTTATGATTTCAGCGTTATGCTGCCGGATTTCATACTTTCCTTAATGTTAGTAGGATTATGTGTTACAAGTTAGTATAATGGTGTCATTAGGGTGATTAATCGTGGCCCGTCGGGTCAGGTCGTGACATATATAGAGTACAATATTCATCCATTATACAATAGGAATCCTAAGCCTATACAAAATCCTAGTCTTACCATAATTATATTTACACAATATATGGAATTTTTTTAATTATGGGTAGGGATACAATTATTTCTATAATATACATGTTTACATACCTTTTCCTCTCTTATGTCCACATACTTCATCTCAAAATGGAAAAGCGGAAAGAAAAATATGAACCATTAATAATATTGTTAGAACCCTACTTGAACATACCTCCCTACTGTTAAGAGTCCCACATCGGATATGAAATGAGAACATTGACTCCTTCTATGGAATTGAAAAATCTTCACCCTACAAGATATCTTTTGGGGTTGAGTTAGGCCCACGATCCATTCTTTTGGGGTTGAGTCTGGCTATGATACCATGTAAGATTGTGGAATAATTTCCTTTAGGAATTTCTTTCATTAATCACAATATATATAATTGTACAAAGGTGATTCATAATACAATAAGAATCCTAAGTTACCTTAAATACATGATACTAATAAATACAATATATATTGTGAATATTTGAAGAATATTCGCTAATACTCTCAGACGGAGCGGGAGGAGGACGAATGCTCAGGCTGGATCTGAAGTCCGTGAGAAGGTCGCACGTGGTCGAGTCAAAATTCTACATGTACCCTCCTCCTATCAGTATGCATGCAGACATCTTCACAAAGGGACTACCCAGACAACTGTTCACAGACAACTTTAGCACAGACGCGAATTTAAAATTTCAAGGATAGATGCACCATCAGAAGCGGATCTCATGGGGAGCGGGGAAGGGGAGGGAGGGGTGTTCAACTGAATCTCCTAACAAAAAATTACACGATATATATAAAGTAATATTTTTATTTTTTATGCACGTATATAAATTTTAAATCCCTTAACATAAGACTAGATTGGCTTAGTGGTGTAAGGGTTTCAAAATTTACTTGAGGTTCCAAATTTAAATTTTAAAACACTATATTTTTATTTGAATTAAAAGAGGGGAAATAAAAAAAAAAATCATTACTGATTCTCTCTCTAGAATAGTCCTCTCCCTTCTCTCTTGTTTTCTCCAAACCTATTGCACCATCACTAGGGTTGTTATCCCTAGTGAAAACCCTACTAATGCTAAGAATGCATTAAGGCGTAACTCAGTTGGTTCCAGGGTGATAAATTGCCGCCAAGTAAGCAGTTTGAGTCTTGACAGTCGCAGTGTGGAGTTTCATTCCTCCTTTGTGGAGGATGACTCCTTGTGGGAACCAGACGTTGTGCCTCCCACCTAGTGGGTCACTGAGTCATCATGATTTACTTTCTCCATCAATCTATGTCGGACCGAAAGTGAGAACTCCTAGGCGAAAAATTTCGCCTTTTGCCCCAAGAATGCATTAAGGAACACAAGCCCCAATAAAAATACTCAATGCGCACACTGACACAGGTAAGTACTTATCCACCCAGACTTTAGGTTTTAAAGAAAAATCTTATTCTAAACATGCGCACGCTTCATCTATTATTAATACTGCTAAAGCAGTCTGCACGAACACTAAAAGAGTTAAAACCTCTAACAATTCGAGAATTGGAAAAGATTGGGCAGGAAATTAATGGAGACTCTGACATTACCAACAAAAAAAAAAATTATAGAATAGAAAAAATATAATTAGTCATAATTGTATATATTTTATATATGATAAGTGTATATTTAATCAAATTCATTACCTCATGTACCTAGGATTAGAATAATTTATTATCTTATGTACATAAGATTAGAATTGTATTATTGGGTATATATATTACCCATTTGGAATGAAATAATTAAGGAAGAATATTTCTTATATGGTATCAGAAGTCTAGGGAAAAATCATAAACCATAAATTTTTCCTTCTCTCTCGTCTGCCTCCCACCTCTCCACCGTCGGAAGAGTTCTTCCGCCGCCGACCATATATCTTTTTTCTTCCTCTTCTTTTGTTTCGTCTGTCATGTCGGACTCCAAATCAAATTTTCATCCGGACCTAGCGGTCTTCAATATTAAGTCTCACATCTCCATCACTCTTGAAATGGAAACCGTCCGTTAAGCGACGTGAGCAGAACTTTTCAAAATTCAATGTAGGTCACACCGAGTTATTCATCACATCATCTCTCCGGAGAATGGCAAGGAGAAGGTGCCAAAAACCGATGATGAAAAGAAATTATGGGTGACCCTTGATGCAATGGTTCTCCAATAAATTTATGCCATGCTCTTCAGTGACTTGTTGCATATAATTCTTGAGCCCGACTCCACGAAAAAGGAGGTGTGAGATCGATTACGTGACATATTCCATGATAATAAAAATTCTCGGGTTGTCACACTTGAGCAAAAAAATTCTACCACTAACATGACGGATTTTTCCAATGCATTCTCATATTGCCAACAACTCAAGGTTTTGTCCGACCAACTCAGGAATTTTGGCGCTGCCGATCACTAACAATCAGCTCGTTTTATAGATGGTGGCCGATCTTATTGACGCATATAGTGGTGTTGGTACGCTCATCCGCCAAAGCAACCCTTTTCCGTCATTCTACCAAGCCCGTTCTATGATCATACTAGAAGAAGCAAAGTTTGCCAAAAGACGATCACCGTGTCCAATTTCGCCATGGTTGCCGCTCCGTCTGACAATAATTCTTCTTAATTTGATAATGGGCCGCCTAACCGTGGTCAAAGGGAATGAAAAGTCAATAATATAGGTAAAAATTGTGACGACGACCGCGGTGGCGGAAATAGTGGCAGCCACCGACGTGGCGGCGGTGGAGGCAATAACGCGAGTAGTGGCAGGAGTTGCGGTCATCAACAACAATCGACCTAGTGGCAGCTGATAGCCCAATAAGGCAGTGGGCCGACACCATGGCTCGGCAGGACTTGGGTCAGGCCTGCGCCCATTTCCGCAATTGGGGCTGCATCACGCCAACACCCGTAAACGCGCTTTAATTCTTGGGCCACTGCCGAACCAGTAGCAGCAGGCCCATTCGGCAGTGGCGTCTCCGACAGACAACGAAGTTGCGATGCATACCCTTGGGCTCACACCACCCGGTGCAAACTGGTATATGGATACCAGGGCAACGTCTCATATGACGTCCTCACAAGGTAATCTCTAGTCCTATTTTAATTTGAGCAATAATCATGGTATAATTATCGAAATTGGTCATTCAATTCCAATTCATGGTTATGGTACCTCAAACTTGTCTCTCCCGAACGCACCGTTAATTTTGAAAAATGTCCTTCACGCACCTTAATTAATTAAAAACTTTATTTCAGTTAGAAAATTTACACTGATAATTGGATTTCTGTTGAATTTGATCATTTTGGATTTTTTGTGAAGGATTTTCAGATGGGGATGCGTCTAATGAGATGTGATAGTTGGGGCGAGCTTTATCAAATCACCACAAACACATATCAAGCCAAATTACCATCCACTTGTGCATCTTTAGCTCCTTCTTTATGACATGAACGTTTGGGTCATCGGGGATCATCCGTTTTTGCTTTTCTTAAATAAAATAAATTTTTTGAGTGTACTAGGCCTCGTAGTTCTCATGTTTGTCACTCTTCTCTTGAAAAACATGCTAAGTTGCCTTTTGTTGCTTCTAAGTCTCATATTGTTATGTCATTTGATATTATTCATAGTGATATTTAAAAATCTCCCGTTTTGAGCTCTTCAGCCCATCAATATTATCTTATGTTGTTGGATGATTACTCTAATTTTTTGTGGACGTTTTCTTTGTCTAAAAAGTCACAAGATTTTTCACATTCATTTCCTTTAGAGCATTCATCTGCACTCATTTGAACGAGATTTAAAAATATTCAATCTGATAATAGTAGAGAATTTGATAATGTGCAATTTTGAGATTTTTGCTAAACTAATGGTTTACATTTTCGTCTCTTATGTCCACATACTTCATCTCAAAATGGAAAAGCGAAAAGAAAAACAGGAACCATTAATAATTCCTGTTGTGCATTCTAACAACAGGAAGCAGTAGTTAACACAACTAAATAAGATAAATATATTACACTAAAGAACGCATAGTAGCATGAATGAATCAAACTACAGGGGACTATAAAACACTAATGCGCCTCTAAGTGTGGTAGGCTAATCGAGCCTACAGTAATAACACTACACTATCATTTTGTAGGCTTAAGTAGGACTACGTTCGACTACCTACTACCATTCTACCATAATATGTGTCTTCCACAACCCCCTATCTAAGGTCATATCCTCAGTAAGCTGCACATGCGTCATATCTCATCTAATCACATCTCTCTAATATTTTTTTGGCCTACCTTTACCCCTCATGAACCCGTCCATAGCCAATATCTCACACCTCCGCACTGATCAGTAATTACTAAAGCTCTTGTTTTACCCTATGGGCTTTTACAACACCCCTTATGGGTATACCTTTAATTTCAACAGTTATTCTATTAAAAAAAAGATAGTCCGGTGTACTAAGCTCCAGGGGAAAAGTCGGATCAACAGTTGTTGAATTGTTGTTCTATTGAGTTCAAATATTTTTAAGGAAAAGATACGCATATATCCTTATGTTGTTTTAAATGGATTTAACTTTATCTTCTATCCGTTTTTATTTCGTTAATATGTTTTTAGATTACAAACAAGGTTCCGTATTAATTGTCTCTTATCATTAACGGAGATCTAGTATTCTAGTATAAAATGGATGAATTCTCGTATCTAAAGTCTTTGAGTAAATTTTTCAAAATTATTCCTAATTTTTTTATTACGATTTAAAAGTACCTGATTAAATCCCGTCCAGAGAAAAAATGTGGTCCAAATATTTTGTAAGAATAGCCGCCGAAGAAGAACTAAAATTGAAGGCTAATTATTTCCACGTGAGCTACAGTAGAAACACTTTTCATAATGATAAATTTAGATTCTTTTAATTTTTTTTAAATTATTAAATTGATAAAAATCATTAAAAAATTCCCCTTCGCATACATGCACGATTAGGGATGTCAGTGAGGCGGGTAAATACGGCGCCCCGCACCCGCTCCAGTTGGGGCGGGTATGGGGGATGGTTTGGTGGGTGATGGGACGGGTATGAGTATCAAAAGTGCTACCCGCCATGGGTAGTGGGGTGGGGTGGATTTCATATAAGACCCGCACCCGCCCCGCACCGCTACCCGCATCATACCCACACCGACCGTACCCGCACCGCCCATATCCGTATCGTCTATTAGTTAAATTAGGCTATTTATGAATTTATTTGGCCCTTTGATTTAAAATATGACTTGAGTCAACCCGCACCGTGTCCTGAAAATCATGAAAGTACCTCTTTCCAATTTTTTTTTTTTTTACATAAACAGTAGTGTACTGATCCTGAATGTACCTCGTCTCTTTGTTTATAAAATGGCTTTGTACTAATCATGAAAGTACCTCTTCCATTTACTTGCTGTTTAGTTTCTCCTTTGTCCACAACTGAGTTTAATGCTCCTAATTATGGAAATCCTGAAAATAATATTAGTAGGTTAATCTACTTTTATTGTCCATTTGCATCTCTGGTATATGAAAATAGTAAGTTTAATAGAATGTATGCTTAGGTTAGGCTTGCATGTGTGGATGAAACAACTCTAACCTTGGAATGCCCATCATTTGTGTTTTAATGTTGGCCAACTTTTCAGCGAGCATTTATGCTAAGTTAAAACCTTGATCTTGCAGTGGAAAGATGGTTAACTGAGAGATTCAAAATTCAACCTGGAGAGCTTTGTGTATAGTTGGGTTCGTCTTTTTGACAAGGCAAATCCTGGAAACTAGTTAATCATTTTTTCGGGACCGTCAGAAAAAGAGAATGAGATTAATGGGTACCCGTCGGGTAAGTGGGTACCCGCGCGGAGTAAGTGGGGCGGGGACGGGTGGAGGAATTACTATCCGTGATGGGTGGTGGGGCGGAGATGGGGGTGTGTTTTAGGTGGTGGGTACGGGTACGGGGTACCCTTCCCCCGCCCCGCCCCGCCCCATTGACATCCCTATGCACGATGTTCTTTTATTGAACCATTACCAAAATAACGGAATAAAATATGAACAAAAAGTATATAAAGTATTCTCTCCGTCCTAAAAAGATTGTTTTATTTTGATTTGAAATGCAGGTCAAGAAATAAAAGAAGACTTTTAAAATGTGTGATTTAAAACAAATTTTAGATATTTATGTAGTAGTAAATCATCTCATAAAATTAAATTATTTATAAATATAGGAATGTGTTAATTTTTTTGGGACAAACTAATAAGGAAAATAAGACAATCTTTTTGGGACAGAGGAGTAACAATTAATGATTTGTTAAATATAATCACTTTTCGATCATTATAATTAAAAATATTTGTTAAAGTGTCATTTCATGACATGATTAAAAAAATGACATCTCGATATACTAAGTTTCCAATATGAGCGGGGTCTCGAGAAGAGCCGATCAGAAGGGTCTATTATACGCAGTCTTATTCTGTACATTTATAAGAGACTGTTTTCACATTTTGAATCTGTGACAAGTCACTTGGAAACAACTTTTATGACATGATTATTTTTCAAAAATAAAAAAGGAAGTGATCAGGGAATATTATTTCGCTCATAAACTTTATATGATAGTTTGTTGTTCAAAGCACAAGATAGGCATTATTATTTGACAATCTTACTTTATGGGCTAAGTTAGTCAAAATTACAAGGCAGAGTTAAGTTAGAAATAAACCATTTGTTTGTGCGGATTGTCCTTCAAAAGCATTGGTCTTTAATATTTGCCCCTTAAATGATTGATATTTATTTTTTGCTTTTTGCTTAAAAATAATTCGAGCTTACGGGTTCGAAGCCCCATTCAGTTAAAAATTTAAAAAAAAATCGCAAGGTAGAGTTTGAATTCGCAAGACATAGTTTGCTTTATGCTCGAAGGCAAACTCTGTCTTAAGGAAGAGTTTGTTACCTTAAGGCAAACTCTGAAAATTTTGACTGATTTGGGTCCAGAGATTTTTAAGCGAAGGGAAAAAAATTAAAAAGATCCAATTTGAGGGGCAAAAATTAAACTCAAAAATTAAAGTCCACCCTGTAAGAGAGGCTTTTGTGCGAATTGCTGAAAAAAACTACTCACGTTTACCCCGAACTATGTACACTAATTTATTGTTATTAAGTGATGAATTAAAAGTGGCATAGGACTATAAAGAGATATTGCGCTTACTAGTATAATAGGCTAAGCGAGCCTACAATAATAATATTACAACTACCAGTTTGTAAGCATAAGTAGTACTATGTTGGACTACCTAATACCTTAATCCGAGTCCTCCATAACCCCCTATATAAGGTCACGTCCTCAGTAAGTTGCACATGCGTCATATCCTCTCTAATCACCTTTCCTCAATACTTCTTCGGCCAACCTCTACCCCTCTTGAACCTGTCCATAGCCAACTTCTCACACCTCCGCACTGGGGCATTTGTGTCTCTCCTCTGCACATACCCGAACTATCTTAACTCGCTTCCCGCATCTTATCCTCCACCGAGGACACTCCTACTCTGTCCCGGATATTATTATTTCTAATTATATCCCTCCTCGTATGCCAACACATTCATTTCAACATCATCATCTCCGCAACTTTCATCTTTTGGGTGTGCGAAGTCTTAACCGGCCAACACTCTGCCCCAAACAACATAGTCGGTTTAACCACCGCCCTACAGAACTTGCCTTTAAGTTTTGGTGGAACCTTTTTATCGCACAAGACTCTAGATGTGAGCCTCCATTTCATCCACCCTGCCCCAATACGATGTGTGACATCATCATCAATCTCTCCATTTCCTTAGATAATAGACCTGATGTACTTGAAGCTTCCTTTCTTTGGAATGACTTGCGTACCAAATCTCACCTCCACTCCTGTCTTAAGGTCGCTCCCGTTACTTCATCAGATATACATATTAAAAAAATGTCATGGTCCATAGATGAAGATAGTATGTGAGTACATGCTAATGTATATGATCCACATATACAACATTAATTGAATTTGACTTGTCTCGTCCAACTACCACATTCTTTTCCAATTCTCTTTTCGTCCCAACTTCTTCCTTTATTTCTTTTTCCATTTTAAGTTTAAATTTACATACATGTACTAGCTAGTTTTATATATACTTCCTTTGTCTCAATTTGTATGACATACTTTTTTTAGGCGGTTCAAAAAAGAATGATACATTTTTTTATTTGACAATAATTTAACTTTAAATCTTACCTTTTGTGAGATACACAATGGATGTACGGGAATAGTATACAACTACTACTAGTGCTTTAAAAGGGTAAACAATATGATTACAATACAATAAGCTTGAAGCCTAACAAGAGTTCTGATAACAACAAGTCTTGTGATCTTGATATTCTGTCTTGAATGGTTCTTGAGTCTTAGATCTTTGGATCTTCTTACAATTGCAGCGAGCCTCTTGATCTTTTAAATCTGAAACCAAAAGACACTAAATCTGGTAGTGTTACAGAGGCTCTGCTGAGTCGAGTAATATTCACTATGTCCTTAAGACATTATTACCTCGTATATATCCTTTTACGATATGGGCAACTGTCTCCCAAGATAAAACAACAATTAAACAAATGAGCAAAGGAAACTCAAGTGTTTATCAAGAAGAACCTTTAAGTGTGTTATAGTATGCTAGAGAGGAAGAAGTTCAGAAAAATCTGAACTATACAAGTATGAAGGGTGTTCTACAATTGAGCCAAGGCCTCAATTTTAGTATGTGTAAGATGGCCTCTCATCTAGCCAACTAATATCAATCAATGGTCATGTAATGGCACTTATTGAGAAGTGTTATTAAGCAAAATAATGGTTGAATCATGTGCCAATTCGTGGGGAATGAATGCCCAAAATCATCCCAAAAGTCAGAAACTTTTCAGCTCCCGTCGAAGCTTTCTGCCATCGAAGCTCCGCAGAGCCTTCCTGCACTCATTGCCTCCAAGGTGCCGCGGCTCCGACAATGTTGCGTCGCGACCCTTCACGCCCCTGCGGAGATTTCCAACTTGTTTCATCTTTTACACATCATACACTTCTTCCTTCATTTATCAACTTGAAACACTCATTATTTGGCCAATAACCGTCTATCATTTCATGTCTCAAATATTTCGTATACGTACCAATATCTCTTTCACTAAGAAAATTTATGATCTTTGGTACAACGTGTGCACGTGTGTGGAAATGATGTTTCCGACGTGCGGTGCCCCAATTTTTTGAGTCATAAATAATAGGATTAATTTTATTCACGTTAGTAAATTTCCAACAATCCCCTCTAGAGAGAGATTTTGGCACCCACTGGTGCCTTTCTAGCAATCTTTTGGCTGATCGATGTTGCATCTGGATAGGTAGTCGTGGCTTTGAACCTTCCATAGTAGAATACCATCAGACTTACTTACTGCACAATGAACGTGATGTCTTGAACCGTCAGTGTTTAGTGTAAGACAAGACAATGGTACCAACACAACAACTTTCTTTACTCTATTCTTATTTAAGGTTTTGTCCGTTGTGGCCATGGACACGACTTGGATTCTTAAGTGTGTTCATTTTAGGTGGCCAGTCCTCACACTTAAATAGGTGGTCTCCTACAAGGTATCCTGCTATATCCCACTCCACGAGTGTTAGGAACCATAAAAAGTTTCCCCAAACCTAAACTCAACCGTTGAGGATCATTAAAGGTTTTGGAAACTTAACCTTTACCCATATTGCAGATAGCACTTAATGTCTATCACGGGAACGACCTTGAATTCATATTTCTATGAAGAAATCATTATTCAAAGTGTTCTTGCTTCCACAAAAGTGCTCAACTGAACCTTTATGACTTAGTTTTCCCATTGAACCAAATTCTTGGGATCTCCAATCAGTATGGTTGGGTATCCACCGTATCAGTTCGTATTGTTTGGGTTTTAATCTCATTCCCCTAGATCGGCTGAACTCTTGATCTTTTGGGTAATCTCTTAATTAAAGGGTCTGTTATATGAATATATCATTTGATTAGTAATCAAGGATGTGTCACCCGAGATGATCAACTGTCATATGGTCTTATGTCTGCGACAGATATGTCCAGACGCCATCATTCATGCCTTTACAGTGTATGACTGACGAAGGCACGAGTTAATTCCAATAAGGGACCCCCTCTAAGAGGTCGTGAAGTTACTCAATTTCTCATCATGCTTTGTACAAAGCGATAAACTCTGATTCCATCACAAATCGGCTGATGCAAGTTTGCTTAGAGGATTTTGCAAAGTCATACCATGCACATCCACTTGTGGCATTGGTGTTCTTCAAGTCTGATGTCCAGTTTGCATCACTGAGTTCTCCCAGAACTGCTGGACATCCAGAATACAATAACACATAGATAAGCGAATAGTTCAGATGTCATCACATCCGATTTAACGCCTTCTATTGATCATTACCAGTGAACCTTAGTTCAACCGATCTTCTTTATGAGCCGATACCAGGTCAGTTATAGTGTGTAAGATACATTAAACTACATGTGACATGCATCTATCTGTCATGACCCGACCCCGGGGCCGCGACTGGTGCCCTACCGGGGCACCCCGTCAGGTATACATCAGAGAATAGCAGCGGAACATACATAACTCATAACCTGTATAAAGTAAACATCACTGGCAAGCCGATAAGGCTGCCTTCCATAGATTAACTTAATCAAAAGTACAACTTGTTCTTACAGCACAACCCACAAACGTGACTACTGCACTTAGAATAACAATCGCGCGGACAGGCCCCGCCATACCCCGAATGTACATAACATCTACGACACTTGTAGAACTGCACTAAAAGTCGAGCCTCGAGGAATGGAGCTTCGACACTGAGCAAAGATCCTAAGAATGAGGATCCACCACCGCTACCCCACTGCGGCATAACGCAGCCCCGAAGCGGGTCGACACACATGTACCAAGTATGTAAAACTGGAAAATACTGTAATAATATCATAAATCAAAAATAAGCTGGAGTCATGGATGAAAATCAAATTACATTGTATTGTGCCTTACTAACAATGAGAGTAACAAGTATAAACTTTACTGCATAAAAATAGGAGTCCCATGATCAAAACAGGGTCTCTCGCCCGTAGTATCATTAAGCAATCCTACTCCTGGGACTATTTCACCCGCATGGAACCTGTGGACCCGCATGGAACCTGTGGACCCGCATGAGGTATTCCTCGCATCATGGCTAGCAAATCCATGGAATACATAGAAGGTGGTATAACGTCTTAGGGGTGTACCCCTCATTTATACTCTTACCCTAAAGAATGTGGTATAACGTCTTGGGGATTTACCCCTCATTTATATTCTTATCCTGGAGAAGGTGGTATAACGTCTTGGGGATGTACCCCTCATTTATACTCTTACCCTGAAGAAGGTGGTATAACGTCTTGGGGATGTACCCCTCATTTATACTCTTACCCTGGCTCAACCGGCTATCATACGTAACATAAGTAAGTTAAGAAATCCACTAACTTCTTATTAGTCTGGCTCATATACCCTCTCATTTTAGTTTACTTAAGGCACTAACATATCTTAATAAGAGAAAATCGGGAATTTAACCCAAGTATTACATACTTCTACTCTTTTAAAACTGACTCTTTTTCATATAAACTTTTTAGGCAATTGATGCCTTAAAATCAATTTGCCTTTCATAATTCAAGTCATTTGTCCCTACTCATCTTACTTAGTGTAAACCTTTCTTTATTAACCTTCCATAAGGCCACTATAACCAACTTCCCATAAAGTCGTTATATTAACTTTATACATTAGTCAAATATCTTTCTCTATATCCAAGGGACTTATATTTTTAAAACGAAACAAGTATCACATACTTACAATACTTCAAGTCCCTTAACTTTGAAACTTAAGACATCATTAAAACAAGTAAGGAATATCAAAGTCTTGTACGTCTACCGTACTACATAGATGCAACTATTCATGCTCAAGAGGTAGGAAAGTTTCACATACCTCTTCGGTCAATCCACTTGCTAAGTCCAAACTACCGCACGTAGTATGTCAACCTATAATGACCATAATACGTTTAATAACCTCAAGTTTCAATGTAGAATATTCCAAGTGCAAAGCCACTAAATTCTATGGAAAATCGGGCAGCATTTCCTTTGTTTCTACATACTTTGCCACCTTTTTCAAGGCCGAATTCAACATCCAAACGCCACTTTTAAGGCCCAACAATCCAATCAATATAAAGGGGATTACACACCTAATCTTGGATGGGTAAAATTCTGCCCCACAATGCATAACAACTAACTTAACAAGTTAAAGGTAGTATTTTGGCTACAACATGCTCACATAACCTTCTCATTCAATCCTTTCATATCCAAATCATATTTCTTACATGCAATGTATCTAAGAGAAATATTTACTACTACAAGTTCTTTCTTCTTCATATGCAACACCAAAAACTAGCAACAAGAGAAAGAATTGTTACCTTAGAGCTTTAGCCAAATTAATCCAACAAATTTGTTAGCCTCCTTTCCACAATCACCACCACAACAACCCTTACAAGCTTGCCAACAAGTTTCCTTCTTGCCAGACTTTTCAGATTTTTCTCAAGCCCTGATTTCCTCTTGATTTTCTAGAGAGAAGGAAGAGCTTTTATTTTTTTAGAGAGAGATGAGAGCTTGAAGAATGACCAAGTCTTCAAGACTTGGTCAATAAGTAGTACATGCAAAATCAGATGGGGGGGACACTTGTCACCCTCTCATGGCCTTTTTTAAAACAAAACAGTTCAGAATTTTCCACTCAACTTCGCAGAACCCGCCTCGGCGCCGCGGCTCAGATCCGGCCATGGCACAAACCTCGCTGACTCCTAACTTTCCTGCCGCGGCCTCGTTTCGGCCATGCGCCGCTTCGCTGGCGCAGTGCAACTTCAGCGAACACTCAGATCATCTGGCGTCGCAGCCCTGCATCCGGCGCCGCGACCCTGTGGCTCCTGACCGAAACACTTTCCGTCCGACTACGCACTGAACTTGTAACTCCCATAACTTTCTACTCCGATGTCCTATCAACGAACGGTTGGTTGCGTCGGAAACTAGACTCAACGAACTACGTTCTAGGCCTTTGAAACACCTTGGAACTCTCAATGTAACGGGTCATAACCCGCCTCAAAGTTGACTAAAAACCCGTCCGAAACAATCCGACAACCTATCCTTCTAAAATTTAAGTCTTACTCTCTTTCGTACGCTCTCATACGCATGGCCAGAACTAAGGGGTATAACATTCTCCCCCCTTAGAAAAATTCATCCCGAATGTTCCTTCTAGGCTTACTCAAATCACAATATCGACATAGACCCTCTTAACTATTCTTTTTTGCAATTAAAGACGCTCTACATGCCACAACAATACTTAAGCATAATTTCCAAATTAAAACTAACAAGCAGGAAAGTGGGTTATCTGGAGGTATAGGGAATAAGTGAGGATACTTCTTCATCACGTCATCCTCTGCTTCCCATGTCATCTCTTCCCTATTCTCGTTCCGCCATAAGACTTTGACGGAAGCCACATTCTTTGTCCGAAGTCGTCTAACCTGACGATCGAGTATCGCTATGGGACTCTCCTCATATGATAACCCCTATGTCACCTGGACATCACAAATCGGGTGCACTCTAGATGGATCTCCAATATATTTCTGCAACATAGACACATGAAAAACTGGATGTACTGCCTCCAGATCGGACGACAGATCCAACTCATAGGCAACATTGCCTACCCTACGGACAATCTGATAAGGCCCAATGTACCTTGGGCTGAGTTTCCCTTTCTTCCCAAATCTCATCACGCCCTTCATGGGTGACACCTTCAGGAAGACCCAATCATCTATCTCAAACTCCAAGTGTCGACGCCGATGATCTGCATACGACTTCTGTCGACTCTGAGCTGCCAACAACCGCTCCTGATAAGCTTCACCTTATCCACTGCCTGCTGAATCAAGTCTGGCCCAACTAACTGCACTTCTCCCACCTCGAACCAGCCTATCGGTGACCTGCATTTCCTCCCGTATAAGGCCTCATAAGGCGCCATCTGAATACTAGAATGGTAGCTGTTGTTATAAGCAAACTCCACCAGAGGTAAATGATCCTCCCAGTTACCCTTGAAATCAATAACACAAGCCCACAACATATCCTGTTGTCGGATAGTGCGCTACCGTCTGGCTTGCCGTCGAGGATGAAACGCAGATCGAGACTCACTGTGTCCCTAATCCCTTCGAAAGACCTCGAAGTTAGCCGAGAACCGCTCTCTGCGAAATGATAGATATATGCACTCGCGCGCCTCACAATCTCTCCGATATACAATCTAGCATAATCTCACAAAACGCTGCCCCGATCGAAGAAAATGAGCTGACTTCGTCAGCCTGTCGACAATAACTCAGATGGAATCATGCTTCCTCTGAGTGTGAGGTAACCCTGTAATAAAGTCCATATTGATCATCTCCCACTTCCACATCGGAATATCAATAGACTGCAATAGTCCACCGGGCTTCTGGTGCTCAACCTTGACCTGCTGACAATTAGGACACTGTGCAACAAAACCTGCCACGTCCCTCTTCAGGCCATCCCACCAATACACACATCTGAGTTCATGGTACATCTTAGTTGACCCCGGATGAATAGAATAACGAGCACTGTGTGCCTCCCCCAAAATCTGTTGACGAAGTCCTGTCACATCAGGAACACACAACCGGCCTCCAAATCTTAGCACCCCATCAGGTGCTACCTCAAATAGACTCTTCTCCACCTGGAGAGATGTATCTCGATACCGTACCATAATCGGATCCTCATATTGTCGCCTCTTCACCTCCTCGACGATGGAAGACTCGGCAACCTCTCGAACCCGAACCCCATTACTATCAGAATCAACCAAACGAACCCCAAGACTTGCTAGCTGATGTAACTCGCGGACCATGTCCCTCCTCTCTGGCTGCACACCGATGACTACCCATCGACCGCGACTAAGGCGGCATCTGCAACTACATCGCCTTCCCGGGTGGTATAGGATATCGACATCATAATCCTTAAGCCTCCAACCACCGCTCGCCGTAAGTTCACTCCTCTCGTCAAGATATATTGAAGACTCTTGTGGTCTGTGTAAATATCCACATGAACTCCATACAAATAATGTCTCCAGATCTTTAAGGCATGAATCACTGCTGCCAACTCCAAGTCATGTGTGGGATAGTTCTTCTCATGCTTCCTGAGCTGTCGAGATGCGTAAGCTATAACTTTGCCGTGCTGCATCAATACGCACCCAAGCCCGACACCCGACGCATCGCAATAAACTATATATCCGTCTAAACCCTCTGGAAGAGTAAGGATTGGGGCGGTCGTCAACTTCTCCTTTAGCAACTGGAAACTTTCCTCACAAGCATCCGTCCACCGGAACATAGCTGCCTTCTGAGTCAGCTTAGTCAAAGGTGCTGAAATGGAAGCAAACCTCTCCACAAACCTCCGATAATAACCCGCAAGGCCCAAAATCGCACTCCGCTTGGTGTAGCTGGTCCGCCAAGTCTTGACCGCCAATCTTTGTCAGACAACCCGAATACCATCGGCCCCGATAACATGCCCTAAGAAAGCCACCGAGGCCAACCAAAACTCGCATTTCGAGAACTTGGCATACAACTGCCGGTCTCGGAGGACTCCCAGTACCGCTCTCAAGTGATATGCATGCTCCCGCTCTGTGCGCGAATAGACCAGGATATCATCAATGAATACTATAACGAACATATCCAAGAATGGCTTGAACACCCGGTTTATCAAATCCATGAATACTGTTGGGGCGTTGGTCAACCCGAAAGACATCACCCGGAACTCATAGTGCCCATACCGTGTCCTGAATGCAGTCTTCGGGATATCTGTCTCTCTAACTCGCACCTGATGATAACCAGATCGCAGGTCTATCTTGGAGAAAAATCTCGCACCCTTCAACTGGTAAAACAAATCATCAATCCTGGGGAGGGGATATCTGTTCTTGATAGTTACCTTATTTAGCTGCCTGTAATCAACACACATACACAGCGTCCCATCCTTCTTCTTTACAAATAACATTGGCGCTCCCCGGGGAGAAACACTCGGCCTGATAAAGCCTTTTTCCAGCAAATCTTTCAGCTGGTCTTTCAATTCCCTCAACTCGGCAGGTGCCATCCTGTAAGGCGAAATAGATATCGGTCGAGTGTCTGACGTCAAATCAATGCAAAACTCAATCTCCCTCTCAGGAGGGATACCCGGAAGCTCGTCTGGAAATACGTCTGAAAACTCTCTAACGACCGGAACCGATCAAGGTCGGTATCTCACCTCGTGATCGAATACCCAACCATATGGTAGATATACCCTTCCGCACCATCTTCCTAGCCTTGAGGTAAGAAATAAACCTACCGGGCGACGCAAAGATTCCCTTCCACTCGAGCAACCTGGCCACCAGAAACTCTAACTGCACTAGCCTCTCTCATACCCACATTGGCATAGCAAGATGCTAGCCAATCCATACCCATAATCACATCAAAGTCCGTCATATCCAACTCTATCAAGTCGGCAGAGTCCGACGCATCAGATATAGTCACCGGGCAAGCCTTATATACCCGCCAACTACCATCAATCACTCATCGCGTAGCACCTCAAAAGGTTTTATGGACTCGGGCTCATCCCTATTATACCAAAGCAATATGAGGAGATATATAGGACAAGGTAGAACTCGGATCTATCAAAGCATATACATCACAACATGAAACCAATAATGTACTCGTGACGACATCCGTGACGCCTCCGTCCCGACGGGCCGACATAACATAAATGCGCTCAGGACCGCTGAATCGGGACCCTACCACTACCCTCGCCGCGCTGGTCCGTGAACACTCGCCTCCGGCGACGCCACCAAGACGAAGATCCAAGAATCGACTCGCTTGAACCATAATATCCCCGCCGCTCGTCGGACAATCTTCTCAAATGGCCTGGCCACAAGAGTAACAAGCTCCCGTAGCCATACGGCACTCGCCCAAGTGAGACCTACCGCATTGAACACACCGAGATGTAGGTGGCCTCATTTGACTGAAACCCCGGCCCTGCAGGGAACCCAAGCCTCGAACCTCGCATGCCTCGAAGACACTTATACGTCCGGAAGACGGTGGAGGAGCGCTCTGAACCGGCTGAGGTGCAAATTCGGTCTGCTGCTGAGGTTGTCTACCTCGAAAACTACCATACGACCCTGCTGTCCCGCCCTCTTCTCGCTGATACCACAATCCGCTGCCTACGCTCACACCTAGTGCATATGCATACATGCGGGCAATGTCCATGCCCGGCTGAAGAGCTACTCCCGTGCAACTCTCGCCAAGTAATCATCGAGCCCCGTGACATAGCGGTGCACTGCCCTCCATGTGCGCTACAAAGCGGTACATACCGAGCCAACGAGTCAAACTCTACGTTGTACTCCGATCGTCCGCCCACTCGCCTCGGTGTCAAAATCTATCGCCCGAGCTCCTCATCTGCGGAGGCAAGAAATGGCTAAGGAACGCCTCTGAGAACTCGTCCCAAACAGCTGGAAGAGCATGCTCCCCCCGATATAGTTCCCATGAATCATACTACCAATCGCAGATTCCGCGGCCGATGTGAACTCAATAATACCGACTGCTCAAGCCACGATCACTCATGATCCATCAGAATCGTTTGATAAACTCCTGAGGATCATCCTCAGGACTCGACCCATAGAACTCTGGTGGGCTGCAACTCAAAAAGTCCCGCAGTCTCAAGCTATCAGATCTGGGGTGAACTACGGGTACAACCGGAACCGCTGTCTCTCGTCTGTCCTCCTGCCTAGCCACGATCCTAGCCAATAACTGGGCCATCTCCTTGTAGCCCATATCCTCTGCTCCAGGCTGTGTAACTGGAGGCTCAGGTACCGTGGTCTCAATAGTCACTGCTGCTGCCCCGAACTCTGCTGGGGTTGGCGACGTCGTGGAACTCGCCCCAAACATCTCTCAGTAATAATCGGGCTGTGCCTCAGAACCTCTGTGTCCTACTAGCAGCTCCCTCAGCTGTCTTGCCCTTCTGGGTCGCGGTTGCCTTGCATGGAGGCATAACTGATACATAAAGGAAAATATCAGAGGAAGTTCAACCTATAACACAGCTCTATTGCACGATCTTAGAGTGAAAGAATGGAAACCAATCCTAAATATCCCGCAGCCTCCTGATTATAGATGTGGTGCACAACACACAGATAATCAAGACTCTACTAGACACGGTCTGTAGACATTTTCCGAGGACTAATCGCTCGATACCACTTTTGTCACGACCGAGCCGGCGCGATCGTGCTTCTACCGGCACCCTGGCCGTATACATCGAGAATAGCAATGAACATACATAACTCATAACTCGTATAAAGTAAACATCATCGCAAGCCGATAAAGCCGCTTCCATAGATTAACTTAATCAAAAGTACAACTTGTTCTTACAAAGACAACCCACAAACGTGACTCTGCACTTCAGAATAATAAGCGTATGGCCCCGCCATACCACGAATGTACATAACATCTACGACACCGTGGAGAACTGCACTAAAAGTCGAGCTCCGAGGAATGGAGCTTCGACACTGAGCAAAGATCCTAAGAATGAGGATCCACCACTGCTTACCCTTACCGCGCATGAACGCAGCCCCGAGGAAGGGGTCGACACACATGTACCAAGTATGTAAAACTGGAAAACACTATAATAATATCATAAATCTAAAATAAGCTGGAGTCATGGATGAAAATCAAATTACATTGTACTGTGCCTTACTAACAATGAGAGTAACAAGTATAAACTTTACTGCATAAAAATAGGAGGCCCATGATCAAAACAGGGTCCCTCGCCCGTAGTATCATTAAGCAATCCTACTCCTGGGACTATTTCACCCGCATGGATCCTGTGGACCCGCATGAGGTATTCCTCACATCATGGGTAGCAAATCCATGGAATACACAGAAGGTGGTATAACGTCTTGGGGGTGTACCCCTCATTTATACTCTTACCCTAAAGAAGGTGGTATAGCGTCTTGGGGATTTACCCCTCATTTATACTCTTACCCTGGCTCAACCGGCTATCTTACATAACATAAGTAAGTTAAGAAATCCACTAACTTCTTATTAGTCTGGCTCATATACCCTCTCATTTTAGTTTACTTAAGGCACTAACATATCTTAATAAGAGAAAACCGGGAATTTAACCCAAGTATTACATACTTCTACTCTTTTAAAACTGACTCATTTTCATATAAACTTTTTAGGCAATTGATGTTTTAAAATCAATTTGTCTTTCATAATTCAAGTCATTTGTCCCTACTCATCTTACTTAGTGTAAACCTTTCTTTATTAACCTTCCATAAGACCACTATAACCAACTTCACATAAAGTCGTTATATTAACTTTATACATTAGTCAAATATCTTTCTCTTTATCCAATGGACTTATATTTTTAAAATGAAACAAGTATCACATACTTACAATACTTCAAGTCCCTTAACTTTGAAACTTAAGACATCATTAAAACAAGTAAGGAATATCAAAGCCTTGTACGTCTACCGTACTACATAGATGCAACTATTTATGCTCAAGAGGTAGGAAAGTTTCACATAACTCTTCGGTCAATCCACTTGCTAAGTCCAAACTACCGCACGTAGTATGTCAACCTATAATGACCATAATACGTTTATTAACCTCAAGTTTCAATGTAGAATATTCCAAGTGCAAAGCCACTAAATTCTATGGAAAATCGGGCAGCATTTCTTTTGTTTCTACATACTTTGCCACCTTTTTCAAGGCCGAATTCAACATCCAAACGCCACTTTTAAGGCCCAACAATCCAATCAATATAAAGGGGATTACACACCTAATCTTGGATGTGTAAAATTCTGTCCCACAATGCATAACAACTAACTTAACAAGTTAAAGGTAGTATTTTGGCTACAACATGCTCACATAACCTTCTCATCCAATCCTTTCATATCCAAACCATATTTCTTACATGCAATATATCTAAGAGCAATATTTACTACTACAAGTTTTTTCTTCTTCACATGCAACACCAAAAACTAGCAACAAGAGAAAGAATTGTTACCTTAGAGCTTTAGCCAAATTAATCCAACAAATTTGCTAGCCTCCTTTCCACAATCACCACCACAACAACCCTTACAAGCTTGCCAACAAGTTTCCTTCTTGCCACACTTTTCAGATTTTTCTCAAGCCCTGATTTCCTCTTGATTTTCTAGAGAGAAGGAAGAGCTTTTATTTTTTTAGAGAGAGATGAGAGCTTGAAGAATGACCAAGTCTTCAAGACTTGGTCAATAAGTAGTACATGCAAAATCAGATGGGGGGGGGGGGGGGGACCCTTGGCACCCCCCCATGGCCTTTTTTAAAACAAAACAATTCAGAATTTTTCACTCAACTTCGCAGAACCCGCATCGGCGCCGCGACCGTGCATCCGGCGCCGCGGCGCTGAAACCTCTGCCGACTCCCAGAACTTTCCGGCGCCGCGGCGGTGCAACTTCAGCGAACACTCAGATCATCTGGCCCCGCGGCCCTGCATCCGGCGCCGCGGCCCTGCATCCGGCGCCGCGGCCCTGTGGCTCCTGACCGAAACACTTTCTGTCCGACTGCGCACTGAACTTGTTACTCTCATAACTTTCTACTCCGATGTCCTATCGACGAACGGTTGGTTGCGTTGGAAACTAGACTCAATGAACTACGTTCTAGGCCTTTGAAACACCTAGGAACTCTCAATGTAATTGGTCATAACCCGCCTCAAAGTTGACTAAAAATCCGTCCGAAACAATCCGACAACCTATCCTTCTAAAATTTAAGTCTTACTCCCTTTCGTACGCTCTCATACGCATGGCCAGAACTACGGGGTATAACACTATCGCTCATGATATATAGGTGCACCATGATTCCAATCAATTCTATGATTCATATTCATTGGTGACTTCAACGAGACTGTCAAAACACCTCACAGATGAGTTTGGTTTAGACCAGTCCATTTGATATCTTGGAATTTCCAATTCCTAAGACGTCGTCTGTAATACCCATATTATTCATATTGAAACATCGTTTCAACATATTCTTAGTCCCTAGGATCAAACTAGGACTTCTTTCTATGATCAACATGTCGTCTACGTAAAGACACATCATGACGAACGAGTCAGAATTACCTTTCATGTGGACATATTTGTCACACTCATCAATTGAGAAACCCTTCGATAGTAGAGTACTATCACAATTTTTGTGCCATTGCTTCGGGCTTGTTTCAGCCCGTACAGAGAGTTGACAAGTCGACAGACTTTCTTCTCTTCCTTGGAACCACATACCCCTCGGGATGTTCCGCATTACTTTCTTCTTCCACTTTCGAACTATTTGGTTTTCCAAATGTTGGCTTTCTAGCTTCAGAATCAATGTTTCTGTAGTAAGATTTATTGTTTGTGTTTTATATGAAATTTACAGGACCAAAATGTAAAAAGTTCAGGGACCAGAATGGAAGTTTAGGAAGAAGCCCAACAGTCCATAAAACCAACTTTCCGGTTAGGAAGGTTTTCTTAACATACATGTCACGCAAGACTGCAGTGGCCCTAGATGTTAATCTATTCTCAGAGGAGCACATTTCCAAGTAACTGAGGCCTTATACTTGTCAGTATATACATATGTTTTTGTACTCAATATGAGTATCCACTTTTATAACCCAAAGGTTCTTTTCCCGGAGGAAGATCAACCATCACACAAGTATGGTTCTATCTGATGGAGTCTATTTTTCTCTTTTTAGCTTCTTTCAGTGCTTGTGGAGATGACAATTCTTTCTTAATTGTCCATGGTTCTTTCTCATCCATATAAGCTAGAAGGCCTGGAATAAGTTTTTGTCCCATCTTTTTGCTCTGTCTCGGTTCAACATATAGAATCCCTGGATCTGAAACATTAAGTTCCGGACAGTCAGCAACTTCCGAGCCCTATAGATCTGGAATGTCTTGTTCCGGACAATCAGACACTCGCGGGTTCTTGTTAACCTTGAACAATTACTTCTTTTTCCTTCTCAAGGAAAATTTTCTTCAAAGAATTCAGAGTTCTTTGGCACTAAGATGTGATACACACTATTGTTATTTGCAGATCTAATGGATATGCAATCTACAGTATTAGGTCCAACTTCACTTGTTTTGTCTTAGGTACTTCAACCCTTGCCACACTACCCCATATCACAACATATGTATATGGGACTCTTTCCATGTTTCACATGAAGGATTATTCTTATCCTTATGCAGAGTTCTGTTAAGAATCGCATTAGCGGTAAGGATCGCCTTGCCCCAAATATCTTGGGCTTACGGATCTGCGCTTGGCAACCACCGTTGGTCTGAGGTGAGTAAGGAGCAGTCGTTTGATAAACGATGCTTCACATTCTCCACCTCTATTCCTACGAATTCCTCAATCCATATGTTTTCAACTTCTGCTTCCGAAGCGCCGCGACCCTGCCTGAGAGGCGTCGCGGCGCCTGAATTCCGATAGCCAACCAGTCTTCAACAGTTTCATCTTTGATTTTCAACAAACAAAGGAATTAATATATTGTACCATCGTTGATGAAGATCACAACGTTCTTGTCTCCCCCTCTATTTGTTCAAGCGTCAAATCACCCACGTAAGTGTGACTATGTTATAGAGGAGCGGTTCTTCTTTCGCTATTCCTTTGCCAGAATGGAAATGTGTCTTTGCCTATTTGTCTATCTCACACTCATTTGAGGGTTTACGTTGAGAAATGGCAACAATCTCAACTTAATTAGTTTTGAATGATTTTCTATTTAACATGTCTCAATTTATGAAGGCATAGATGCACGAATTACAAATATATATCATTCACTTGGCTACAGTAAGACTTCACCACTCTTAGTTATTATAGACATGTTGGACTAGACTCAAGCCTGTTTGACCAACATCGTCCTTGAACCAAGTTTGAGACATGTATCACCTCTTGTTAGAGTGATCTCATTCCCTTAAGTCATTTAGAGGACAACCTCTTCAACTCTATTTACTTTGGAGGTGGCGTTGCTTCATATGAACAACATCTTTCCCGTGGTTAGGGCGTAACCGGATCGTATGAGATCTAGATACTCTGGCCCACTCCAAAGTCTTGGCAGACTGAGTATCTAATTTATTTTTTGCCTTTCTTTTGGCCTTCAGATCTTTTAAGATCTAGATAACTCTGGCCCACTTCAGTCGCCCATAGGCTTTGTATGATTGAGTGTCCAATACTATATGTCAAAAGACATATCTTCTGTCGGAAATGGTGACAGGTTTGTCTCTAGTCCTCTAGTCCTTGTATTTAGTCCTCTTCCCTTTCTTAGGATTGTCCATAAATCCAGTTTATTACAAACTAAGTCCATTCTTTTAGGTCGTTGTTTATAACAGTCCAATCATAAACGGGAAGGTGAGTAGTCCAATTTCTGATTTTAGGGTGTAGGGAATATAAGTTTTTAATGAAAACAATTCATATTCCTAGTCTTGCTTTATTCCCTTTTATTCAGAAATTCTCTAAACATATTATGAACAAGGAATAAATAGTTAAATCATACCTTTTGGATTCTGGCCCACATCAGTGACGTGTCCAAATCATCCTTTCTATGAGATGTAGGCTTTCTGTTACAAGATGGAACATCATCTTCAGCCTTCTCCTCAAGTTACAGTTGACATGCTCAACCTCTCGTGGACGATTGTTTCCACCACTCTCGGGAGCGGTGACACCAACTCTTTGTTGATCCTTAGCCTTGCCAGCATGACTGGCAGCAGTGTCTTTAAGTTCAAGATCACCAAAAGAGATCTCCCATTTGACAGAAACAGATCTGTAACTATCGTCAAAGAGAGATCCAAAACTAGAACCTGATTTGAAACCTTTATTGTTGACAGAGACAGTGTTAGAACTGTTAAAATAACTGTCAACAAAACTGGTTTCAACAAGAAAGCCACAACCATATCTATTGGCATACATCTTTATAGCACTAGTACAAATAATGTCTTAAGATTGTGAGAGACACAATGGATGTATGAAAATAGTATACAACTACTAATAGTGCTTTGAAAGAGTAAACAACATGATTACAATATAATAGACTTGAAGCCTAACAAGAGTTGTGATAACAGCAAGTCTTGTGATCTTGATCTTCTGTCTTGAATGGTTCTTGAGTCTTGGATCTTCATACAATTACAACGAGCCTCTTTATCTTTTAAATATGAAATCAAAAGACACTAAATCTGGTAGTGCTATAGAGGCGCTACTGAGTCGGGTGATATTCACTTTGTCCTTAAGACATTATTGCCCCGTATATATCCTTTTACGATATGGGCAACTGTCTCCCAAGATAAAACAACAACTAAACAAATGAGCAAAGGAAACTCAAGTGTTTTTCAAGAAGAACATTTGAGTGTATGTAAGATGACCACTCATCTAGCCAACTAATGGAAATCAATGGTCATGTAATGACACTTATTGAGAGGTGTTATTCAGCCAAATAATGACTGAATTCATGTGCCAATTCGTGGAGAATCAATTCCCCAAACCAGCCCAAAAGTCAGATCTTTTCAGCTCCCATCGAAGCTTTCTGCCATCGAAGCACCGCGGCGCCTGACTTCCAGATACTTCCTGCATTCACTGCCTCTAATGCGCCGCGACTCCGATGGTGCTGCGCCGCGACCCTTCACGCCCTGCAGCGATTTCCAACTTGTTTCATCTTTTACACATCGTACACTTCTTCCTTCATTTACCAACGTGAAACACTCGTTATTTGGCCAATAACCGTCTATCATTTCATGTCTCAAACATTTCGTATACATACCAATATCTCTTTCACTAAGGAAATTTAAGATCCTTGGTACAGCGTGAGCACGTGTGTGGAAACGATGTTTCCGACGTGCGGGCCCCCAATTGTTCGAGTCATAAATAATAGGATTAACTTTATTCACGTTAGTAAATTTCCAACACCTTTTACGCTTAGTGAGATGATTTATAACCACATAAATATCTTTGGCTTATTTTAGACCATAAGATTAAAAAATATTCATTTATTTCTTAAAATTCGTGTCCAGTTAAATTATATCACATAAATTAGAATAGAGAGAGTAACAAATTTTAATAAGCTATCAATTTATTTGAACAAACTATAACATATTTACTTATCACTTTTTTCAAGTTATCAGTCCAAACTTATTATACATATATAGTTACTTATAAATTATAATAATTGTATTCTTATTTCAAGTTTGATTTCAAATTTGTGTTTGTTTATCACATTTTGAATAAAATTTTAACTTTAATTTGAATTCTGATGTCAAATTCCAAATTCACCTCAAAGGTAGAATTGCAACTTCAAATTTATATTTTTAAATTTTCTAAAATTTAAAACCCGACTCATAGTTTTCAATTTTGCTAAAAAGAAAAGCCTCATCTTTATTACAAAAGTAATTACACTTCCATAAAATACACCCACAAATCAGTTGATGCCATTGAGAGAAATCCTTTGTTAATCGTTAATTCAGATAGGTTTACTCTTTCGATAAGAATATTTAGTGAAAGAAATAATCTCTTCATTATTCTTATTAATGAAAGACATATATATACAAGTGACAAGGAATATCCTCTTCTTATTCTACCTAGGAATTCCTATTCTATAAGAATACTAACTTTACAATTATGGTAATATTATACTACTAATTAAGGTACAAACCTAAGTCTAATATTCATCAAATATACAAAGCAAACCCAAAGGGTCTCATATACACTTTAACACACACCCGCAGTCATAGTGGACAGTCTTCGTACGCTGAGACTGTCTCTAAAATCTTAAAAAAAGACAGAGAGAAGACCCTTTGTAAAGATGTCTGCAATCTGATATCTAGAAGGGAAATGGCAGACGCGTACTTATCCTTTAGCTACCTTCTCTCGAACAAAGTGAATATTCATCTCTATGTGTTTAGTGCGCTGGTGCTGAACTAGATTACCAGAAAGGTAGATGACATTTATATTATCAAAATACACCAAGGTAGCTTTCTCAATAGGACAATGAAACTCTAAAAGTAGATTTCGTAACCAACATGACTCGGAAACCACATTGGCTACCCCACGATACTCGGCCTATGCACTTGAACGTGAAAGCGTAGATTGACGCTTGACAGATCATGGGACCAAGTTATTACCCAAAAACATACAATACCCAGACGTAGACCGTCTGGTGTCAGGACAACCACCCCAATCAGCATCTGTATATGAGACAAGTGTAGACGTCGATGAAGGGTACAAATGCAAATCATAATCAAGTGTTCCCTGAATGTACCTAAGGATGCGTTTGAGCTCATTCATATGTTCAACTCTGGGATCATGCATAAACAAACACACTTGCTGGACTGCATATGTAATGTCTGGTCTTGTGAACGTAAGATACTGAGGGCACCTGCAAGACTACGATAGCGGGTCGGATCCTCATACGGAGAGCCAGCTGCAGCACCCAACTTGGGTTTAGTATCAACTGGAGTAGAAGTGGACTTACAAGATGACATCCCAGCGCTCTCAATGATCTCTGTTGCATACTTCCTCTATGTTAAGAACAATCCGCCTGCATGACGAGTGACTGCAATTCTCAAAAAATAGCTCAAGGGTCCCAAGTCTTTCATAGCAAACTCAAAACTGAGCATTGTCATAATAAACTTTCTCAAAGCTTCAGAAGTGGAAGTCAAGATAATATCATCAACATATAATAATATATAAGTCATGAAAGAACCCCGACGATATATGAACAATGAATTATCAGACATGCTGTGAGAAAAACCCATAGTAGAAACAAAATCAGTAAACCTCATATACCAAGCCCGTGGAGACTGCTTAAGTACATATACATTGTCTCCTGAAGATCACCATATAGAAAAACATTTTTCACATCTAGCTGATGAATGGACCATGATTTTGAAAGAGCCAAGTTGAGCACAGTGCGAATGGTAGCCGGCTTGACCACCGGGCTAAATGTATCACCACAATCCACATCAACCTGCTGAGTCTTACCATCACCTACAAATCTAGTCTTATGCCTTGTAAATGAACCATCAGAATTTTCCTTATGAACAAAAATCCACATAGACCGAATAATATTAACACCAGATGGACGGGGTACCAACTCCCACGTCTTATTATCAATAAGAGCATTATATTCCTCGGTCATGACAATTTTTCAATTAGGGTCATTTAAGGCAGACACGGGATTACGGGGTAAGGAGCATTTCAAAACATTAGAATTTAAATTGAAATATCTTTTTGGTTTAAAAATACCCCGTTGACTGCGAGTGACTGGACCAAGACTCTGGGCTGGATTGGGTGAATTTTGAGAATTTTTGAGATTTTTTGGAATTTCCGTCGAAGGCGTTTTTCGAGAAAATCTAAAAAATGACGTAAAACATATGAGGAGATATCCTTATCCAAAAAATCAAAAGAACTAGGAACGAGATTTTCTACTTTAGAAAAGAAAAATTGGGATTCATCAAAGAGAACATGACGACTAATGATGATTCGTTTAGAGGACAAATCAAAGCATTTATAACCACGGTGATTTGACGAAAAACCCAAAAACACACAAGGAGTAGAACGTGTCTGAAATTTGTTGATTGTAGTGGATGGAAACAGTGGATAACAAAAGCATCCGAGGACCCTAAGATGAGAATATTACGGAGACTTATTATATAAGACTTTGAGAGGGGATGAATATGTCAAACCTTTAGAAGGAAGAATATTGAGTAGATCGGTAGCCATTTGTAGCGCATGATGCTAAAATAATAGAGGAACAGAAGAATGAACCAATAAAGTGCGGACGATATTATTAATGATATGAATTATTCGCTCAGCTTTCCCATTTTGTGAAGATGTATGAGGACAAGAAAAACAAAAAATTATCTCATTTTGAGCACAAAACTTTCTAAATTCCTCATTGTCATACTCTTTGTCATTATCACATTTAGTGTTTTTGATTTTCTGTTCAAATTGTGTTCTTATGAAAGCTCTAAATTTTATGAAAATGGAAAAAACTTAAGATTTTTTCGCAATTGGAAACGTCCATAAATATTTAGAATAGTTATCTAAGAATAAAACATAATAACGATGACTTATAGAACTGAGAACCGAAGATGTCCACAAATCACTATGAATAATATCAAATGACATTGAAGTAGTAGAATTCAACGCTACAAATGACAACTTAATAATTTTTTCCAAAGAACAGGATTGACAAAGTGGAGTACTACGCGTACCCTTACAAGAAATAAACTTATGTCTATCTAAAGAAGATAAAATAGACGACTCTGGATGACCTAGATGAGCATGCCACAAGGAAGGAGCAAGAGCTGCAAAAGTGGATGACATAGCTTAGCGAGAGATGCTGAGACTTTGGAGTGATTGGATAAAGATCACCCCTACTGTTACATCTCATGAGATGACTCCCCGTTTTGAAATCCTTCACAGAAAACCCAAACGGATCAAAATTAATAGAAACTCAATTATCAGTGGTGAATTTACGGACAAACACCAAATTCTTAATCAATTTTGGGGCATGAAGGGTATGTTTCAGAACAAGGGTGGATAAGGAGGGGACAAAGTTTTATGACCATAACCCTTAATTGGAATAGAATTGTCATTACCAAACAGTTATACCACGATTAGTGCTCAAATTGGAATAAGACGAGAGAGTACCTTGATCGGATGTCATGTGGGTAGTAGCGCCAATGTTCATGTACCAATTTGGGTCCGGTTGAGTCAAGCCAAGCGTATGCATCACTGCTTCAATGTCGGTCTGGGTGGGCCCCACTACGTGGTGGGCCTGATGGGGGCGAGGCCCAAGTATACCGGATCGCCGGCTGCCATAAGATGGTTCGAACTCGAGTCCGAATCGGGAAGAAGCCGAGCCGATCGAGGCGCCGTGGTGTCAGAAGACCGGTGCCGCGCGTAAGGTGGAACCACGGCCCGGGAACCATCGCCATCGCCCGGGGTCCCTGTGGAGCTCCAGGACTACTGCTGCTGCTGACGGTTGTCTCCGTTGTTGCTGCCACGATTCTTGCCATTATTCTTCCGATTCTGGCCCTTCTTACCACCTCCGTTGTTGTGATTTTGAGTCATGTTGGCTGGATTGAAAGGAGTAAAATTGGAAGTAGGCATCATGACGACAGGACTGGCCCCAATCGCCACTTTCTTAGTCAATCCGACTTCCTCCAAAGTAAGCATAGAACGAGCTTGATAAAACCCTGGCAGGGGGTTACTCTGACGAATCACCGAAGCAACACCGCTATAGGCCTCTAACAGGCCTGAAACCATCTGAAGAACTAGACGACTTTGAGAAACCGGAGAACCCACGTTGCTGAGTTGGTCTGCCAAGTCCTTGAGGCATTTGCAATAAGAAAAAACGTTGGGAAAACTCGTCATAGCCACCTGGAAGAATTTCTCCTCAAGGATAACAATTCGAGAATGACTGTTATCTTGAAATATGTCGCGCAATTGACCCCACGCCGCCATAGCTGTGGAATTTGGTTTCAAAAGAAAAAATCATTTCCCTTCGCCTTTTTCAAAATAGTTGTGCTCCTCATCAGGTGCTTGTAAAATAAGATCAGAACTGTATACATAGTTGTCAAATAATTTTATAAGTATTTATTTATTCATAACTGATGACAAGGGGAGAAAGATTGCTAATTAAAGAGATCATTGGAATTGAAGGTTGTGGAGAGACTTGAATTTTAATTTACTCCACTAATAAAAATAGTCTTCTTTATTGATTGTTACGTTGCTAGACCTCTTAGAAACTATTTTGACTATTTTTTAATATCACCGTTCTTTCTTCTCCATTTCCAAATATATAAAAAACATGTTATTCCTTTGTATTATTTTTTGTATAATCATTTAATATCCGTATTAATTGGCTCGACTAGTTCGAATTAGCACAATGTAACTATTCATTAAAGAAGCAAACGCTCCCTATAAGAATATTTTTTTATTTTCAGATCACGAACTCAATATCTCTGATTAAAAGTGGAGAAATTTCATTCATCTCATTACACCTGTATAATTAGGCATCCTACCATAATTAGAATATATCTCATATATTGTGTAAATATTTAGTGATATATAATTATGGTAAACTAGGATTCCTCTTGTAATTAGGACTAGAATTCATATTGTATTACGGATGTATATTGTACACTATATATATTGATATTAATGAGAAAGACTCCTCAAAGGAGATTAATATCATCTTACATGGTATCAAGAGCCAAACCCTAGTCTTCTTTTTCTAAAGTAGTCCGTCGCCACGCCACACCCCCCTCTCTCGGCTTACCGCCGCGACGGCCTCCCCTTCCCCCTAGGGTTTGTTCTATCTTTTCCTACTTCTCCTTTTCTACTAAATTTTATCCACCATCATGACTTCTCCTCCAACATCTTCAGACTCCTCATCCACCGTTATCACTTCCGAAACACCAAAACCATCTTTTCATACTTCTTGATCAAGAAAACAGTCAGTACTCTCCATGGGTTGAACTGTTTCGCATTCATGCATATGTCTATAACGTGCTTGATTATTCGATAACTCTACTCCACGTCCCCCGGAGGTTGATGATTCTACTTGGCTTCGTCTCGACGCCGTCGGCAAACAGTGGATATATGACAGTATTTCTCAGGATATACTTCTCACTATCATGAAATCTGGCGCCTCAGCCCGCGACTTGTGAATTCGTTTGGAGGAAATCTTTCAAGACAACAAACACACATGTTGTGTATTTGGAGGAACAATTTAATGCAACACGTCTTGAAAACTTCTCCAACAAGACTGAGTATTGCAAACAACTGAAACTCGTGACGGATCAACTTTCCAACGTCGACACGCCTGTCTCTGAAACTAAGATGGTCTTACCGTTGATTTCAGGACTCCCAAAAGGTGAATATGATACTTTAACCATCATGATTCAACAAGCGGATACATCCTACCATAATTAGAATATATTTCATATATTGTGTAAATATTTAGTGATATATAATTATGGTAAATTAGGATTCCTCTTATAATTAAGACTAGAATTCCTATTATATTAAGAATGTATATTGTACACTATATATATTGATATTAATGAGAAAGACTATTCAAGGGAGATTAATATCATCTTACACACCTCCGATGGTTTTCTTCGTGTCATTACTTTATGTGTTTGGAAAGAATTTTCTAAGTATTTAACTTCGAAAATTGTGAAGCTAATAATAATAATAATAATAATAATAATAATAATAATAATAATAATAATAATAATAATAATAATAATAATAATAATCCGGTGCTCCATTACAAGGTTGAAACTATTGATTTTCTTGACAACAAAGACGGCGCCTCACACATTCTTTTTCCCTGTAGTAAGTCAAAATCAGTTGCCCTACATTTCAAATTTTGTGTACAACATGTTTAATTAAATATTTTAACATCAACTCTCCTTTAAAAAACTATATAAAGCTAAGTGTGCACATTATTCTCCTAAAAAACATTCCCAAAAAAACAATGAGTCCAGCTTCATTATCCATGTCCTTCTTCATTCTCAGTATTATTTTCAGCTACATATTTAAAAAAACATTACAAATATTTCCACAATCAAAGATACTAAACTACATAGACTTCATATTTTGCCAGTTGAAATGGGCATGGAATGTTGTCCTCTTTCAATCTGTCTCTCATTCTTGTAATTACAATTTCACTAGTACTAATATTATTTCTGATGGTGCACCTGACCATAATAATAATGAGCTTAGAGTAACGCGTTACGAGCACGATAATTTGGATCCAGTGGAATGTGCAATATGTTTATGCAAGATTGAAGGAGGAGAAGAAGTTAGAGAACTAAGCTGTGATCATCTTTTTCATAGGGCTTGTTTGGATAGATGGATGAATTGTGGACGTGCAACTTGTCCATTGTGTAGAAATCATCTAATTAAGCCAAACACAATTTTCTCTGAGATTCAACATGAAGTTATTACTTTGGATTTCTTCTCAGGGAGATCGAGAGATCGTTGTGAATGGTGGCTACGATAAATTTATAGAAGCGACGTTGAGAGGGTAAATAATTGTTGTACACATAGAAGCTGGCATGCCCTGGTGATCTTATGTTAAAATATTCTATGGATTCAATGGTTTAATTTTTGCAGTCGGCTCCAATACAATTGACTGGGGTTTTGGCATATTTTGATCATTTATATTATTTATTTCAGTGATGAACTATTTGCAAATTGACAAAACATTTTATTTATTTTATTTATTTCAGTGATGAACTATTTTGAGCATAATATTCACTAGTTATGTGAACCTCTATAGTCATAAGTTCAATTTTGAAGAGTAAAAATTATCCGTCCATTTGAAGGGAACACCGTGAAATTACTTGTACCTAATCGTGTTATCTCAAATCTCTTTTGGTTTAACAATTTGTATGTATCTGAAATTGACTGACTCATTTTATCTGAATCGAGTAGGCCCACTAAGGGTACAAATACAATACTCTGATTAAGGGTGGAAAAATATCAATTATTTCATTACCATACCCCTCTATGGTGCGTTATTTCTGAACACGCGTAATAACTTTTGTAATATTTTCTGATTTTTTTACAATCGCCAATTAAAAGGAGACATTTTCTAAGTGTTTGTTATAGCTATTATAGCAGCTGAAGTAACAATTGGACTGGACTAACTATTTTTTCATCAATTTATCGTAACAGAAAATCAAATCGTAAACCAATCAATTTATTAAATAATTCATATTAATGATCTATATTCTAATATTGATAAATCAATTTTATTCCTTTAGCACAGACGCGAATTTAAAATTTCAAGGATAGATGCACCATCAGAAGCGGGGAAGGGAAGGGAAGGGAAGGGTGTTCAACTGAATCTCCTAAAAAATAATTACACCATATATATAAAGTAGTATTTTTATTTTTTATGCACCTATATAAATTTTAAATCCCTTAACATAAGACTAGATTGGCTTAGTAGTGTAAGGGTTTCAAAATTTAGTTGAGGTTTCAAATTTAAATCTTAAAACATTATATTTTAATTTGTATTAGAAGAGGGAAAATAAAAAAAAATCATTACTGATTCTCTCTCTAGAATAGTCCTCTCCCTTCTCTCTTGTTTTCTCCAAACCTATTGCACCATTACTAGGGTTGTTATTCCTAGTGAAAACCCTACTAATGCTAACAATGCATTAAGAAGGCTGATTTTCGAGCGATAGATCAAGCCGTTAGGCGCTCCGACAGCATGATGCGAGTTTCATTCCTCCTGTAAAAATGACTTTGTGGACATCGACATCGCTTTCACCTAGCAACCGAAATACCATAATTTATCTCATCCACCAATCTCTGTCGGACAGAAGGGTAAGGATTCCGTAGGCGAGGAATTTCGCCTTTTGCCCCAAGAATGCATTAAGGAACACAAACCCCAATAAAAATACTCAATGCGCACACCGACACAGGTAAGTATTTATCCACCCAGACTTTAGGACAGTTTAGGTTTTAAAGAAAATTTTTATTCTAAACATGCGCACGCTTCATCTATTATTAATACTGCTAAAGCAGTCTGCACGAAAACTAAAATAGTTAAAACCTCTAACAATTCGAGAATTGGAAAAGATTGGGCAGGAAATTAATGGAGACTCTGACATTACCAACAAAAAAATATATATAGAATAGGAAAAATATAATTAGTCATAATTGTATATATTTTGTATATGATAAGTGTATATTTAATCAAATTCATTACCTTATGTACCTAGGATTAGAATAATTTATTATCTTATGTACATAAGATTAGAATTATATTATTGGGTATATATATTACCCATTTGGAATGAAATAATTAAGGAAGAATATTTTTTACACGATATCAGAAGTCTAGGGAAAAATCCTAAACCATAAATTTTTCCTTCTCTCTCGTCTGCCTTCCACCTCTCCACCGTCGAAAGAGTTCTTCCGCCGCCGATCATATATCTTTTTCCTTCCTCTTCTTTTGTTTCGTCTGCCATGTCGGACTCCAAATCAAATTTTCACCCGGACCTAGCGGTCTTCAATATTAAGTTTCACATCTCCATCACTCTTGAAATGGAAACCGTCCGTTAAGCGACGTGAGCAGAACTTTTCAAAATTCAATGTAGGTCACACCGAGTTATTCATCACGTCATCTCTCCGAAGAATGACAAGGAGAAGGTGTCAAAAACCGATGATGAACGGGAATTATGGGTGACCCTTAATGCAACGGTTCTCCAATAAATTTATATCACGCTCTTCAGTGACTTATTGCATATAATTCTTGAGCCCGACCTCGCGGAAAAGGAGGTGTGAGATCGATTACGTGACATATTCAAGGATAATAAAAATTCTCGGGTTGTCACTAACATGACGAATTTTTCCAATGCATCCTCATATTGCCAACAACTCAAGGTTTTGTCCGACCAACTCAAGAATTTTGGCGCTGCCGATCACTAACAATCGGCTCGTTTTACAGATGGTGGTCGGTCTTATTGACGCATATAGTGGTGTTGGTACGCTCATCCGCCAAAGCAACCCTTTTTCGTCATTCTACCAAGCCCGTTCTATGATCATACTAGAATAAGCAGGATTTTCCAAAAAGACGGTCATCGTGTCCAATTTTGCCATGATTGTCGCTCCGTCTGACAATAATTCTTCTTAATTTGATAATGGACCGCCTAACCGTGGTCAAAAGGGATGAAAAGACAATAATAGAGGTAAAAATTGTGACGACGGCTGCGGTGGTGGAAAGGGTGGCAGCCACCGATGTGGCGGCGGTGGAGGCAATAGCGCGAGTGGTAGCAGGAGTTGTGGTCAGCAGCAACAATCGACCTAGTGGCAGCTAAGAGCCCAATAAGGCAGTGGGCCGACACCATGACCTGACAGTGGACTTGGGTCGTGCCTCTCTGCCCATTTCCCGCTGGCAATTGGGTCAACAGCCCATCAACAGTCACCTTTAATTCTTGGTCCACTGCCGAATCAGTGGCAGCAGGCCCATTAGGCAGTGGCGTCTCCGACAGACATCGAAGTTGCGATGCATACCCTTGGGCTCACACCACCCAGTGCAAACTGGTATATGGATACCAGGGCAACGTCTCATATGACGTCCTCACAAGGTAATCTCTAGTCCTATTTTAATTTGAGCAATAATCATGGTATAATTATCGGAATTGGTCATTCAATTCCAATTCATGGTTATGGTACTACAAACTTGTCTCCCCCGAACGCACCGTTAATTTTGAAAAATGTCCTTCACGCACCTTAATTAATTAAAAACTTTATTTCAGTTAGAAAATCAAAATTTACACTGATAATTGGGTTTCTGTTGAATTTGATCATTTTGAATTTTTTGTGAAGGATTTCAAATGGGGATGCGTCTAATGAGATGTGATAGTTGGGGCGAGCTTTATCAAATTACCACAAACACATATCAAGCCAAATTACCATCCACTTTTGCAGCTTTAACTCCTTCTTTATGACATGAACGTTTGGGTCATCGGGGAGCATCCGTTTTTGCTTTCCTTAAATAAAATAAATTTTTTTGAGTGTACTAGGCCTCGTAGTTCTCATGTTTGTCACTCTTCTCTTGGAAAACATGCTAAGTTGTCTCATATTGATATTTGAAAATCTCCCATTTTGAGCTCTTCGGGCCTTAATATTATCGTATGTTGTTGGATGATTACTCTAATTTTTTGTGGACGTTTTCTTTGTCTAAAAAGTCACAAGATTTTCCACATTCATTTCCTTTAGAACATTCATCTGCACTCAATTTGAACGAGATATTAAAAATATTCAATCTGATAATGGTAGAGAATTTAATAGTGGACAATTTTGGGATTTTTGCTAAATTAATGATTTACATTTTCGTCTTTTATGTCCACATACTTCATCTCAAAATGGAAAAGCGAAAAGAAAAATATGAATCATTAATAATATTGTTAGAACCCTACTTGGCCATACCTTCCTACCACCATCATTTTAACATCATGCATTACAAATGACAACCTATCTCCTCAACATACTTTTTAGACCTCACTTATGGGATTACGATGTGTATATTGTACTTATGTCCTGTAAATCCAGTATGTCAACACTATTTAGTTTAGACAGTAACCTTGCACAAAATAAAATTAAAATGATTTAACTTCAATCTCTCCAAAAAGGATGTAAGTGGAAATTAACTTTGCTTCAAAAATTTAATTTTTCTTCAGCTTTAAGCCCCAGAGGTTGCTCAACTTAGGACTATGTTACTTTATTATGTAACAAAAGAAGAACTTGTTAATCCAAAGATAGTGGCCCAGTGATCATACAAATTTCATTTAGATCACAGTTCGATTCTACGGATACGTTTCGAGATATGTCTCGTATAGTCGTATTAATCGCGAGGCATGTTGCATGGGTTTGATACTCTTCGATAATCAAATTGGACCAGAAGATTTGATTCGTTGGTGGCGATCGACACGCGAAGCGCATATCCCGCGATTTATCATGGCGGCTAAGAACGGGTTCCATTCGCTTCAGAGCGAAAGATAACCGCATTGCGACCAAAGAATACGGCGCATTCGCGCCACACCGGCACTCTGATTATCAAAAAAAAAAAAAAAAACTTAAATTTGAAAAGACTTTTTGACTCTCATTATAAAACTCATTTTATAATTTTGACTAGTCAATTTTTCAAAATATTTTGGAACTATGGAAACGTAACGTATAACTATCAACTGTGCAGTCAATTGATTTGACTATTCATATAATGTATGAAGATGACATTGATATTTCTTCTTCCTTTAATTTAAAGTGACAGGAGGAACATGTATTGCTCTTGAAGGATTACACAAAGTTTTTAATTAGTTAGATAATGCATAACGTTAAAACGAAAATCTACATGTAGTGGAAGATTGAAAGGAACCCACAGTTGATATTACTGATCGATGATGGTATCACGATGTGTTGGAGCAACCCTAACCATAATCTTAATTCTAAATTTTTATTGTGAAAAGAGAGCGAGAAAAGACTTGAGTCATATCTCGTGCATATCTCTTTATTTTTTTTTTATTTTTTTTATAATCCAGGTCTCGGTTATAAGACTTATATCGCTAATACCGCACAAGAGCAGATTATGCTCCCGAGGCGAATGGAACCCGTTCTTAGCCGCCACCGCCAGGTAAATCGCGGGTTGTGCGCCCCGCATTCGGTGTCTGATCGCTACCAACGGATCAATGCTACAAGGTCCGACCCCCCAACAAGGGTTGTCTGAGGGAGTATCAAACCCACACTGCAACATGCCCGCGCGATTAAGCTACCAGGCTTTAATACAAGGCATATGCCCCGGAGAACGTATCCGCCGAGAATCGAACTTGTGACCATAAGGCCACAAATTTGACTAATGGCCACTGGGCCACTATCTTTGGATTCGTGCATATCTCTTTATTGTACACAATATTGTGCTTATACATGAAACTATTACAACAATAACATATCCAGTGAAATCTCACAACGTAGAGTTTGAGGAGGGTAGAATGTACACATACCTTACCTCCACCTTGATATGTAGAGCGACTGTTTTCGGGAGACCATCGGCTCAACAAATCATAATCACAGGCAAAGCAAAGCAAAGCAAGAGAAACGATCAGACTCAGACGAAAAATTAAAGCATTATGAACATATAAATAATAAAATTGAATATGTCATGATAGTGCATTCTAACAACAGGAAGCAGTAGTTAACACAACTAAATAAGATAAATATATTACGCTAAAGAACGCATAGTAGCATGAATGAATCAAACTACAGGGGACTATAAAGCACTAATGCGCCTCTAAGTATGGTAGGCTAATCGAGCCTACTGTAATAACACTACACTATCATTTTATAGGCTTAAGTAGGACTATGCTCGACTACCTACTACCCTTCTATCTTAATCCGTGTTTTTTATAATCCCCTATCTAAGATCATGTCCTGTAGGTTGAAGATTGAACCAAATATTTTGTAAGAATAGCCGGCGAAGAAGAACTAAAATTGCAGGCTAATTATTTCCACGTGAGCTATAGTAGAAATAACTTTTCATAATGATAAATTTAGATTCTTTTAATTATTAAATTGATAAAAATTAAAAAAAATCTCCTTCGCATACACGCACGGTGTTCTTCTATTGAACCATTACCAAAATAACGGAATAAAATATGAACTAAAAGTATATAAAGTATTCTCTCCCTCCTAAAAAAATTGTTTAGTTTGATTTGATAGGGAGGTTAAGAAATAAAAAAAGACTTTTAAAATGTGTGGTTAAAAATAAATCTTAGATATTTATATGGTTGTAAATCATCTCATAAAGTTAAATTATTTATAAACATAGGAATGTGTCAATCTTTTTGGGACAAACTAATAAGGAAAGTAAGACAAATTTTTTTAACAGAAGAAGTAACAATTAATGATTTGTTAAATATAATCACTTTTCAATCATTATAATTAAAAATATCTATTAAAGTGTCATTCCATGCCATGATTAAAAAAAAATGACAACTAGATGCACTAAGTTTCCAATATGAGTGGGGTTTCAAAAAGAGCCGATCAGAAGAGTCTATTGTACGCATTCTTACTCTGTTTCGTGATCAGCTACATGACAACAACTTTTATGAGATGATTGTTTTTCAAAAATAAAAAAGGAAGTGATCCGGAAATATTATTTCGCCCATAAACGTTTTTTTTTTTTGGTGAATATTTCGCCCATAAACTTTAGTAATGAACTAATGATAGTTTGTTGTTCAAAGCACAAGATAGGTATTATTATTTGACGGTCTTACTTTATGGGTTAAGTTAGTCAAAATCACAAGGCTGAGTTAAGTTTAGAAATAAACCATTTTTTTTTTGCGGATTGTTCTTCAAAAGCATTGGTCTTTAATTTTTGTCCCTTAAATGGTTGGTTTTTAATTTTGCTTTTCGCTTAAAAATATCTCGAGGTTTTGGATTCGAAACCCCACTCAATTAAAAATTAAAAAAAATCGCAAGGTAAAATTTGGATTCGCAAAACATAGTTTTCCCGCAAACTTTACCTTATAAGGCATAGTTTGTCTTATGCTCGAAGACTACCTTAAGGCAAACTCTGAAATTTTTGACTAATCTTGGTCCAGCGGTTGTTAAGCGAAGGGAAAAAAAAATTAAAAGATTCAATTTGAGGGTAGGAAAATCCTTATTAATGAATGGGTATATATACAAGTTACATATAGGAATTTTTTTTCCCTATTATACATCTAAATCTCTATTTTATTTGGATACTAAATATACAATTATGGAAAGACTACAAGACTAATTCTACTATAGTCTATAATTGTACATATTATATTTAACACACACCCGCAGTTATAGTGGACGATCTTCGTACGCTGAGACTGTCTCTGAAATCTTCAAAAAGGACCGAGAGAAGACCCTTTGTAAAGATTCTGTAATTTGATATCTGGAAGGGACATGACAGACGCGTACTTGTCCACGAGCTACCTTCTCGAACAAAATGAATGTTCATCTCAATATGTTTAGTGTAATGGTGTTGAACCGGATTCCCAGAAAGGTAGATGACACTAACATTATCACAATAAACCAAGGTAGCTTTCTCAATAGGACAATGAAGTTCTAATAGAAGATTACGTAACCAACATGACTCGGAGACCACATTGGCTACCCCTCGATACTCGGCCTATGCACTGGAACGGGATAACGTTGACTGACGTTTTGTAGACCATGAGACCAAGTTATTCTCAAGAAACATACAATAGCCAGACGTAAATCGTCTAGAGTCAGGACAACCACCCCAATCATCATCTGTATATGAGACAAGTGTAGAAGTCGACGAAGGATAAAAATGCAGGCCATAATCAAGTGTCCCTGGATGTATTTAATAATGCGTTTGAGCGTATTCATGTGCTCAATCCTGAGATCATGCATAAACAAATACACCTGTTGTACGACATATGCAATATCCGGTTGCGTGAATGTAAGATACTGAAGGGCCTCTGCAAGACTGCGATAGCGAGTCAGATCCTCATATGGGGAGCCAGCTGCATCACCCAACTTGGGTTTAGTATCAATTGGAGTGGAAGTGGACTTACAGGATGACATCCCAACTCTCTCAATGATCTCAGCAACATACTTCTTCTGTGATAAGAACAATCCACCTGCATGACGAGTGACAGCAATCCCCAAAAAATAACTCAAGGATCCCAAGTCCTTCATAGCAAACTCATAACTGAACATAGTCATGATAGACTGGCGTAATGCATCAGATGAAGCAGTCAAGATAATATCATCCACATATAAGAGTATATAAGGCAATGACGAACCACGACGATATATGAATAACGAATTATCAGACCTGTTGTGAGAGAAACCAATAGTCGACACAAAATCTGCAAACCTTAAATACCAAGCCATCGGGGACTGCTTAAGCCCATATAAGGACTTCTTCAATAAACAGACATGATGAGGATATTTGGGATCCCTAAACCCCAAGGGCTGATACATATATACTGTCTCTTTGAGATCATCATGTAGGAACACATTCTTCACGTCTAGCTGATGAATATGCCATGCTTTCGACAGAACCAAGTTGAGAACAGTTCCAATAGTAGCCGATTTGACCACCAGGCTAAATGTATCACCACAATCTACACCAACCTGTTGAGTCTTACCATCACCTACAAGACGAGTCTTATGCCTCGCAAAAGAACCGTCATAATTGTCTTTGTGAGCAAAAATCCACATAGACCGAATAATATTAACACCAGATGGACGGGGCACTAACTCCCACGTCTTATTATCAATGAGAGCATTATATTCATCGGTCATAGCAATTTTTCAATTCGGGTCATTCAAAGCAGACACATGATTACGGGGTAGTGACGATTTAAGAATATTAGAATTTAAATTAAAATGTCTTTTTAGTTTAAAATCACTCCGTTGACTTTGGGTGACTGGACCATGGCTCGAGGCAGAATTGGATAAATTTTGGGAATTTATGGAACACAGGACGTGCTGGCCAGCAGGTAGTTAGCCTGCTAGCCCAGAACTGGACACGACACCTGTTGTAGTTGGGTCAGAAAGGCCACTGGAAATCGATGAATTAACTGAGCCAGAACTGGGCTGAGAAGATGGCCTAGTTGCTGGACCCAGTGACAACGGTAAGGTAGGACCATCGGGCAGTGGGCCCGCTGGTAGATTCGGGGTGCGGAAAGTATCCGATAAATGGTAAATAATATACGGGGATATATCATCATCCAAAAAATTATATGAACTAGGCACAGGACTATTGACCTTAGCAAACGGAAATTGGAATTCAACAAAAATAACATGACGATTAATGATGATTTTATTAGATAATAAATCAATACATTTGAAACCACGATGATTTGACGGTTAACCCAAAAACACACAAGGGGTAGAACATGCCTGAATTTTATTAATTGTGGTGGAGGAGAAAAGTGGATAACACAAGCACTCAAAGACCCTAAGATGTGAATACGAAGAAGTCTTATTATATAAAATTTGAAGAAGGGACGAATATGTCAGACCTTTGTAAGGAAGAATATTAAGAATATTTTAGTCATTTGTAGAGCATGATACCACAAAAATGGGGGTACAAAAGCATGTATAAATAAAGTGCGGATAATGTTATTAATGGTACGAATTTTACGTTCGGTTTTCCCATTTTGTGAAGACGTATGAGGACAAGAAAAACAAAAATTGATCCAATTTTTTGCACAAAACTCTCGAAACTCTCCATTGTCATATTCTTTTCCATTATCACACTCAATATTTTTTATTTTCCGTTCGAATTGAGTTCTAATGAATGCTCAAAATTTCAAGAAGATGGAAAAGACTTTAGATTTCTTCGCTATCGACAAAGTCCATAAAAGCTTAGAATAATCATCCAAAAATAGAACATAATATCGATGACCCATAGAACTAAGAACAGGAGACGTCCATAAATCAATATGAATATATCAAATGACATTAAAGTATGAGATTTGGAGTCTACAAATGACAACTTAACAATTTTTCCTAAGGAACAAGATTGACAATTCGAAGTACTACGCGTACCCTTACAAGATATAAGTTTATTTTTATCTAAGACAGACATAATAGATGACCCCGAATGACCTAGACGAGCATGCCACAAGGAAGGAGCAAGGGCTGCAAAAGTTGAAGACATGACTTGACGCGAGAAATCGAGACTTGGTGTGATTGGATAAAGATCCCCCCGACTATCACACCTCATGAGAGGACTCCCCGTCTTGAAATATTTTACAGAAAACCAAAAAAGATCAAAATTAACAGAAACCCAATTATCAGTAGTGAATTTATGGACATACACCAAATTTTTAATCAATTTTGGGGCATGAATGATATTTTTCAAGACAAGTGGTGGATGGGGGGAGACAAAGTTTTATGACCATAACCCTGAATTGGAGTTGAATTACCATTACCAATAATTATACCACGATTACTACTCAAATTGGAATAAGACGAGAGAGTACTTTGATCGGAGGTCATGTGTGTAGTGGTGCCGGTGTACATGTAACAATTCGGGCTGGGTTGAATCAATCCAAGTGTGTGCATCGCGACTTCAATGTCGGTTCTGTGTGGGTCCTACTGTCGAGAATATTTGCGTGGGTCGAGCCCCAAGAATTCCACTATGCTGCCCCGACACACGTTGTCATCAACCGGCTGGGTGACGGATGGCACGACGCTGTTGGCCGATCCGGGCCTAGAAAATAGGGGTTGTTGCGCCATTGCACCATTTTCCTCAAATTTCACCGCCATGAGGCTCATACCGTTGGGGCGGTGGCAGTGGCCCACCGCTTTGGCTACCGCCTCGTTGCCACCACGTTTGCCCCCTCGATTTTTTCCGTTGTTTTTACGATTATTTTTGCCACCACCGTGGGTAAGATTTTGGCCTGAATGATCATCGAAACTTGGAGAATTTGTGGAGGACGTCATCATGACAATGGGGCTAGTACCGATAGCCGCTTTCTTATCCAAACCGGCTTTTCCAATGTAAGCATGGAGCGGGCTTGATAGAATTCTGAAATAGGGTACTTTGACGAAGGATAGAAACAACACCATTATAGTCCTCGGACAGGCCTGCAACCATATGTAGAACATGACGACTATTTCTAACAGGAGCACCCACATTGCGAAGTTGATCTACCAAATCCTTGAGTCGTTTGCAATAAGAGGAATCGTTTGGAAAATTCTCCATAACGACATGAGAAAATTCCCATGCAAGAGTGACAATGCGGGAACGACTGTTATCCTGGAATTATCACGCAATCTATTCCAAGCCTCCATAGCGGAAGAGTTAGGTTCCATAATCGTATGTAAGAGGTCCAGAGAGAAAGTTGCATAAATCCACTGGAGAAATTTTGCATCAAGAATGACTCATAATTTTGGATCATCATCTTTGGTGGGCAACCCCTCCGTATTAGGATCCGAAGGACCATCCGTATTAGAAGCCGGAGGAATTATGTGGTGAAGAACTTGATGTGCCATCGCATGAATTTTAAACAACTCCGCCCACGTCTCATATTGTACGTTTTCTAGGTAAAGAACAATAGGAAGAACACTCTTGATGTTAGAAATCGTTAGGGCAGGGTGAAACATGTTCTTATCAGTCATAGTGAAGAGAACAAAATTTGGACAATAAAGTTTTAGGGGGAGAATGTCTCGGGTATGAAGAAACCGAGAGGGGGGGGGGGGGGGTAGGGATTTGCACGGAAATCAAGAAGAAGAGAAAATTTTGCGGAAGCAAGAAGAAAAATCTAGACTTTTGATACCATGAAAGAAATAATCCCTTGATTATTCTTATTAATGAATGGAATATATATTTACATATAGGAAAATCATTTTCCTACTATATATCTAAATTCCTATTCTATTTGGATACTAAATATACAATTATGGAAAGACTATAAGACTAATTCTACTATAATACATAATTGTACATATTATATTTAAAAAAAGTATATACCTTATAGAAATTAATGTATATTTTCATAATCATGATTAGTGAATATTTTTACCTAAAGTGCAAAGAAGATACTAATTTTGAAAAGAAAAGAGTCGAACAAATTTCAGGTAAGCAAAAAAGAAGACCTCAATATCAATAAATTATGGCGAGTCATTCTTCCATCTTCCATCTTCCATCTTCCATCTTCCATCATTGCAATCAAATTTTTCATAACGCTGTTGATTTCTTAAGATGTGGATCAACTCCAACATAAAAGAAGAAGAAAATCATTAACCACAATTAAAGAAAAACTATTATATAAATTAATCAACCTTGAAGAAAAAATATGTAATCGTCATTCTTTAATGAAATAGTACTAACATGTTGCGTTGCAGGTTTGAGGCATTAGGCGGAAGACTCGACTTGGCTTATGATTTCTATCAATTACGTATTACTACGACTTATTAAATTATGAGAGAAATAAAAGGACTCTTGAACTAAAAGGGATGGAAATAAATAAATTAAAATAACGAGAATATTTTTATAGGGTAAAAAATTGATTGAGTTTTAAAATCATATTATTAGAAATTCATACATACTTTCAATAACGAAATGTTGGAAATTTACTAAACGTGAAATAAATTAATCCTATTAATTATGATTCGAACAATTGGGGCTCCGCACGTCGGAAACTTGATTTCCACACACGTGCACATAAAGTACCAAGGATCATAATTTCCTTAAGTGGAAGAGATATTGGTACGTATACGAATTGTTTGAGACATAAAATAATAGATGGTTATTGACCAAATAACAATGGTTTCACGTTGGTAAACAAAAGAAAGACATGTGCAATGTGTAAAAGATTAAACGGGTCTAAAAATGTCACGGCGCCACAGCGCCGCGACGCCTTTCTGCCGGCCCACGGCGCCGGCGACGCCTAAAACTCTCTGAAGTTTCGGCGCCGCGGCGCTAGGCTGCAGGGCCACGGCGCCAACTCTCAGGAGTTTTGGCGTTGCGGCGCCAATCTGCAGGGTCACGGCGCTGCGGGCGTTTCAGACCGTTGGAAGATGGACGAAAACTATTTTTTGGGCTGACTTGGGAGCATTAATTCTCTGTCACGTCCCTTTTCAACCGCGACATTATTCAACTCATGCTTAAAGAGATGTTAGGAATAAAATAAAATGCTAAAATGCTAAGGGTTTGCTAAAAGGGTTCACGGAGCCGCCGCCTAATTAGTTTGGATGAATTAGGACACCTAAATGTCAACTAAGTTAAAGTCGACATTAACTCCATTTAACTGGTCTGCCAAACTTAATGAGATTCTGGTTAAGGGTCCTTTATTATCCTAAAGGGAAGGGGTCAGACACCCTAAATGATCTGTTAACTTGCGGTTGTCCGTTCAAACCTAGGATTAATTATCATGCTGCATGTTTTAAAGTAAAAATATTGTAAGGGTTTTATAAAAAGGATGTGTTTCAATAAAGATTTATAATACTATTTTTTCATAAAATATACGTAAGCTAGTTCTAGATAAATATGCGAAGATGACTTATCGGCTAAATGTATTTACTTACTAAAATAAATCTTAATTAGTATAGCATAATATGCCAAATGCTTAGGGTGATTTTCAGTAAAATATAAAATTGGTTTCGAATAGGAGAAGAAATATGCATAACTTAAGATGTATATATATTTCTTTGTCTTTTTTTTTTTTTAAATAGTAATGTAAAGTTAGTTATGGCAAAATATGTATTTGTAACTAAGCTTAGCATAATAATGAAAACATAAAATGGTTTATTTCATAAGAGTTTAGGAAACTAGGTTAGGAATATCGTCGCGAGTAGTAGCCTAGCTATACGAATAATTATGTGAATTAAATGGTTTAGCAATAACTACTATATAACGCGAGGCAAGTCTAAAGAGATTACCTTAAGCAAATTTCTAATGTCAAACTAGTTTCTAATGGGGCTCAAAGTTTAACTAAGTATACTAATGTTAATGTAAAGTTAGATAATTAATTACACAAATAAACGGGGCGAGGTAGAAAAATTAAAGAGGATATGAAGGCACGATGGTGTGTCGTTCCGCCTGTGGTTTGGAATTTATGATGTGAGGTGGATGCATATAGATATGGATCTTCCATTTGACGTAGCTTATGATGAGTCTCGGCATGAGACTTTTCATTTTTTGCTCTGATGTGTTTCATGTAAAAGAAGCAGGATAAGGATTAGTAAATATTCCAACAATATAAATGAACATGTGCATATTCTAGCTAACATTTAATTAAGTTAATCTCTAAAAATAATAGAAGTCGACCAAGGGCCCAATGTTATTCAGCCCAAACTGGGCCTTGGTAACTGGCAGCAACCAACATCAACAGAATGTTGGGTTTCAGATTTCTAAAGAGGGCATACACAATCATATTTGGGCCATATTAATTATACTAATACTTTGAAGAATAATCCAGATTTGGCCTTAATAACTATATCGGACCCAAACCACAGTCCTGAGACAAAGAACGACATTTTCTCGCATACTGGACTGTAGCTGATCCTACTATCTGGAAATGGACACTGTTGAGTTCTTCACATTGTCCCAACACTGTGTCAATATTAATAGAACGATTTCATTGATGACCAGTAGCAGTAGGAAATACTAGAGAAAGGTCACATTACTTTCGAGACATTCATATGACCCCAAACTAAGAATAAACACATAGACATCAATGCGATGGAGGAGGAAGAGATATGGTGGATATCTTTGTATAAACCCAAGACATGCGGCATGGTCTAAGCTTAAGAGATATCATTTGCTATTACGGGTATATTTCGATGGTTAAATGCCAATAAACTTTGGTTAGCATATGTTTCAAGCCCTTTATTCAATTTTAGAAACATACAAGACTTTATCATATAGTATGCATATGCTGCTACATGGAACAGAATGGTAATTCAGCAAGCAAACAGAAACGATAACAGGGCCTTTAAATGCCAACACTTCAGGTATGCAGGGTCATTTTCTCAAATAAGTACCTAAACTGATTTTCGATGATAGACCATATCCTAAAAATACCTCACTACATGGAAGCCAATAACTATCTAAGTGAAATCCACAGGGTCGCAACTCGACATACGTCAAGGAAACAGTATGATCCTCAATATGAATTTAGCTAGCAGAATTATCGCTTTACGGTTGACATTGCATCTAGTGTATAACAATTCTAGAGGATTCAGCAAAACAAGAGCATCCGCCCTTCGTTATTATTTACAAATAAGTAAAGGAGATGAAGATATCACTGAAATGCGTAATCGAATCTCGACACCCTTATTACAATTCTACCCGATATCGGGTACAAAAATAAGAAGACCAAATATTGCATATTTGAGATTGAACTAGCAGTTAGTCATCAAACATCGAATTCATAATATCGTCTGCCATTGTAATTATGCCAGCAAATCAGACTACACATCGATGAATACATTAATCTAAATTACACACATTTAATCACGCAAGCACACAACAATATAAATAAATGAACTGAGAAGAATTTTGGGTTTACCTTCTCCGGACAGCGAACCAAGGCAGCGTATCAAGTCGTCGATCCGCTCAGAGTTTTGTTGTGATGCGATTAGAAGAGGAATGAAACTTTACCTGGTTCTTGACTGATATTGCGAAAAGAAATGCTTTCGTTTGAACTTCTGTTTTTGCTGCTTCCTTGCCGATTTTTAGGATTCTTATTGCTCCTTGCCTGCTAATTTCTCCTTATTTTCGGATGCCTTTAGCCAAGTTTTCTCCCTAAAACTGATTCCTCCTCCCTCTGTCCCCTTGCATGTTTAGAGATTTTGTATTTATAGCTAGGATTTTAGGTTCTAAGTTTGGTAAAGTTCGTAGGGCTGATTTAGTGCTGATTTTATGCGATTCGTGTATTGATTCTACCAGATTCTTTGGTGTAAAATTGATTAAGGTAAGTGTATATTTGGACTCTGATTCGATATGATTTCGGGCGAGGTTTGCGATTTGGTTAGGGTAAGTTTTTGGACGATTTTGTTCTCATTCTTAAGCTTTGACATGGTAAGTGTTGATATAGTAGTGATATGGTAGTAACGTGAGGTGATTTGCCGGATTGTCCGGCGAGAATCCCGACTGGCGATGGGTATGCGTCGGACCCTCTCTAGAGCATTTTAGGTTTTTCTTTTATTTCTCCATTAGGGTTATTTGGGAAGATGAGGAAGATAAAGGGGAAGTGGGCCGCGGGTTGGGTTGGGTAAATCGTGTGGGCTGGGTAGTTTTAAAAGGGTGGGCTGATGGTATTTAATTAGGTATTAGTTTTTAGGTGTTTTATTAATTAGTGATAAATAAGTGGGGTTTGAATTATTAAATTATCTTAATACAACCTTAGGTGCTTTATTAGTTTAGCTTGGGGTTTTATTATTCCAATAATAAATGTGGGTGTGCTATTTAATTAGTGCTTAATATTTATAATGCGATGTCGTTACTAAAATCTTATTTATTATGCCTACTTTGTTGAATTAAAATTAACCTGATGGGGTTTAAATTGCAAATAATAATTATGAAGATTGCCTTGCGTATTAATAAATGTGAATATGTTATTTAACACGACGTCATTGTTAATTATTTATTTTATGTATTTATTTATTTAGAATTGTTTGAGTTTTAATTAATGGTAAATATGGCTTAAATTATGAATTATATTCAAGAAATTATTTGTTATTAAAATGACGAATGCGGACGTGAGACTCAAGGTGTGCTTAATACTTTACGTAAAAATGTGATGTCATTATTAAATCTCTTATTTATGCATGTATTAATGTTTTTTTTATTGTTGCATTTTATTATTATTAAATTATTAAAAAATTATTTTTGAACTAAAAATTAGTGTAATTTTATAGTTAATGGTTGGACGAGAGGGTCAAAATTGGGTGTCAACAACTTTTCCCTCTTTGTATGGAGATGATAGAAGAGTCTTCAGACAAAGACGTTGACTTATAGCCAATTTTGTCTCGATCCTCAGAATTAAAAATGTTGGGCAGTTGAGACACGACTGACGCAAATTCAAAATTGTCTCAGTGTCGAGTTATGACGATACTGGACTACCATGGTCGAACATCAAGGCAGGCTAACGCGGACTCAAAATTTTTCCCAGTGTCGAGTTATGACGACACTGGGTCGATGTGATGTAAAAATAAAAATAAACTGCTTGAACTTAGGGGGGTGTACCAGTATCGACTTATGATGATGTTGGGCTTGTTAGTGATGTGTAATGAGTGGACCGACGCTCGAGGCCGCTTCTGCCATTTGTTAGGAAGGTTAGCCCCCCCCCCCCCCAACAAATTACCCCGATTCGCTGTAAGAGAAAATCCACGTTGTGCTCCTGCTCCTTCATGCTAAGAGTTAAGCAAACGGTTAGTGCATCACTGTTACGGCAAAATGATAACACATGAATTTATAGGCAATGTAACTGCGTGAGTAGAAATGTTATCCTGTAAAATGTGATGCTTGTTGTGTTGATATGATGCTGCAACTGCTGTGATTTTCGTCCTTGCATGGACGCGTTGCGATTGTGAATGCAGATATGTTGTCATTGCTGCAACTGCCCCTTTAGATTGAAGCTCTATAGACTAAAGCTCAAGAAAAAGTTAGTGCGTAACTGCTAAGACAAAATAATAAGGCATGAATATATAAGAAATGCAATTATGAGAGTAGAGAAATCGTCCTTGCGTAGATGTGATATGCTGATGACGTCTTCTTTAGACGTGACGTCATTTTCGTACGGGCGTCGTTTCGGATTGGGCGTCGTTTTCGGACTCGGCGTCATTTTTGGTGGTGTCGTTTTTGGACTCGGAGTCGTTTTTGGACTCGGCGTCGTTTTCGGACTCAGCGTCGTTTTCGGACTTGGCGTCGTTTTCGGACTCGACGTCGTTTTCGGACTCGGCGTCATTTTCGGACTCGAAGTCGTTTTCGGACTCGGTGTCGTTTTCGGACTCAACATCGTTTTCGGACTCGGCGTCGTTTTCGGACTTGGCGTCATTTTCGGACATCGCGTCGTTTTTGGATTTGGCGTCGTTTCGAACTTGACGTCGTTTTCGGACTCGGTGTCGTTTTCTGACATGACGTCATTTTCGGACTTTGCATCTTTTCGGACTTGGCGTCATTTTCGTACACGATGTTGATGAAGACGTCATTGTATTGATGCTCTTATTCCTGTGAATTAATGCTCCTGCTAGATGTTGTGAATGCTTGCTGAATGCTGCGATTACTGAGATGTTGTTGCTTGTTGTGTTTGCGAATCGCCTGGTTGCAATGATGTCTATGACCTGGACATTGTGCGTTTGTGAACCGCATTGGTTGCAATGATGTCGTTGCATGGACACTGTGCGTTTGTGATCCGCATAGCTGAAGTGTGATCTTGTGACTGAGCTGATGTGTTGGACTTTGGCTGTTGTTGCTTTTTTCTATTTCTGCTAAGTTGAAAAACCTGCGCTCAAAGAAAACTTGTGAGTTTGGGGTGGTTGATTCGCATTGACTTTGTAGTTTTGACACTTGATGCTCGGACGTCTGCCTTGTTTGGACTCATAACCCCTGCCTGGTTTCCTACCTTGACTAACTGTTAATGGTCCTAGTTTCGAATATGCAAAGGGCGTTTGGCCTAAAGTGGGTCTCAATGGGATTGCTTGTCTATCATGTGTATTTTCGTTATTTTCAAAATAAAGGGAAGACTTCCTAATGGTGTGACCGAAGCCGATTTAGGCCGCCTACGTATCCCCACGAGGGAATCAGGTCATGACGTAGTTCATTACAAGCGAAATTGGGTAAAATTTCTAAAGGTGGGACCGAAGCCGATATGGCTGCCTACGTAACCGCCAAGGGAATCAGGTCAAACGTAGTTCCATTTTATTACAGATAAAGGGCAAAATATATTAAACTAACTATTTTAGGACTCAGAGGGCCAAGGCAGAGGCACAAAGCAGAGGCACAAGTCCACTTGTTCATAATGTCTTCTTGCTCTGCGTCTTCAATGGCTGAGTCTTCAGCAGGATCATCCCTTTCAGCACATAACTAGACGAATGACTTATTCAACGGTTAAACAATCTCCGGCAAGGAGCACCTTCTTTTCTCTGGCGGTTGGTCGATGATTCAACTTTCTTCCCTTTTCGGGATGGCGTAATAGTCCCTTCCACGCTTGTCACGACCCGATCCCGGGCCCGTGACTGGTGCCTTACCCGGACACCCAAGTAGGCATACATCAGAGTAATCAGCGGAATATAAAAACAAGACATGAAACAAATGTAAAATGAGACACAGTTTATCTGAGAAAAGTCGTCTTTCGGCATATATATATATAAACCAAGTCTGACAGTTACATCCCAACTGTACAATAGGACTACAGACCTCTAAGAAAGTGAACAACTATGGCGGGACAGGGCCCCGCCATACCCTGAATGTACATATATCTACAACACCAGGGAGAACCATACCAAAAGTCGAGCCTCCGGAGAAGATGGAGCTCCTGACACCAAAGCAAAGATCCTAAGGATGCGGATCTAGCACCTGCTTCCTTACTGCGGCATGAACGCAGCCCGCGAGGTCGAGACAACAGTACCAAGTATGTGAAATCAGAAAGTACATTAAATGAAATCATATCATTTTAAAACCAATTTTTACAAGTATGTACGAAACAACCAATGTAACCGCACATAGTGCCACATCCAAACAAGAGCAATAATAGGTGAATCAGAATGTGTCTTTTCTAGGCTGCGAATGATCGAGCAAGGCCAATCGCCCATAGTATCATTATGCATGCCTAATCACGACTCCGTAGTCCGCATAGGCCACCTAGGCCCGCATGAGGCATTCCCCGCATCGAGGGTAGCTACTCCTCGGCATCGTCCTAGACTCTCGTAGTCCGCATGGCCACATAGACCGCATGAGGTATTCCCCCGCACACTAACCTGGAACTCTCGTAGCTCCGCATAGATCCCCTGGACCCGCATGAGGCATCCCTCGCATCGGGGGGCAGCTTAACCCCCGGTATATCATGTCAAGAGGTGAGTGGTATAATACTAACATAACGGCTTATCATTAAGCAACATAAGCACAATAAGAATAACCTCTTTATACAAACGTTTACAAGACACTAACACACATAGCATCATAATATGTCTACTCATCAAACCATCTTACTATACTTTCCAGAAATCAATACAAGTCTTTCATAAACACATAAGTAAACCGTTCCTTTTATCTTTCTTAAGTCGTTATACCTAACTTCTCATAAAGCTAGTATAACTCTTAAGCTTTTTGTTTAAAAACCAAGTATTACTCTTCTTTCAAAAATGATTCATAATTCTTTTGAAATACTTCAAGATTCTTTATCATTTAGACTCAAGTCAAAAGACGTCAAGTAAAACCATGTTCAGTTAACACACGTACGTCTACCGTACTATATATATATTTTAAAATATCATGCTCAAGAGGATAGGAAGAATCACATACCTCCTTGGCGAAATCCACCTGCCAAGTCGAATATGTCGCGCAGAGTATCAACCTATAATAGTCAAATCGTCTATCAACGTCTAGACTACTCGTAGAAAGTTCTAAGCGGAGGTTCTCTATTCTACGGAAAATTGGGCGGCATTTCCCACCCACAAACTACTCAAGTCTCATCAGAATACAAATCCTATGTAAGTATAGTTCAATTCTTCATTTATATTCTTCGATGTGATTTGATTCAAATCTTTTCTTTACTATCCTTCTATGTATCTTATACTTATTTCTATATTACTACAGTATGTGATCTCCAATTTACAATAGAAGGATAAGATTATTTACCTCGATAAGCCCAAAATTATCCAAGTTATAATGTCGATCCTGAACAACGTTTAGCTCCTAATTTGCACGCTCCGATAGCTCCAAGAAACCCTTAGAAGTTTCCACACAACTTCTACTAATACTTCAAACCAACTATGAAGATTTCCCCAGGGTTTCGTTTAGTGACTAATAGGAAGTATAGTAGTATTTTCCGGGCTCTAAGTATAGAGGTGACTTGGGAATGCTACAAGGGTTTTGGGCTAAAGTATTTTGGCATAGTAACTATACTTGAAGACAACTTTTCTACCAAGAGAGGGGGGGTGTTTCGGCTAGAGCTCTCTAGAGAGGGGGGGTGAAGAGGGCTTGGACGAAAGCTCACAAGGGAGAAGGGAGTTTTTGAGACTTGGAAAATGATTTGTGGATGAAGAAGTCTTGCACTAAGGGGGTATTTATAGGACTACCAAGGGCCAAGATTAAGGAAAGTGGAGGGCAAGTGGAGGGTGTAGATTTGCACATGTGTACCTTATCCATCTACTCCACAAATATCACAAAATATCCTACCTAACCTTGACCAATGTTTAAGGCAAAAAAACGTGCCAAGATCGTCCTCCATTGCCGTCCACTTGAGGGTGACAAGTGTCGCCCTCTCGTTGGTCCAAAATATTTCATCTCTCGGAAAAATCCGCAAAAATAATAAATGTCGCAACCGTAATTTTCCCTTCGCAAGGTTCGGAAAACTTTTCGTCGGAAAACAATTCTTTTCGTTAGTTGTGCACAAATTTTGTCCCTTATGCCTAACTAAGGCTTAAACTTTTGTACGTACGTCCTCACATATATACTCTGGAAATACGGGGTATAACAACGCTGTTGTCTTCATCTTTAGCTATCATGTTCACATGGCATCTTCATAACCGGGAAAAGGGTTATTGTTTACATTGAGAGGAGCATCTTTCAGCTGGATGACTCCCTCTTTGATTAACTCCTTTATTTTGTCTTTGAGTGTATAGCAATTTTTGACGTCGTGTCCCTCGGCACCGGAGTGGTATGCACAATGTTTGGTTTTATCGTTCCCTCGGGAAGTAGGCCTGGGGGTATTTTTGGGAATTGGTTGGAGTATTCCTGCGGCTTTCAGCTTCTCATGCACTTGGGCTATGGGTTCGGCTAAAGGTGTATAGGTTTTGGTTGGTTTTCTTTCGACATCTATGCGGGGTTTGGGTCCGTTTGGTGTACGGGTTCGTGACTGTGGTGAGTATGAGGGATTTGGATATGCTGGTTGGGTATAGTAAACAGGATATAGGGCAGCGCAGTGCTGATAATACGACTGTGGATTTTGAGTGTTTTGGTTATAGTAAGAAGGTGGTGAGCTTTGATACACTGGAAGTTGTTCTGGCCTATGTTCCTGAATGACCATGATAGAGGGTGATGCATCTCTTCTCCTCTGTGAGGTGCCTCCTATGGAATCTGAATGCATTGCTCTGCTAGTTGCTTGTAGGGCTGTCAGGTTTGTAATCCTGCCTGTTTTAATGCCTTCTTCCACGAAGTCTCCCATTCTTACGACTTTTGCAAAACTTCGCCCAATTACACTGATCATCCTTTCATAATACGTCGCGTCTCTTAAAGACTGCACGAACAAGGTGATCATTTTTCTTTCTGCCATTGGAGGTTGGACCTTTGCTGCTTCTGACCGCCACCTCAGGGCGTATTCCCTAAAAGTTTCTGTGGATTATTTTCTAGTTTCATAAGATAAAATCTATCAGTGTCAGTGTTGAATCTGAATCTATCCATGAAATCTTGTGCCATGGCATTCCAACCGTCCCATTTTCGAGGGTCTTGGCATGTGTACCAGTCCAGCGCCTCGCCGATTAGACTCTTGATGAATAGTTTCATGATGATTGCTTGATTTTTCCCAACTCCAATCAATTTATCGCAATATGACCCTAGATGAGCTCGGGGATTCCCCTTTCCATCGAACATGTCAAATTTGGGCACCTTGTACCCCACAGGTAATTCAACGTCGGGGTGCATACATAAGTTTTCATATTCTAACCTTTCATCCCCCTTGTTCATCTGAATGTTTTTGAATGCCTTTTTCAAGCTACAGATTTTTTTTGCCACAGTTTCATCAGTCTGCCGCTCCACTTCCTCGTATTGATCTGTCTCTTGAGTGGATACATACATAATAAATGGTTGGCTTTCGGTCGGATGTGCTAATGCCCCATATTGTTTGTTAGGACTAGTTATGCGTGTCGTCTGCTCGTATTGGATGGCTTGGCCATTTGGACTGAGTGGGGAGATATAAGTAGGTGGAGGTTGGGATATGTATGTAGTAAACTGATCATTTTGGAGGTCGTCTTGCAAATTGACCGGGTGAGTGACATTTTGGTGTGAGCTGGTATGTTGCCTCGCGCTTGTGGGGTTGTGGAAGTGGAGGTCAAGGGCTTGTGATACGATTGCATTTGTCCTTTGCTCCGGGAGGGGTGTATTCAAACTAACAGACATGTTTGTCATATTTCGGAGCCTTTCCATTTCGGCTTGCATGATTTCCATTTGTTGCAATAATTTGACGAGGTGTTGATCACTGGTGTTTCTCCTTTCTAACGCCTCTGCGTCCTCTACATGAACGGGGACGAGTCCTAAGCTGGTTCGTTCTGGTGCCTCTGGATTAGTTATTTATTGGATGATTGCGCTTCTACCAGTCAACGCGAATCAACCCTTTGGGGATAAGCTAGGCAAAAATAATCCTCTAACAAATGAAGCAAACCAAGTTAGTATAATATGCAAAGAGTTGCAGGTAACACACAATAATAAGTAAATTGTAAATCAAGGGCGTGCTCTAACATGTTTGGGACCTCTTTTATGCCAGAGGGAGGCCTTAACGTCACATATGCGAGGTTATGATAGATTTGTCCAAGCCGTCAAACTGTAATGCTTTTGTTGGAAATGTCGATCAAATGACGGTGCACTTTTTTCCAATTTCGGCACGTCATGATTAGGCTTGAATTTGTCTATCATTGTCACGCTACACATAATATGTTGGTTGGTCGTTGGGTTGAGAAACCCGTCGACAAGTTTAGTGTTTTCCTAATTGTGGTTTCGATACCAAGGACCGACTCACCTAAGGTAAATGCATGCATGCCTTAAAATAAACGGTGGTATAGCTCTATCCTGAGTTTCTAAGATTTGGCTTTACTGGACGTAAGGTTTCCGAGCGGACAACTCGAGTGAGAAGGCTACGCGGCAGATCAGACGAACCGATCTAACTCCGCGCAGGCCCCAAATCTCCTAAAATTTGGATATTTTGAAAGAAATTTGCGGGTGCGCGAAGCACACCAGCGCGTGAGCGTGTGATTGTGTTAGTTTTCCAGAGTGGAAGAAGTAGGAGCGGAATGTCAGTTTAAGGAAAGCAGTAAAAGCAAATAGCCATTAAAACAGTTAAACATACAAAATTAAAGCAAGCAATTTTAAGACATTTAAAACAAATAAAAGCAAATAAATCCAAGCAATAATAAACCTAGGTTTGCTAAGGTCAAGAACCTCAATTCCCCAGCGGAGTCGCTATTTCTGTCACCCCCTTTTTCTACCTCGACATTATTCAACTCATGCTTAAAGAGATGTTAGGAATAAAATAAAATGCTAAAATGCTAAGGGTTTGCTAAAAGGGTTCACAGAGCCGCCACCTAATTAGTTTGGGTGAATTAGGACACCTAAATGTCAACTAAGTTAAAGTCGACACTAACTCCATTTAACTGGTCTGCCAAACTTAATGAGATTCTGGTTAAGGGTTCTTTATTATCCTAAAGGGAAGGAGTCAGACACCCTAAAGGATCCGCTAACTTGCGGTTGTCCGTTCAAACCTAAGATTAATTATCATGCTGCATGTTTTAATGTAAAAATATTATAAGGGTTTTATAAAAAGGATGTGTTTCAATAAAGATTTATAATACTATTTTTTCATAAAATACACGTAAGCTAGTTCTAGATAAATATGCGAAGATGACTTATCGGCTAAATGTATTTACTTACTAAAATAAATCTTAATTAGTATAGCATAATATGCCAAATGCTTAGGGTGATTTTCAGTAAAATATAAAATTGGTTTCGAATAGGAGAAGAAATATGCATAACTTAAGATGTATATATATTTCTATGTATCTTTTTAAAAAAAATAGTAATGCAAAGTTGTTGACACCCAATTTTGACCCTCCCGTCCAGTCATTAACTATAAAATTACACTAATTTTCCAAAAATATCTTAGCAATTTTATAATAATAAAATGCAATAATAAAACATTAATACACGTATAAATAAACAATTTAATAATGGCGCCGCATTTTACGTAGAGTATTAAGAACACCTTGAGTCTCACGTCCGCACTCGTCATTTTTAAACAAGCAATTTCATTAATATTATTTGCAATTTGAATTAAATTTAATCTAATACATGCGTTTTAATAATAGCGTCGCATTTAGAAAAGTATTAAGCAGTCCTTAAATATCATATCTGCATTTAGCATTTAAATAATTTAATAATTTAATCTAAACCCCATTTAACATCGCAAAATACGCATAATAAATGAGATTTTAATAACGGCATCGCATTATAAAATATTAAGCACTAGTTAAATAACACACCCACATTTATTAATTTAATTTACCACTAATTAATTAATAATACACTACCCAAATTAAAATACCTAAAAAACTAATACCTAATTAAATAATTATCAGCCCACTATCTACCCAACCCGGGTCGCCCAGCCCACACCCGCAGCCCCAGTTCGCCCAGCCCCTTTATTTCATTCCCCCCACGCTTCACCTTCACAAAAAACGCAAACCCTAAAAAATCTCTTTCATCCCTAGCCGACACCCCCACTGCTTTCGCCGGATTTCCAGACGGAAAATCCGACAATCCTTCATCTCCCTCATCCCGTCAATCCCGGCGAATCTACACTCCGCCACCTCATTTCCCTTACCCATGCATGCACATAACCAAATCGTTCCAAATCACACCCAAATCTCACTAAATCGCTGCGAAATTAGTCCTTACCATAACCAAATCAGTCCATAAAAATCATCCTAATAAACACAGAACTGCAAGAAAATCGTCCAAGAATCATACCCGAATTCGCATAAAAGGGTTTACCTAACTTGGAACCCAAAATTGAGACTATATAAACTAATCTTCATACATGCAAAAGGGACAGCTTTTGGGGACAGTCTAAAAACGATTCTCTTACACAGGAAAAGACAGAGGTCGAGCACCGCTTTCACCTTCACGGATACTTTTCTTTACCATCCGAAAATTAGAAGGCTAAGGCAAGAACATAAATTCGAACCCTTTCATCTTCCTCGTAAGAATTCGTCACGAACCAGTGAGTATTCTCAAAGCAAAAGCTTCATTCCCTTTTTATTGCATCGCAACAAAACTCCGAGTGGATCGACGCTTGATACGCTGCCTCGATTCGCTGCCCAGAGAAGGTAAAATCAAAACCCCTTTGAATTTTGCTCCCGTTATTTGAATCTATGCGCGTCCTGTCATATATGTATTGGCTATACTTGTTAGTATTGTTTCACCTGTCAAATCTGCTTTACTTGGCTGATTCATGTTTGGGTTATTAATATCGACTAGATCATATCTAAAATAGTAAGTTATACATGTTGTTTAGTTTCGAGTTATGTTGGAATCTGTTGTACTGTCTTAATATGTTTAAGGTCATGTGGTGTTTGTTCGTCGAGATCGCAATCTGCGTCGTTAATCATCTCTTGTGATAATCTGAAGTTTTCATTTTATTTATCTTTGTGTGGAATATATGCTTCATGGATCTGTTTGGTTGTGTGTAAGATGAGTAATATGCATATTAGGTTGGTTTAGGTATAGTATGTAGTGTAATATGGTTCACTGTGCCGTGGTTCTTGAACTGATTAGGCATAACTGTGTTTTATCAGTTATGGCTACTGCCACTGACATACCACTACCGTGGTGCTGCCCTGTTATATGTATCCATACCCTGTCCTTCCAGCTCCAAATCAGAATTCAATTCAACAGCCGCATGAACTATTGACTTAAGCCTTTTAACAATTGACGTGCATATTTGACGGAATTCCCATTTATTTAGCATGTCTACTGAAACCAGCCAGTGTCATGTTAGCCATAATTCCCTATTTGCATACACCCAGTTGTAATATTGTTTTCATGCAAACATGTATAGATTTGGTTTAACATTGAGGTTGCCTAAGGGTCTGAGTAGAAATGATCTGAGTAAGCCCTTTTTGTTGGACAAAATTCCCATATATTTCATTAAATGGATTGTTTACTTGCTTGGGTTGTTACTTTATTGACATGAAAAAATTCTGAACCATCATGTATCATATCCATCTGCTAAGGTGTTCAAAATAATAGTTGTATGGACTATTCTGTTTCTTTCTTAACCAGTACATATCATGCCTTGTCCATGGCGCTGCTTAAATGATGTTCGCTTTAATATAGTTGACCAATCTGTGTCATGTCCAATTCCATTCCTCGCTTGTATTTTTTATCTTTAGTTTGTAATGAGCATGTTAGGGATATGATCCGACTTTAAAGGGTATTAAATAAGTAGAATTTTGTAGATGATTTGAGCAGATTTCTCTGGAACTAAGAATTGCCTCTGTCCTCTGTTAAGCCCATATTCATGTCCCTAAATGTAGTTATGATCATCTAGGAGCCTTGCATTGTACTAGGAATGTCCAGCTTAGTATGTTTAAACAAAATCTGAAACCCAACATTCTGTTGATGTTGGCTGCTGCCAATTATCGAGGCCCAGCTTGGGTTGAATAACGTTGGGCCCTTGATCGACTTCTACTATTTTTAGAGATCAACTTAATTAAATGTTAGCTAGACTATGCACATGTTCATTTATATTCTTTTGGAATATTTACTAATCCTTATCTTCCTTTTTACATGGCACGCATCGGAGCGAAAATGAAGAGTTTCATGGCGAGACTCATCACAAGCTACAACAAATGAAGACCCGCATCTATGTGCATTCTCTATCCGCATCGGAAATTTCAACCCGCCAGTGAATTACATCGACATTCTTCGAGTCATCCTTATTGATTCCTATTCCGCCCCCATTTATTTGTTGTAATTATTTGCCTAACGCTACATTAATTAGCAGAACACTTAGAATAGTTAGACCTTAAATCAATAAATTAGAAGATAATTGGGTATTAGAAATTTGGCCCTTCCCCTAGTTGCTTATTTAGGATTGCCATGCATGTCGGGATATTTTTTTATCATTGCAAAGAGAGTAATTAAAAACTAAACTATATTAACAAAGCAAATTCATAAATAACTAACTTTCCCTTTATTTTTCATTGCCAAAAAGAATATTTAAAAAAAAACAACATGAATGCATATTTTGGAACTTTATACTATGCTTTATAAATTATGTCATGCCTACTTACCTAAATACATTTTTGTCAAAGAAATTGATTCTTAAATTATTACCTTTGCACTATACTATGCAATATATATTTTATCTAATATAGCAAATTTATATGTTCTTTAAGTATCTTATGAACATATAAATTCATCCAAAATTAATTCTACTTTATAAAACCATAAACCTTTTATGTCATCAAAGAACACGTTTTTTTCCTTACTTTATATAAAACACTTGCAACATTCTTTTACTTCAAATACTTTTTAAACATGCATTCTTAGCAATAATAATTTCCTAGGTTTGAACGGGCAACCACAAGTTAGCAGATCCTTTAGGGTGCCTAACCCCTTCCCTTTAGGATAATAAAGAACCCTTACCCATAATCTCATTTAGTTTTGCAGGCCAAAGATGGAGTTAATGTTGACTTTAACCTAGTTGACATTTAGGCGTCCTAATTCACCCAAACTAATTAGGTGGCGACTCCGCGAACCCTTTTAGCACCTTTTTTTTAGCATTTTAGCACTTTAGCACCTCTTCAACACCACTTTTAGCATTCTTTTTTTTTTCTTTTTTTTTGCATTGAGCACCTTTTAACATTTATTTTATTTTTCTAACATTTTCCTAAGCAGGGTCCGCTAGAATAATGTCGCGGTCGGAAAAGGGCGTGGCAGAAATGACGACTTCACTGGGGATTTAAGGTTCTTAACCACAACAGACCTAGGGTTATTATTTGGCATTATTTTTGCATTTAATTTTTATGTACTGTATTTTGTTTTATTTGTTTTAATTGCTATGTGCTTTACTGCTTTCCTTAAACTGGCATTCCGCTCATATTTCTTCCACTCTGGAAAATTCACACTATCACACACTACATGCGAGGTGCGCTTGGTGCATCAGCAAATTCTTTCTTCAAACCCCAAATTTAGGAGAGTTGACAATATACGTAGAGTGTCTGGTCTAACCGGTGGCCGCATAGCCTTCTCACTCGAGTTGTCCGCTCGGGAACCTCGCGTCTAGTAAAGCCAAATCTTAGAAACTCAGGATAGAGCTATACCACCCTTTATTTTAAGGCATGCATGCATTTACCTTAGGTGGGTTGGTCCTTGGTATCGACACCACAATTAGGAAGACACCAAACTTGTCGACGGGTTTCTCAACCCAACGACCAACTAGCATATTATGTGTAGCGTGGCAATGATAGAAAAATCCAAACCTAATCATGACGTGCCGAAATTGGAAAAAGTGCACCGTCATTTGGTCGTCATTTCCAACGAAAACATTACAGTTGGACGGCTTGGACAAATCTATCATAACCTCGCATATGTGACGTTTAGGCCTCCCTCTTGCATAAAAGAGGACCCAAATATGTTAGAGCACGCACTTGATTTGCAATTTGCTTATTATTATATATTGCCTGCAACTCTTTGCATATTATACTAACTTGGTTTGCTTCATTTGTTAGAGGGTTTTTTTTCCTAGCTTATCCCCAAAAGGTTGATTCGCGTCGACTGGTAGTAGCACAATCATCCAATAAATGACTAATCTAGAGGCACCAGAACGAAACAACTTAGGACTCGTTCCCGTTCCTGTAGAGGATGCAGAGGCGTTAGAAATGAGAAACACCAATGATCAACACCTCGCCAAACTATTGAAACAAATGAAAATCATGCAAGCCGAAATAGAAAGGCTCCGAAATATCACAAACATGTCTATTAGCTCGAATGCACCACTCCCAGAGCAAACAAATGTAATCGTATCACAAGCCCTTGAGCCTCCACTTCCCCAAAGCTCCCCGCAAAGGTCGCAACATACCAGCTCACACCAAAATGTTACTCGCCCGGTCAATTTGCAAACCGACCTCCAAAACGATCCGTTTACTACATACGTATCTCAACCTCCACCTACTTATATCTCCCCACTCAGCCCAAATTACCAAGCCACCCAATACGAGCAGAGGACACACATCACTAGTCCTAACAAACAATATGGGGGTTTAGCACATCCGACCGAAAGCCAACCATTTATTATGCATGCATCCTCTCAAGAGACAGATCAATACAAGGAAGTGGATCGGCAGACTCGAGCTAGAGCTGATGAAAATGTGGCAAAAGAAATCTGTAGCTTGAAAGAGACATTCAAAAGCATTCAGATGAACAAGGGGGAGGAAGGTATAGAATATGAAAACTTATGTATGCACCCCGACGTTGAATTACCTGTGGGGTACAAGGTGCCCAAATTTTACATGTTCGATGGAAATGGGAATCCTCGAGCTCATCTAAGGTCATATTGCGATAAATTGATTGAAATTGGGAAAATTCAAGCAATCATCATGAAACTATTCATCAGGAGTCTAACCGGCGAGGCGCTGGACTGGTACACATGCCAAGGCCCTCGATAATGGGACGGTTGGAATGTCATGGCACAAGATTTCATGGATAGATTCAGATTCAACACTGACACTGTACCAGATAGATTTTATCTTATGAAACTTGAAAAGAAATCCACAGAAACTTTCAGGGAATACGCCCTGAGGTGGCGGTCGGCAAAGAAAGGTCCAACCTCCAATGACAGAGAGCGAAATGACCACCTTGTTCGTGCAGTCGTTAAAAGACGTGACGTATTATGAAAGGATGATCAGTGTAATTGGGCGAAGTTTTGCAGAAGTCGTAAGAATGGGCGACTTTGTGGAAGAAGGCATTAAGACATGCAGGATTACAAACCTGGCATCCCTACAAGCAACTAGCAGAGTAATGCAGTCAGATTCCATCGAAGGTACCTCACAGAGGAAAATAGATGCATCACCCTCTATCATGGTCATTCAGGAACATAGGCCAGAACAACTTCCAGTGTATCAAAGCTCACCGCCTTCTTACTATAACCAAAACACTCAAAATCCATAGTCGTATTATCAGCACTGCGTTACCCTATATCCTGTTTACCATACCCAACCAGCATATCCAAAATATTCACCACAGTCACGAACCCGTACATCAAACAGACCCAAACCCCGCATAGATGCCGAAAGAAAACCAACCAAAATCTATACACCTTTAGTCGAACCCATAGTCCAGGTGTATGAGAAGCTGAAAGCCGCAGGAATACTCCAACCAATTCCCAGAAATACCCCCAGGCCTACTTCCCGAGGGCACGATAAAACCAAACATTGTGCATACTACTCCGGTGCCGAGGGACACGACATCGAAAATTGCTATACACTCAAGGACAAAATAGAGGAGTTAATCAAAGAGGGAGTCATTCAGCTGAAAGATGCTCCTCTCAATGCAAACAATAACCTTCTTCCCGATTATGAAGATGCTCACGTGAACATGATAGCTAAAGATGAAGAAAACAGTCTGGAAGGGACTATTACGCCAGCCCGAAAAGGGAAGGAAGTTGAATCATCGACCAACCGCCAGAGAAAATGAGGTGTTCCTTGTCGGAAATTGTTTAACTGATGAATAAGTCATTTATTTAATTGTGTGCTGCAAAGGATGATCCTGCTGAATACTCAGCCATTGAAGACGCAGAGCAAGAAGACATTTTGAACAAGTGGACTCGTGCCCCTGCCTTGGCCCGCCGAGTCCTGAAATAGTTAGTTTAATATATTTTGCCCTTTATATGTAATAAAATGGAACTACGTTTGACCTGATTCCCTTGGCGGATACGTAGGCGGCCGTTTCGGCTTCGGTCCCACCTTTAGGAATTTTAATTTCACACAATTTCGCTTGTAATGAACTACGTCATGACCTGATTCCCTCATGGGAATACGTAGGCGGCCTAAATCGGTTTCGGTCACACCATTAGGAAACCTTCCCTTATTTTGAAAATAACGAAAATATACAAGCAACCTCATTAAGACCCACTTTAGGCCAAACGCCCTTGACATATTCAGAACTGAACAAGGTAGGAAACCAGGCAGGGATTATGAGTCCAAACAAGGCAGACGTCTGAGCATCAAGAGTCAAAACTACAAAGTCAATGTGAATCAACCGCCCCCCTCAAACTCACAAATTTTCTTTGAGCGCAGGTTCTTCATATTAGCAGAAGCAGAAAGAAGCAGCTGAAGCAAACAGACATCAACAATCAAAGTTCAAAACCCATGACAAAGTCTAGCGCATCAGCTCAGGCATAGAGTCAAATTGTAATCCATGCGGTGCACAAACGCACGACAAAGACATCATGGTAATCCATACGATTCAAAAAAATGCGTTACAACAACATCTCAGCATTCACAACATCCCACATATCATACATGGACGACATCCCTACTCACAGAATTGCATTTCTCATATATTTATCATTCTGTTTTAACAGTTATACCCTAACTTTTTCTCAAGCTTAGCTTGCAGTAGCATTTATTCTACAGGAGCAGCAGTAACATGTCCAGGCAATGACGTCATTAGCATCACGTCCACGCAACGACGTTATCAGCATTATGTCTACACAATAACTCCATCAGCATCACGTCTACGCAACGACGCCAGCAGCACTACGTCTACGCAACGACGCTAGCAGCAATACGTCCAGGCAACGACGTCATCAGCATTACGTCTATGCAATGACGCCCCCAACATCTGCAACAACGACACCTTCAGCACATTACAACATCCCTACTCACAAGATCACATTCAAGCTCTATCATTTTTGTCTTAAAATTTATGCACTAATTTTTAAGCTTTAGCCTAGATGGTCCTTAATTTACAGGAGCAGCATCCAGCAAGTCCGCGCAGAGGCTACATCAACATTAGAAGCATTCAACAAGCATTCGCAGCATCCAGCAAGTCCGTGCAGAGACGATATCGGCATCCGCAGCATCCCGCAAGTCTGAGTAGAGACGACATCAGCATTCACAACGTCCTACACATCATACAGAATAGTAGCATCAACACAATGACATCTTCATCAACATCGTGTCCGAAAATGACGCAAAGTCCGAAAACGACGCCCAAGTCCGAAAATGACGCCATGTCCGAAAACGACTTCATGTCCGAAAACGACGCCAAGTCCGAAAACGACGCCATGTCCGAAAACAACGTCAAGTTCGAAAACGACGACATGTCCGAAAACGACGACATGTCCGAAAACGACGCCAAGTCCGAAAACGATGCCATGTCTGAAAATGACGCCAGTCCGAAAACGATGCCATGTCCGGAAACGATGCCATGTCCGAAAACGACGCCATGTCCGAAAACGACGCCATGTCCGAAAAGGACGTCATGTCCGAAAACGACGCCAAGACCGAAAACGACTCCAAGTCTGAAAACGACGTTGAGTTCGAAAACGACGCAGAGTACGAAACGACGTCCGTACGAAAATGACAGCCAAGTCCAAAGACGACGTCGTCAGCATATCACATCTACGCAGGGACGATTTCTCTACTCTCAAAATTGCGTTTCTTATTTATGCTCTATTATTCTGTCTTAACAGTTATGCATTAACTCTTTCTTGAGCTTTAGTCTACAGGGGCAGTTGCAGCAAGGGCAACATATCCGCCTCCACAATCGCAACGCGTCCGTGCAAGGACGAAAATCACAGCAGTTGCAGCATCACATCGACACAACAAGCATCACATTTTTACATGATAATATTTTCTACTCATACATTTACATTACCTATAAATTCATGCGTTATCATTTTGCCGTAACAGTTATGCACTAACCGTTTGCTTAAGTCTTAGCATGCAGGAGAAGAAGCACACCGTGGATTTTCTCTTACAGCGAACCGAGGCAATTTGTTGGGGGGTCAACCTTCCCAGCAAATGGCAGAAGCGTCCTCGAGCGTCGGTCCACTCATTCCACATCACCAATAAGCCCAGCATTTTCATAAGTCAATGTCGGTACACCCCTAAGTTAAGCCAGTTTATTTTTATTTTACATCACATCAACCCAGTGTCGTCATCACTCGACACTGGGATAAATTTTGAATCCGCGTTATCCCGCCTTGGTGTTCGGCCATGGTAGCCCAGTGTCGTCATAACTCGACACTGAGACAAATTTTGAGTCCGCGTTAGCTCGCCTTGGTGTTTGACCATGGTAGCCCAGCGTCATCATAACTCGCCACTGGAACAAATTTTGAGTCCGCATTAGCCCGCATTGGTGTTTGACCATGGTAGCCCAGTGTCGTCATAACTCGACACTGAGACTGATTTTGAATTTTGTGTCAGCCTTGTCTTAATTGCCCAACATTTTTAATTCTGAGGATCGAGACAAAATTGGCTATAAGTCAACGTCTTTGTCTGAAGACTCTTCCATCATCTCCACACAAAGAGGGACAAGTTGTTTGTTATACCCCGTAGTTCTGACCCTACGTATGAGAGCGTACGAAAGCATGTAAGACTTAAAATTTTCAAAGGATAGGTTGACGGATTATTCCGGACGGGTTTTAGTGAACTTTGAGGCGGGTTATGACCCGATTCATTGAGAGTTCCTAAGTATTTTAAAGTCCTAGGGCGTAGTTCGTTGAGTCTAGATTCCAACGCAACCAACCGTTCGTCGATAGGGCGTCGGAGTAGAAAGTTATGAGAGTTACAAGTTCAGCGCGATGGGCGTAAAATGCGTTTCGAGCAAAGCGCGGGGCGCGGCGCGGATGCAGAGGCGCGCGCCTAAAGTATCGAGGGTTCGCTGAAGTTTCAGCGCATGGCGCCAGACAGCGTGGCCGCGCGCCGAAAGTCCAGAGAGCGGAGGTCAGCGCCGTGGCGCAGGCCGCGGCGCCGAGGCGGGATTTTTTGGGCGGAAAAAACTTAGAAAAGTCAGATTTTTCTTTTAAAAGACCTTGGGAGGGTGACAAGTGTCCCCCCCATCTGATTTCTTGCATGCAATATATTGACCAAGTCTTGAAGACTTGGTCATCTTCTAATTTCCCTCTCTCTCTAAAGCTTTAGCTCTCCCTTCTCTCTAAGTTTCCAAGAGGAATTCTAAGCCTAAAGAAAATCTGAAAAGTGTGATAGGAAGGAAAGGTTATTACGAGCTTGTGAAGACTATTGTGGTGATATTCTTGGAGTAGAGGCTAGCAATTGTTGGAATAAATTGGCTAAAAGCTCTAAGGTAACCATTCTTCTTTTATTGATGGTATTTGGTATTGCATGTTGAGTAGGAAGAACTTTTAGTTGGAAATAAGGCCCTTAGATGGATTGCATGTGAGAAAATGTGGTTGGGATATGAAAGGATTGGCTAAAAGAACAAGTGAGCATGTTGTAGCCTAAAAACTACCTTAAACTTGTTAAAATGAATTATTGTACCTTGTGGGGCAGAATTAGTTTGGGTGTGTAATCCCCTTTGCATTGTTGGATTGTTGAGCCTTGAATGAGGCATTTGGGTGATAAATTCGGCCTTGAGAAAGGTGGCAAAGTATGTAGAAACAAAGGAAATGCTGCCCAATTTTCCGTAGAATTTAGTGGCTTTGAGTTAGATTATTCTACATTGAAATTAGAGGTTAATGAACATATCATGGTTATTATAGGTTGAAATATTACTTGCGGTAGTTGGGCCTAGCAAGTGGATTGACTAAAGAGGTATGTGAAGTTTTCCTATCTCTTGAGCATGAATAGATTAAACTATGTAGTACGGTAGACGTACAAGATTTGGTATTCTTACTCATTTTAAGCATATAATGACTTGTTTCATTTTAAGAATGTATAATTCCCTTAGTTAAGGGAAAAGTATGATTTTACTAAAGCATAAGAGTTAATATAACAACTTTATGGGAAGTTGGTTTATTAGCTTCATAAAAGATTAATGAGAAGAGATTTACTCTAAATAAGATAAGTATATGGGGAGGCAAATTGATTTTAAGGTATCAATTGCCCAAAGGTTTTTATGTATAAAGAAGAGTCATTTTCAAAAGAGTTGAAGTATGTAGTACTTGGGTTAAACTCCCGGTGTCCTTTTACTATAGATATGGTTAAGTGTCTTAAGTAAACTAAAATGAGAGGGTATATGAACAAGACTAATAAGAAGTTATAAGTTTTCTTAACTTATTTATGATTATGATATGATGACAGTTTGAGCTAGGGTAAGAGTATATCCGGCGGGCAAGCCCCAAGATCGTTATACCACCTTCTCCGGTAAGAGTATGTCCCGGCGGCAAGCCCCAAGATCGTCATACCACCTTCTCCAGCAAAGAGTATATCCGGCGGGCGATCCAAGATCGTTATACCATCCGCACCAAGATAAGAGTATATCCGGCGGGCAAGCCCCAAGATCGTTATACCATCCGCTCCAGCAAAGAGTATATCCGAGGTCTGACCCAAGATCGTTATACCATCCGCTTGGTAAGAGTATATCCGGCGGAAAGTCCCCAAGATCGTTATACCACCTGCTTCGTGGATTTGCTACCCATGATGCGAGGAATACCTCATGCCGATCCTTATGGGCTTATGCGGGTGAAATAGTCCCATGCCGTGCGGTACACGATGCGAGTGAGTACTCACGCGGTCCACGGGACCCATGCGGTGAAATAGTCCCAGGAGTAGGATGGTTTTATTGATACTACGGGCGAGGTACCCTGTTTTGATCATGAGCCTCCTACTTTATGCAGTATTATACATATATACTTGTCACTCTCATTGTTAGTAAGGCACAGTAAAAGGTATTTTATCGTCTTTCATGACTCCAGCTTGCTTTTAGACTTATGATATCATATTACAGTATTTTTCCCAGCTTTACGTACTTGGTACATATTGTGTACTGACCCCCTTCCCCGGGGGCTGCGTTCATGCCGCAGGTAAGGGTAAGCAGATTGAGGATCCTCGTTCTTAGGATCACTATTCCGGTGTCAGAAGCTCCATTCCTCCGGAAGCTTATTTATTGGTACGGATATTTCCCTGATGCTATAGGTATTTTGTACATTCAGGGGTATGGCGGGGCCTTGTCCCGCCACAGTTGTTATCTTTAGAGGTCTGTGGCCACCTATGTGTTTTGGGCTATAAGAACCAATTGTTTTATAAATACATTGGTTAAGTATGTTTATGGAAGGCAGCCTTATCGGCTGGCGGATATGTATTACCCTTTTATGATGTTATGTGTTGTGTTATGTTCATTCGCTATTCTCTGACATATACCTGACAGGGTACCCCAGTAGGGTACTAGTCGCGCCCGGAGTCGTGACAAAAGTGGTATCGAGAGCGATTAGTCCTCGGAAAGTGTCCACGCATCGTGTCTAGTAGTCTTGATTATCGGTGTCGTGTGCACCACATCTATAATCGTGAGGTCGCAGGATATTTAGGAGTGGTTTCCATTCTTTCACTCTAAGATCGTGCAATAGAGCTGAGTTATAGGTTGAATCTCCCCTGATGTTTTCCTTTATGTATCAGTTATGCCTCCACGCAAGGCAACCGCGGCCTAGAAGGGAAAGGCAGCTGAGGGTGCTTCTAGTGGGACGCGGAGAGTCACGAGGCACGAGCCCGCCCCACGGAGATGATGTTTAGGCGGCGAGTTCCACGTCGTCGCCAGCCTTAGCAGAGTTCGAGGCGGACGCGCCATCGAGACCACGCGACGGAGCCTCGATCCCCATCGTGGCCCGAGTACAGAGATTACGGGAACGATTCTGCATCGACCAAAGATAGTGTGGCGCCGACAGAGCAGCGCCAACCCTGAGCCGACGATTACTTGATTCGGGATTTCGGGTTGTCACCCACCCGAAGTTCTATGGTTCGAGATTTGATGAGGATCCGCAGGAGTTTGTCCGCGATTCTGACCATGCAGGTTCTTAGGGCATCAGAGACTGAGTTTGTTATACTAGCTTCTTACCGGTTACGCGATATTGCGTTGAACTGGTTTGAGTCATGGGTATTGTCGAGGGGTGAGGATGCTCTCCCAGCTGATTAGGAGGAGTTCACAGAGGCGTTCCTAGACCACTTCTTGCCTCCGGAGGTGAGGAGAGCCCGCGTAGATAGGTTCTTGACCTTGAGACAGGACGGGAGGTGTTATACCCCGTGGTTCGGGCCGTGCGTGTGGGGCCGTGCGAGAAATTAGAGAAAACACGTTCAGGGGCCTCAGAGCCGCGGCGCCGGAGGCAGGGCCGCGGCGCCAAGGCGGGTGAAGTGCGGTGAGGCGCTGAAGTGCCAGCGCCGCGGCGCCGGGAAGCAGGGCCGCGGCGCCGAAAGAGCCGAGAGTCCGCAGGAGTTGCGGCGCCGCGGCGCCGGGAAGCAGGGCCGCGGCGCCGAGGCGGGAAATTTGGGCGGAAAAACTTAGAAAGTCTGATTTTTGTTTTAAAAGAGGCCATGGGAGGGTGACAAGTGTCCCCCCCCCCCATCTGATTTCTGCTACATGCGTTGTATTGAGCAAGACGTGGGGATTTGTTTCAACTTTTCATGTTTTCACTCCGTCTCTCTCTAAGTTAAAAGCTCATCCTTCTCTAAATTCCCAAGAGGAATTCTAGCCTAAGGGAAAATCAAAAGTGTAATAGGAAGGAAAGGTTATTACAAGCTCAAGACTATTGTGGTGGTGTTCTTGGAGAAAAAGGCTAGCAAGGTGTTGGAATAAGTTTGGCTAAAACTTAAGGTAACATTTCTTCTCTTGTAGTTGGTATTGGGTGTTGCATGTTTAATAGGAAGAACTTGTAGTTGGAAAAAATGCACTTAGAGTAGTTGCATGTAAGAAATGGGGTTTGATTATGAAAGAATTGGTTAGGGGGATATTATGAGCATGTTGTTGCCTAAATACTACATTAGACTTGTTGGGTTAGTTGTTGTAACTTGTGGGTTGAATTTTACACACCAAAGTTTAGGTGTGTAATCCCCTTGGTGTTGGTTGGTTGTTGAGCCTTAAACATGGCATTTGAGCGTTAAAAATCGACCTTGGAAAAGGTGGCAAAGTATGTAGAAACAAAGGAAACGCTGCCCAATTTTCCGTAGGAAATTGGTGACTTTAACTTGGAAACATTCTGCATTATAACTAGAGCTTGATAAACGTATTATGGTCATTTTAGGTTGACATACTACGTGCGTAAATGGACTTAGCTTGTGGATTGACCAAGAGGTATGTGGAGCTTTCCTATCTCTTGAGCATGATTAGTTGTACCTATGTAAGACGGTAGACGACAAGATTTGGAAATCTTCGTTGTTATAAGTATTTGATACTTGCTTCGCTTTAAAAGAAAAGTATAAAAAAATCCTCGACTTAGGGAATGTGTTTTACTATTGTTTAACTCTAATGTAACGCTTTATGGGAGTTGGTTATATTAGTTTGTGAAAGTTTAATGGAGAAAGGTTTTGATGATTTGAACTTGTGGAAGGAAAATGGTTCTAAGGCATGAATTGCCTAAGGTTTTACAAGAAATGAAGTCACTTAATTTAGAAGCTTGAGATAGTTTTAAAAGGAAATGTGACTTGTTTTGAAAAGGAATTGTAACTTGATGTTATGGTGATTAGTATCTTGGAATTTTTGTATAAAAAGGAGTTATTTCTTAAAAGGTTAGAAGTACATGGTACTTGGGTTAAATTCCCGGATTTTCTATTAAAAGACATGTTGGTGCCTTAGGTATACTAAAATAAGAGAGGATATATTAATAATGTTAATAAGAAGTTAGGGTATTTTCTTAACTTGCTTATGTTATGATATGATAGGCCGGTAGTGCTTATGTTATGATATGATAGGCCGGTAGTGCTTATGTATGTATGATAGCCGGATGAGCTATGTTATATATATATTATTACGGGTAAACCCCGGATTATTCTTGTTATTTCCTTTGGACATACTGACATCGATGGGTGGCCCAGGGTATGCTCCAATAGGATGGTTTACTATTTATGCCATGGATTTGCTACCCATGACGCGAGCGCGCTTGTACTCATGCGGATCCGGACCATAGGATCCATGCGGGTGAAATAGTCCCACGCGAGCACGCGATGGTACTCATGCGGATCCACAGGATCCATGCGGGTGAAATAGTCCTACGCGGGTGAAACAGTCCACGACGAGGCGGATGACCTCATGCGGGTCCACAGGACCTATGCGGGTGAAATAGTCCCGGGAGTAGGATTGCTTAATGATACTACGCGAGGTACCTGCTTTGATCATGAGCTTCCTATTTTTATGCGATATATATATACATTTGTTACTCTCATTGTTAGTAAGGCACAATGCAAGGTAAACCGATTTTCGTCTATAACTCCAAATTATATTTTGACTTATGATATTATTACAGATTTTCGGCCGCATATTTGGTACATGTTATCGACCTCTTCGGGGCCGCGTTCATGCCGCAGTTGAGGTTCATAGCTTGCGATCCGCACTCTTAGGATCACGGTTCGGTTCTAAGGCTCTATTTCTCGGAGGCCTCGTCTTTTGGTACGATTCCACGAGGTTGTAGACTTTTGTACATTCAGTGGTATGGCGGGCCCCGTCCCGTCATAGTGTTATACCTTCTAGAGGCTTGTAGTCTGTCATGAATTGGGGCGTAAGGATGTAATCTGCTTGGTTTATGTACTTGGTTAGCCATTTTGGGCTAGACTATTCTATATCTTAATGGTTGTTTATCTTGAGTTTACATTCCGGTTTTCTTTTTCTCGATGTTGTGTCACTAGGGTGCCCGTTAAGGCACCTGGTCACGGTCCGGTTCGGTCGTGACAAAAGTGGTATTAGAGCGATTAATCCTCGGAAAGGGTCTACAGTGCCGTATCTAGTAGTCTTGATTATCGGTGTTGTGCACCACATCTATAATCGTGAGGTCGCAAGATATTTAGGATCGTTTCCATTTCTTCTCACTCTAAGATCGCGATGACAGATGTGTGGTTAGGTCGTCTCTCCCTAACAAAGTTATGGTGTTTGCAGCTACGAGCGATGACCAGTGGAAGATTATGTGGATTGCGTATCCGGTTGGTAATACTTGTAGTATAGTTGGTATTGTGACATACGCCTATCTGATTTACGTATGAGGTCACATATGTGTTGCCTAGAATGATTTTAGATTACCAGGATTTGGTAAGGACTAAATAGATACCGGGAAGGTATGAACAGTTAAGGAACTCTCATCGAGGTTTTACGTGCTAGTTGAGAAAATTAGGAGACGATGAGTTGTCGGAAAAAGTAATGGAACCTTAAGAAGCTTAATTAAGGGGCCCAATGGGAGACTATGTTTGTAAATTGAGCTACGTGGTATGCTTAAGAGGATAGTACGAATGAGATCCGTGTGGAGTAAGTAATGGTTGTTGTGACCAAGACGACACGACTATGGTATTATGAGAAGTTAGTATACCCGTTTATGGGGTGGGATCAGTTAATAGTAGTCCCGCTACGGGACAGGGTCACGAGGGTACAAGCCCGAGTCTAATTAATCATTTTACGAGTTCGCAGACGTATTCCACCGGAACCAGGTTGTGAGCGCCGGAAATGACCTTATATTGTTTAACTTAGTAACTCCAAGATCGAAGGCCAGCTTTATTATGGAAGTTATGTACGTAAGCTAGAATAAGTTTGGAAGTACGGAAAAGAGTACGACCGGTAAGGAAGTGAGCAACCAAGTGTGAAAGAAATGAAGCCAGAATCCATGAGAACCTTTATGAGGTAACCACACCCGTGAGTGTGGGGTGGTAGCTGAGTGGGAAGATAATAATTGTCGGTAACATTACAGTCGTCGGACCCTAGCAGAGCTGTTATGACAGACGTTGAGGTCATTATGAGTACGGGCTAGTTGGCCTCATGTTATGCCAACGTGGACTCTGAGAGATTGATTGATTCGGTTTCGCCTGGCGGTTATCGAGTGGAAGGAAGGAAGTAGTAACCAGTGAATTATCCTTCCTTCTTTGGCATCATTGTTTTTTTATAAGTCTGTGTGACTTGTTCATTGGGAAAAATTGACGCAGAAAGTAAGTAATACTTGAATTTGAAGGGAGATAAGTTCTCTCCCATACATAAAAGGATAGTCTTACGTATTATGGGGTTATGTGTACCCATGTAGTTAGACGAAGGATGGGAGACTGGTAGGTCTTCAGTATCGTCATGCCATAAGTTACAGTTTTAGATAACCGTGGAAAAAGTATTATGTTGGGGGTAATTAAGAACGACGTTACGAAACGGTCAGGGAAGTGTCGTAAGAAAATGCAGTAGTACGATATTTGAAGCATGCGATTATGGATCAAATTAGAAACACTTTACTATTAATAAGCATAAGGTAGGTTATGACCAAAAGGATAAAAGAGAATACAACTATGGTTATGTAAGTTGCACGAGATACAGTTACCCCGGACTAGTGTAAGACTATTAGTAGGTAATGGGCAGTAGGAACACCTCGAAGAAAGGTAGTAGCATCTGTACTGACGAGAAAGATAGTAAGAGAATACGGAGAGGTAAGGGACCCCAGGACAACTTGAATTAACTTATAAAGGAAAGACGAGTAGACACTCGAACGATAAGGAATCTTGACAGGTCATTGGATTGTGTAATACCGTGAATTGAGGTTGAACACCGGACTATAAGCTCTACGAGCTGAGAGAGGATATTAGGATTACTACTTGACAAGATCAAGGAAGTCTTCCCCCTAAATTGTGATTGGCAGGAAGTCTTAGCCATGCGGCAATCAAAGGAATCAGATCCAAGTATAGTAACCAAGTTTGGTTGCAACAGAGAAAGGGAAACAGGAACCATAACTGAGATTAAGGATGCTCGAATATTTTGCAAGTACAAGAAAGGCTTCCAGTTATTGGAAGAGAAGTTGACCACGACTACAGTTCTAACCCCTCTTGAGAGACTAGAGGGTTAGGGTATTATTGTAACACGTTGGGTGTTGGGCTAGGTTGTGTGCTGACGCAACACGATAAGGTTAGAGCTTATGTTTCCCGGCGGTTAGGGAAGCAAGAAAGGAATTACGTTACTCACGATTTAGAGTCGGCGGCAGTTAATCGTACCTTGAAGATTTGGAGGCAATTTCCTTATATAGATTTTATGTGGATATTTGCGTAGACCACAAGAAACTCCGGTATATCTTCAGACTGAGGCAGCTGAATTTGCGACAGAGACGGTGGTTAGGGTTACTCAAGGATTGTGATATTGATATCCTATACCACCCAGGGAAGGCCAATGTAGTTGCAGATGCCCTAGTCGCAGATCGATGGGTAGTCTGTCGGGGGTGCAGCCAGGGGAGAAGGATATGGTCCGCGAGTTACATCAGCTAGCGAGCCTTGGGGTTCGATTGGTTGATTCTGATAGTGATGGAATTCGGGTTCGAGAGGTTGTCGAGTCTTCCATCGTCGGGGAGGTGAAGAGGCGACAGTATGAGGATCCGGTTATGGTACGGTATCGAGATGCTGCCCTTCAGAGAGAGAAGAGTCTATATGAGGTAGCGCCTGATGGGGTGCTAAGGTTTGAGGGCCGATTGTGTGTTCCCGATGTGACAGGACTTCGTCAGCAGATTTTGGGGAAGGCACACAGTGCTCGTTATTCTATTCACCCGGGGTCGACTAAGATGTACCATGACCTCAGGTGTGTGTATTGGTGGGATGGCCTGAAGAGGGACGTGGCAGGTTTTGTTGCCCAGTGTCCTAATTGTCAGCAGGTTAAGGTTGAGCACCAGAAGCCCGGTGGGCTATTACAGGCTATTGATATTCCGATGTGGAAGTGGGAGGTGGTCAACATGGACTTTATTACAGGGTTACCTCGCACCCAGAGGAGACATGATTCCATTTGGGTTATTGTTGACAGGCTGACGAAATCAGCCCACTTTCTTCCAGTCAGGACGACGTTTTCAGCCGAGGACTATGCCAGATTATATATTAGAGAGATTGTGAGATTGCACAGAGTCCCGGTGTCGATTATATCGAGATAGAGGAGAGCCCCACGCTAACTTCGGAGGTCTTTCCGAAGGGATTAGGGACACAGTGAGTCTCAAAGACGGCGTTTCATCCTCGACGGACGGACGACAGCCGAGCGCACTATCCGTGCACTCGAGGATATGTCATGGCTTGTGTTATTGATTTCGGGTAGGGAGGATCATTTACCTCTTGTGGAGTTTGCTTATAACAAACCTATCATTCTAGTGTTCGGATGGCGCCTTATGAGGCCTTATACGGAGGAAGTGCAGTCACCGATAGGTTGGTTTGAAGTGGGAGAAGTGCGATTAATCGGGCCGATTTGGTTCAAGCGGTGGATAAGGTGAAGCTTGTCCAGAGCGGTTATTGCAGCCAGTCGGCGTAAATCATATGCAGATCATCGGCGTCGACACTTAGAGTTTGAGGTTAATGATTGGGTCTTTCGAAAGTGTCACCCACGGCGGTGTGATGAGATTTGGGAGGAAAGGGAAACTCAAGGTACATTGGGTCGACGATTGTCCAAGAGTGGGCAAGGTTGCCTATGAGTTGGATCTGCCGTCCGATCTTGAGGCGGTACATCCAGTTTTTCACGCGTCTATGTTACGGAAATGCATTGGAGATCCGTCTAGAGTGCACCCGATTCAGGATATCCAGGTGACAGAGGAGTTGTCGTATGAGGAGAGTCCCATAGCGATACTCGATCGTCAAGTTAGACGACTCCGGACGAAGGAGGTGGCTTCCGTCAAGGTTTTATGGCGGAACGAGAACAGATAGGAGATGACGTGGGAAGCGGAGGATGATATGATGAAGAAATACCCACACTTATTCCCTATACCTCCAGGTAACCCCCCTTTCCTACTGATTGGTGTTAATTTAGTTGATTATGCTTGAGTAATGTTGTGGCTCGGGGAGCATTCTTATTTGCAAAGGAATAGTTAAGAAGATATGTTTATATTGTGTTTTGTGTAAGGCTAGAAGGAACACGAATGTTTCTAAGGGGGGGAGAATGTTATACCCCGTGGTTCGGCCGCGCGTGGCGAGAAATTAGAGAAAACACGTTCGTGGCTCAGGCCGCGGGCGCGAGGCGCGCGCCAAGGCGCGGTAGTGAGAGCTGAAGTTCAGCGCCGCGGCACCGGAAGCGGTCGCGGCCGAAAGAGCCGGCGGTCCGCAGAGTCAGCTGCGGCGCCGAAGCAGGCGACGCGAGGCGGGAAATTTGGGCGAAAAACTTAGAAAGTCTGATTTTTGTTTTAAAAGAGGCCATGGGAGGGTGACAGTTGTCCCCATCCGATTGCTACATGCATTATATTGACCAAGACTTGGTCATTTCTTTCAACTTTTCATCTTTACACTCCATCTCTCTAAGTTAAAAGCTCATCCTTCTCTCTAAATTCCCAAGAGGAATTCTAGCCTAAGGGAAAAATCTGAAAAGTGTAATAGGAAGGAAAGGTTATTACAAGCTTGTGAAGACTATTGTGGTGGTGTTCTTGGAGAAAAAGGCTAGCAAGGTGTTGGAATAAGTTTGGCTAAAACTTAAGGTAACATTTCTTCTCTTGTAGTTGGTATTGGGTGTTGCATGTTTAATAGGAAGAACTTGTAGTTGGAAAAAATGCACTTAGAGTAGTTGCATGTAAGAAATGGGGTTTGATTATGAAAGAATTGGTTAGGGGGATATTATGAGCATGTTGTTGCCTAAATACTACATTAGACTTGTTGGGTTAGTTGTTGTAACTTGTGGGTTGAATTTTACACACCAAAGTTTAGGTGTGTAATCCCCCTTGGTGTTGGTTGGTTGTTGAGCCTTAAACATGGCATTTGAGCGTTAAAAATCGACCTTGGAAAAGGTGGCAAAGTATGTAGAAACAAAGGAAACGCTGCCCAATTTTCCGTAGGAAATTGGTGACTTTAACTTGGAAAAATTCTGCATTATAACTAGAGCTTGATAAACGTATTATGGTCATTTTAGGTTGACATACTACGCGGTAAATCGACTTAGCTTGTGGATTGACCAAGAGGTATGTGGAGCTTTCCTATCTCTTGAGCATGATTAGTTGTACCTATGTAGTACGGTAGACGTACAAGATTTGAAAATCTTCGTTTGTTATAAGTATTTGATACTTGCTTCGTTTTAAAAGAAAAGTATAAAAAAATCCCTTGGACTTAAGGGAATGTGTTTTACTATTGTTTAACTCTAATGTAACGGCTTTATGGGGAGTTGGTTATATTAGTTTGTGAAAGTTTAATGGAGAAAGGTTTTGATGATTTGAACTTGTGGAAGGAAAATGGTTCTAAGGCATGAATTGCCTAAGGTTTTACAAGAAATGAAGTCACTTAATTTAGAAGCTTGAGATAGTTTTAAAAGGAAATGTGACTTGTTTTGAAAAGGAATTGTAACTTGATGCTATGATGATTAGTATCTTGGAATTTTTGTATAAAAAGGAGTTATTTCTTAAAAGGTTAGAAGTACATGGTACTTGGGTTAAATTCCCGGATTTTCTATTAAAAGACATGTTGGTGCCTTAGGTATACTAAAATAAGAGAGGATATATTAATAATGTTAATAAGAAGTTAGGGTATTTTCTTAACTTGCTTATGTTATGATATGATAGGCCGGTAGTGCTTATGTTATGATATGATAGGCCGGTAGTGCTTATGTATGTATGATAGCCGGATGAGCTATGTTATATATATTATTACGGGTAAACCCCGGGTTATTCTTGTTATTTCCTTTGGACATACTGACACGATGGGTGGCCCACGGGTATGCTCCAATAGGATGGTTTACTATTTATGCCATGGATTTGCTACCCATGACGCGAGTGCGCGCTTGTACTCATGCGGATCCGACCATAGGATCCATGCGGGTGAAATAGTCCCACGCGAGTACGCTGATGGTTCATGCGGATCCACAGGATCCATGCGGGTGAAATAGTCCCACGCGGGTGAAACAGATCCCACGACGAGGCGGATGACTCACGCGGGTCCACAGGACCTATGCGGGTGAAATAGTCCCGTGAGTAGGATTGCTTAATGATACTACAGGCGAGGTACCTGCTTTGATCATGAGCTTCCTATTTTTACGCGATATATATATACATTTGTTACTCTCATTGTTAGTAAGGCATGCAAAGGTAAACCGATTTTCGCCTATAACTCCAAATTTATATTTTGACTTATGATATTATTACGATTTTCCGCCGCATATTTGGTACATGTTATCGACCTCCTTGGGGCTGCGTTCATGCCGCAGGTTGAGGTTCATAGCTTGCTGATCCGCACTCTTAGGATCACGGTTCGGTTCTCGGAAGGCTCCATTTCTCCGGAGGCCTCGTCTTTTGGTACGATTCCCTGAGGTTGTAGACTTTTGTACATTCAGGAGGTATGGCGGGGCCCTGTCCCGTCATAGTATTATACCTTCTTAGAGGCTTGTAGTCCTGTCATGAATTGGGGCGTAAGGATGTAACTGTTTGGTTTATGTACTTTTGGGTTAGCCATTTTGGGCTAGACTATTCTATATCTTAATGGTTGTTTATCTTGAGTTTACATTCCACTGGTTTTCTCTGATGTTGTGTCACTAGGGTGCCCGGGTTAAGGCACCGGTCACGGTCCGGTTCGGTCGTGACAGAGGACTATCGTGAGTACATTTTGAGTTTGACTCCTTGGCCGATATGCACACACCATCGTGAAGCATACGGCGCATGTGGTTCATAGATACGTTATGGGCTAGACCGTCACACGACATCGCTGCTTAGGAGTGGCTCTTCACGTGGATGGATATTGCCGTGGATGCAGCATACGCATGCGGATCGAGGATGAGAGAGCGGATCGCTTAGATTTGGGCCAGCCAAGAGGCCAAGACAATGTTCTCGTGGCGATTTCGAGGCGGGCAAATTTCAAGAAGCAGACTAGGTCTACCTTCCACCAAAGACAGAGTGCTCCTTCACGCTTTTCCGGCAGAGGTCCGATCGCCAGGTTATTCGCGAGCAGTCGTGGCTCCAGGACGTCGAGTTTTCGTGAGGCAGACCAAGACTAATCGAGACCACCTACCTCTCGGTGCGTTCGATGCGGTAGGTCTCATCCGGGCGAGTGCCGTATGGGTTCGAGATCATGTTACTCTTGTACGCAGGCCATCCGAAGAAGGATTGTCCGCCCCAGGCGGCGGAGCATTACGGTTCAGCCGACGGTTCTTTCGGATCTTCATCTTCGATGGTTAGACGCCCGAGGCGTGGTACTTATGGCCGGAAAGCCGCTGGCAGAGGTCGTGGTAGGGGTTCCAGTTCTAGCGGTCCTCAGAACCGCATATACGCTATGTCCAGTCGACAGGACCAGGAGGCGTCGCCAGATGTCGTCACAGGTACATTATTGGTTTCTTGCTGTGATGTATATGCTTTGATAGATCCAGGTTCTACCTTGTCCTACATATCTCCTCATATTTCCAGTAGAATAGGGATAGAGCCCGATTCCATAAGACCTTTTGAGGTGGCTACGCCAGTAGGTGATTCAGTGGTAGCTGAGCGAGTGTATAAGGCTTGTCCTGTGACTATAGATAGCCGTCAGACTCTAGCCGACTTGATAGAGTTGGGTATGACAGACTTTGATGTGATTATGGGTATGGATTGGCTAGCAACTTGCTATGCCAACGTGGACTTTAGAGAGAGATTAGTTCGGTTCCAGTTTCCCGGCGAGCCGGTTATCGAGTGGAAGGGGAATACTGCATCGCCGAGGGGTAAGTTTATTTCTTACCTCAAGGCTAGAAAGATGGTGTGGAAAGGGTACATCTATCATATGGTTCGGGTATTCGACACTGAGGCCGAGGTACCGGACCTTCAGTCAGTTCCGGTCGTTAGAGAGTTTCCAGACGTATTCCCAGATGAGCTTCCGGGTATCCCTCCTGAAAGGGAGATTGAGTTTTGCATTGACTTGGCGCCAGATACTCGACCGATATCTATTCCACCATACCGGATGGCACCTGCCGAGCTGAAGGAGTTGAAGGACCGTGAAAGATTTCTTGAGAAAGGCTTTATTAGGCCAAGTGTTTCTCCTGGGAGCACCGGTGTTATTTGTAAAGAAGAAGGATGGACGCTGCGTATGTGTATTGATTACTGCACCAACAAGGTAACTATCAAGAAGATATCCTCCCGTGATTGACGATTTGTTTGACCAGTTGCAGGGTGCAAAGTGTTTTTCCAAGATAGACCTGCGGTCTGGTTATCATCAGGTGCGAGTTAGAGAGATAGATATCCCAAAGATCGCATTCAGACCTTATGGGCACTATGAGTTGAGTGATGTTTTTCGGGTTGACCAACGCCCGAAGATTCATGGATTTGATGAATAGGGTGTTCAGGTCATTATTCGATATGTTCGTTATAGTGTTCATTGATGATATCTTGGTGTATTCGCGCACAGAGCAGGAGCATACAGATCATTTGAGGACGGTTTTGAGAGTCCTCCGAGACCGCAACAGACGCCAAGTTCTCGGTCGCGAAGTTCCGTCGACGCCGGCTTTCTTAGGGCATGTTATCGGGCCGATCAGATTCGGTTGATACAGATAAGATTGAAGCAGTCAAGACTTGGCCCAGTCCCACTACACCGACGGAGGTGCGCAACTTTTTGGGTCTTGCAGGTTATTATCGGAGGTTTGTAGAGAAGTTTGCTTCTATTTCAACACCTTTGACTAAGCTGACTCGTATGCGGCTATGTTCCGTGGACGGATACTTGTGAGGAAAGTTTCGATTCTTTGAAGGAGAAGTTGACGACCGCCCCAGTTCTTACTCTTCCAGAGGGCTTAAATGGATATGTGGTTTATTGTGACGCATCGTGTGTCGGCTCAGCGCTTGACGCAAAGACTACAGCGAGTTATAGCTTATGCATCTCGACAGCTTAGGAAGCATGAGAAGAACTATCCCACGCATGACTTGGAGTTGGCAGCGGTGATTCATGCCTTAAAGATCTGGAGGCATTATTTATATGGAGTTCATGTGGACATTTACACAGACCACAAGAGTCTCCAGTACATCTTCAGCCAGAGGGAGCTGAACTTGCGGCAGAGACGGTGGTTGGAGCTACTTAAGGATTACGATGTTGATATTCTATACCACCCAGGGAAGGCCAATGTGGTTGCAGATGCCCTTAGTCGCAGGTCGATGGGTAGTCTGTCTGATGTTCAGCCAGAGAAGAGGGATATGGTCCGAGAGTTACATCAGCTAGCGAGCCTTGGGGTTCGTTTGGTTGATTCTGGTAGTGATGGAGTTCGGATTCGAGAGGTTGCCGAGTCTTCTATCGTCGAGGAGGTGAAGAGGCGACAGTATGAGGATCCGATTTTGGTACGGTACCGAGATGCCGCTGTTCAGAAAGAGAGGAGTCTATTTGAGGTAGCGCCTGATGGGGTGCTAAGATTCGAGGGCCGGTTGTGTGTTCCCGATGTGACAGGACTTCGTCAGCAGATTTTGGGGGAGGCACACAGTGCTCGTTATTCTATTCATCCGGGGTCGACTAAGATGTACCATGACCTCAGATGCGTATATTGGTGGGATGGCCTAAAGAGGACGCCATGGAGTTCGTGGCACGCGTGCGAATTGTCGAGTTAAGATTGAGCACGAAGCCCGGTGGTCATTGCGAGCTATTGATATTCGACTTGGAAGGAGGTGATAAATATGGATTTTATTACGGGCTACCTACCACTCGGAGGAAGCATGATTCCATTTGGGTGATTGTCGACAGTCGACGAAATCACCCATTTTCTTCCGATGTAACGACGTTTCACCGAGGACTATGCGGATTATATATTAGAGAGATTGTGAGACCGCACGAGTCCCGTGTCGATTATATCGAGATAGAGGAGCCCGGTTCTCGGCTAACTTCGGAGGTCTTTTGAAGGGATTAGGGACACAGTGAGTCTCAACTCTCGACGGCGTTTCACCCTCGTGATCGACGGACAGGCCGAGCGCACTATCCGCATACACTTGAGGATATCTTGCGGGCTTGTGTTATTGATTTCGTGGTAGCCGGGAGGATCATTTACCTCTTGGAGTTTGCTTATAACAATAGCTACCATTCCAAAGATTCGATGGCGCTTATGAGGCCTTATACGAGGAAGTGCAGTCACCGATAGCTGGTTCGAGTGGGAGAAGTTGATTAGTCGGGCCGACTTAGTTCAGCAGCGATGGATAAGGTGAAGCTTATTCAGGAGCGATTGTTGGCACTCGAGTCGCAAAAGTCGACGCAGATCACCGTCGACACTTGGAATTCGAGATAGATGATTGGGTTTTTCTAAAAGTATCACCCATGGCGGCGTGATGAGATTTGGAAAGAAGGAAACTTAGCCCAAGGTACATTGGGCGTATCGATTGTCCGTAGGTAGGCAAGGTTGCTATGAGTTAGATCTTCCGTCCGATTTGGAGGCGGTGCATCGATTTTTCATGTGTCTATGTTGCGGAAATGTATTGAGATCCATCTAGAGTGCACCGGTTCAGGATGTCCAAGTGATGAGGAGTTATCGTATGAGAGTCCCATAGCGATACTCGATCGTCAGGTTAGGCGACTTCGAACGAAAGATGTGGCTTCCGTCAAGGTGCTATGGCGGAACGAAAACAGGGAGGAAATGACATGGGAAGCAGAGGACGATATGATGAAGAAGTATCCTCACTTATTCCCTATACCTCCAGGTAACCTACTTTCCTGCTTGTTAGTTTTGATTTAGTAATTTCGCTTAAGTCTGTTGTGGCTCGTGGAGCTTCCTTATTTTTTTTGCAAAAGAGTAGTTGAGAGGGTCTATGTCGATAATATGATTTGAGTAAGCCTAGAAGGAACATTCGGGACGAATGTTTCTAAGGGGGGGAGAATGTTATACCCCGTAGTTCTGACCCTACGTATGAGAGCATTTAAAGCATGTAAGACTTAAAATTTTCAAAGGATAGGTTGACGGATTATTCCGGACGGGTTTTAGTCAACTTTGAGGCGGGTTATGACCCGATTCATTGAGAGTTCCTAAGTATTTTAAAGTCCTAGGGCGTAGTTCGTTGAGTCTAGATTCCAACGCAACCAACCGTTCGTCGATAGGGCGTCGGAGTAGAAAGTTATGAGAGTTACAAGTTCAGCGCGCAGTCGGGCAGAAATGCGTTTCAGGCAAAGGCGACAGGGCCGCGGCGCCGGATGCAGGGCCGCGGCGCCTAAAGTACTGAGGGGTCGCTGAAGTTTCAGCGCCGCGGCGCCAGGACAGCAGGGCCGCGGCGCCGAAAGTCCAGAGAGCCGGCGGAGGTTTCAGCGCCGCGGCGCCGAGGCGGGATTTTTGGGCGGAAAAACTTAGAAAAGTCAGATTTTTCTTTTAAAAGACCTTGGGAGGGTGACAAGTGTCCCCCCCCCCCCATCTGATTTCTTGCATGCAATATATTGACCAAGTCTTGAAGACTTGGTCATCTTCTAATTTCCCTCTCTCTCTAAAGCTTTAGCTCTCCCTTCTCTCTAAGTTTCCAAGAGGAATTCTAAGCCTAAAGAAAATCTGAAAAGTGTGATAGGAAGGAAAGGTTATTACAAGCTTGTGAAGACTATTGTGGTGATATTCTTGGAGTAGAGGCTAGCAATTGTTGGAATAAATTGGCTAAAAGCTCTAAGGTAACCATTCTTCTTTTATTGATGGTATTTGGTATTGCATGTTGAGTAGGAAGAACTTTTAGTTGGAAATAAGGCCCTTAGATGGATTGCATGTGAGAAAATGTGGTTGGGATATGAAAGGATTGGCTAAAAGAACAAGTGAGCATGTTGTAGCCTAAAAACTACCTTAAACTTGTTAAAATGAATTATTGTACCTTGTGTGGAATTAGTTTGGGTGTGTAATCCCTTGCATTGTTGGATTGTTGAGCCTTGAATGAGGCATTTGGGTGATAAATTCGGCCTTGAGAAAGGTGGCAAAGTATGTAGAAACAAAGGAAATGCTGCCCAATTTTCCGTAGAATTTAGTGGCTTTGAGTTAGATTATTCTACATTGAAATTAGAGGTTAATGAACATATCATGGTTATTATAGGTTGAAATATTACTTGTAGTTGGGCCTAGCAAGTGGATTGACTAAAGAGGTATGTGAAGTTTTCCTATCTCTTGAGCATGAATAGATTAAACTATGTAGTACGGTAGACGTACAAGATTTGGTATTCTTACTCATTTTAAGCATATAATGACTTGTTTCATTTTAAGAATGTATAATTACTTAGTTAAGGGAAAAGTATGATTTTACTAAAGCATAAGAGTTAATATAACAACTTTATGGGAAGTTGGTTTATTAGCTTCATAAAAGGTTAATGAGAAGAGATTTACTCTAAATAAGATAAGTATATGGGGAGGCAAATTGATTTTAAGGTATCAATTGCCCAAAGGTTTTTATGTATAAAGAAGAGTCATTTTCAAAAGAGTTGAAGTATGTAGTACTTGGGTTAAACTCCCGGTGTCCTTTTACTATAGATATGGTTAAGTGCCTTAAGTAAACTAAAATGAGAGGTATATGAACAAGACTAATAAGAAGTTATAAGTTTTCTTAACTTATTTATGATTATGATATGATGACATTTGAGCTAGGGTAAGAGAGTATATCCGGCGGGCAAGCCCCAAGATCGTTATACCACCTTCTTCGTGGTAAGAGTATGTCCGGCGGGCAAGCCCCAAGATCGCCATACCACCTTCTCCGCAAAGAGTATATCCGAGGGGCAGATCCAAGATCGTTATACCATCCGCACCAAAGATAAGAGTATATCCGGCGGACAAGCCCCAAGATCGTTATACCATCCGCTCCAGCAGAAGAGTATATCTGAGGTACAGGCCCCAAGATCGTTATACCATCTGCTTCAGGGTAAGAGTATATCTGAGGGGAAAGTCCCCAAGATCGTTATACCACCTATTCCGTGGATTTGCTACCCATGATGCGAGGAATACCTCATGCGAGTCCCATGGGCTTACGCGGTGAAATAGTCCCATGCCGGCTGGTACACCGATGCGGTGAGTACCTCACGCGGTCCACGGACCCATGCGGGTGAAATAGTCCAAGGAGTAGGATGGTTTTATTGATACTACGGGCGAGGTACCCTGTTTTGATCATGAGCCTCCTACTTTATGCAGTATTATACATATATACTTGTCACTCTCATTGTTAGTAAGGCACAGTAAAAGGTATTTTATCGTCTTTCATGACTCCAGCTTGCTTTTAGACTTATGATATCATATTACAGTATTTTTCCCAGCTTTACGTACTTGGTACATATTGTAGATCGACCCCTTCCCGGGGCTACATTCACGCCGCAGTGGTAAGTAGCATTGAGGATCCTCGTTCTTAGGATCACTATTCCGGTGTCAGAAGCTCCATTCCTCCGGAAGCTTATTTATTGGTACGGATATTTCCCTGATGCTATAGGTATTTTGTACATTCAGGGGTATGGCGGGGCCCTGTCCCGCCACAGTTGTTATCTTTAGAGGTCTGTGGCCACCTATGTGTTTTGGGCTATAAGAACCAGTTGTTTTATAAATACATTGGTTAAGTATGTTTATGGAAGGCCTTCTACCGCCGATATGTATTACCCTTTTTATGATGTTATGTGTTGTGTTATGTTCCGCTGCTATTCTCTGACATATACCTGACAGGGTACCCCAGTAGGGTACTAGTCGCGGCCCCGGGGTCGGGTCGTGACATTGTTGACATCCAATTTTGACCCTCCCGTCCAGTCATTAACTATAAAATTACACTAATTTTCCAAAAATATCTTAGCAATTTTATAATAATAAAATGCAACAATAAAACATTAATACACGCATAAATAAGCAATTTAATAATGGCGCCGCATTTTACGTAGAGTATTAAGCACAACTTGAGTCTCACGTCCGCACTCGTCATTTTTAAACAAGCAATTTCATTAATATTATTTGCAATTTAAATTAATTTTAATCTAATACATGCGTTTTAATAATAGCGTCGCATTTAGAAAAGTATTAAGCAGTCCTTAAATATCATATCTGCATTTAGCATTTAAATAATTTAATAATTTAATCTAAACCCCATTTAACATCGCAAAATACACATAATAAATAAGATTTTAATAACGGCATCGCATTATAAAATATTAAGCACTAGTTAAATAGCACACCCACATTTACTAATTTAATTTACCACTAATTAATTAATAATACACTACCCAAATTAAAACACCTAAAAAACTAATACATAATTAAATAATTATCAGCCCACTAGCTACCCAACCTGCGTCGCCTAACCCACACCCGCAGCCCCGGTTCTCCCAACCCCTTTATTTCATTCCACCCACGCTTCACCTTCACAAAAAATGCAAACCCTAAAAAATCTCCTTCATCCCTAGCCGACACCCCCACTGCTTTCGCCGGATTTCCAGACGGAAAATACGGCAATCCTTCATCTCCCTCATCCCGTCAATCCCGGCGAATCTACACTCCGCCACCTCATTTCCCTTACCCACTCATGCACATAACCAAATCGTTCCAAATCAAACCCAAATCTCACTAAATCGCCGCGAAATTAGTCCTTACCATAACCAAATCAGTCCATAAAAATCATCCTAATAAACACAGAACTGCAAGACAATCGTCCAAGAATCATACCCGAATTCGCATAAAAGGGTTTACCTAACTTGGAACCCAAAATTGAGACTATATAAACTAATCTTCATACATGTAAAAGGGACGGCTTTTGGGGACAGTCTAAAAATGATTCTCTTACACAGGAAAAGACAGAGGTCGAGCACCGCTTTCACCTTTAAGAATACCTTTCTTTACCATCCGAAAATTAGAAGGCTAAGGCAAGAACATAAATTCGAACCCTTTCGTCTTCCTCGTAAGAATCCGTCACGAACCAGTGAGTATTCTCAAAGCAAAAGCTTCATTCTCTTTTTATTGCATCGCAACAAAACTCTGAGTGGATCGACGCTTGATACGCTGCCTCGATTCGCTGCCCGGAGAAGGTAAAATCAAAACCCCTTTGAATTTTGCTCCCGTTATTTGAATCCGTGCGCGTCCTGTCATATATGTATTGGCTATACTTGTTAGTATTGTTTCACATGTCAAATCTGCTTTACTTGGCTGATTCATGTTTGGGTTATTAATATCGACTAGATCATATCTAAAATAGTAAGCTATACATATTGTTTAGTTTCGAGTTATGTTGGAATCTGTTGTACTGTCTTAATATGTTTAAGGTCATGTGGTGTTTGTTCGTCGAGATCGCAATCTGCGTCGTTAATCATCTCTTGTGATAATCTGAAGTTTTCATTTTATTTATCTTTGTGTGGAATATATGCTTCATGGATCTGTTGTGTGTAAGATGAGTAATATGCATATTAGGTTGGTTTAAGTACAGTATGTAGTGTAAGATGGTCCACTGTGTCGTGGTTCTTGAACTGATTAGGCATAACTGTGTTTTACCAGTTATGGCTACTGCCCCTGACATACCACTACCGTGGTGCTGCCCTGTTATATGTATCCATACCTTGTCCTTCCAGCTCCAAATCAGAATTCAATTCTATAGTCGCAGGAACTATTGACTTAAGCCTTTTAACAATTGGCGTGCATATTTGACCGAATTCCCATTTATTTAGCATGTCTACTGAAACCAGCCTGTGTCATGTTAGCCATAAGTCCATATTTGCATACACCCAGTTGTAATCTTGTTTTCATGCAAACATGTATAGATTTGGTTTAACATTGAGGCTGTCTAAGGGTCTGAGTAGAAATGATCTGAGTAAGCCCTTTTTGCTGGACAAAATGCCCATATATTTGATTAAATGGATTGTTTACTTACTTGGGTTGTTATCCTGATAAGATACCTCTTTATTGACATGAAAATATTCTGAACCATCATGTATCATATCCATCTGCTAAGGTGTTCAAAATAATAGTTGTATGGACTATTCCGTTTCTTGATAAACCAGTACATATCATGCCTTGTCCATGGCGCTGCTTAAATGATGTCCGCTTTAATATACTATGCTATGTTTACTAATCTGTTTCATGTCCAATTCCATTCCCCGCTTGCATTTTTTATCTTTAGTTTGTAATTCTATGTAATGAGCATATTAGGGATATGATCCAACTTTAAAGGGTATTAAATAAGTAGAATTTTGTAGATGATTTGAGCAGATTTCTCTGGAACTAAGAATTGCCTCTGTCCTCTGTTAAGCCCATATTCATGTCCCTAAATGTAGTTATGATCATCTAGGAGCCTTGCATTGTACTAGGACTGTCCAGCTTAGTATGTTTAAACAAAATCTGAAACCCAACATTTTGTTGATGTTGGCTGCTGCCAATTACCGAGGCCCAGCTTGGGCTGAATAACGTTGGGCCCTTGATCGACTTCTACTATTTTTAGAGATCAACTTAATTAAATGTTAGCTAGACTATGCACATGTTCATTTATATTCTTTTGGAATATTTACTAATCCTTATCTTCTTTTTTACATGGCACGTATCAGAGCGAAAATGAAGAGTTTCATGGCGAGACTCATCACAAGCTACAACAAATGAAGACCCGCATCTATGTGCATTCTCTAGCCGCATCGGAAATTTCAACCCGCCAGCGAATTACATCGCCATTCTTCGAGTCATCCTTATTGATTCCTATTCTGCCCCCATTTATTTGTTGTAATTATTTGTCTAACGCTACATTAATTAGCAGAACACTTAGAATAGTTAGAACTTGAATCAATAAATTAGAAGATAATTGGGTATTAGAAATTTGGCCCTTCCCCTAGTTGCTTATTTAGGATTGTCATGCATGTCGGAATATTTTTTTTATCATTGCAAAGAGAGTAATTAAAAACTAAACTATATTAACAAAGCAAATTCATAAATAACTAACTTTCCCTTTATTTTCCATTGCCAAAAAGAATATTTTAAAAAAAACAACATGAATGCATATTTTGGAACTTTATACTATGCTTTATAAATTATGTCATGCCTACTTACCTAAATGCATTTTTGTCAAAGAAACTGATTCTTGCATTATTACCTTTGCACTATACTATGCAATATATATTTTATCTAATATAGCAAATTTATATGTTCTTTAAGTATCTTATGAACATATATTTTCATCCAAAATTAATTCTACTTTATAAAATCATAAACCTTTTATGTCATCAAAGAACACATTTTTTTCCTTACTTTATATAAAACACTTGCAACATTCTTTTACTTCAAATACTTTTTAAACATGCATTCTTAGCAATAATAATTTTCTAGGTTTGAACGGACAACCGCAAGTTAGCAGATCCTTTAGGGTGCCTAACCCCTTCCCTTTAGGATAATAAAGAACCCTTACCCATAATCTCATTTAGTTTTGCAGTCCAAAGATGGAGTTAATGTTGATTTTAACCTAGTTGACATTTAGGTGTCCTAATTCAACCAAACTAATTAGGTGGCGACTCCACGAACCTTTTTAGCACCCCTTTTTTAGCATTTTAGCACTTTAGCACCTCTTCAGCACCCCTTTTAGCATTCTTTTTTTTTTTTTTTTGCATTTAGCACCTTTTAACATTTATTTTATTTTTCTAACATTTTCCTAAGCAGGGTCCGCTAAAATAATGTCGCGGTCGGAAAAGGGCGTGACAAAAGTTAGTTATGGCAAAATATGTATTTGTAACTAAGCTTAGCATGATAATGAAAACATAAAATGGTTTATTTCATAAGAGTTTAGGAAACTAGGTTAGGAATATCGTCGCGAGTAGTATCCTAGCTATACGAATAATTATGTGAATTAAATGGTTTAGCAATAACTACTAAATAACGCGAGGCAAGTCTAAAGCGATTACCTTAAGCAAATTTCTAATGTCAAACTAGTTTCTAATGGGGCTCAAAGTTTAACTAAGTATACTAATGTTAGTGTAAAGTTAGATAATTAATTACACAAATAAACGGGGCGGGGTAGAAAAATTAAAGAGGATTTGAAGGCACGATGGTGTGTCGTTCCGCCTGTGGTTTGGAATTTCTGATGCGAGGTGGATGCATATAGATATGGATCTTCCATTTGACGTAGCTTATGATGAGTCTCGACATGAGACTTTTCATTTTTTGCTCCGATGCGTTTCATGTAAAAGAAGAAGGATAAGGATTAGTAAATATTCCAACAATATAAATGAACATGTGCATATTCTAGCTAACATTTAATTAAGTTAATCTCTAAAAATAATAGAAGTCGACCAAGGGCCCAATGTTATTCAGCCCAAACTGGTCCTTGGTAACTGGCAGCAACCAACATCAACGAATGTTGGGTTTCAGATTTCTAAAGAGGGCATACACAATCATATTTAGGTCATATTAATTATACTAATACTTTGAAGAATAACCCAGATTTGGCCTTAATAACTATATCGGACCCAAACCACAGTCCTGAGACAAAGAACAACATTTTCTCGCATACTAGACTGTAGCTGATCCTACTATCTGGAAATGGGCACTGTTGAGTGCTTCACATTGTCCCAACACTGTGTCAATACTAAGAGAATGATTTCATTGATGGCCAGTAGCAGTAGGAAACACTAGAGAAATGTCACATTACTTCTGAGACATTCATATGACCCCAAACTAAGAATAAACACATAGACATCAATGCGATGGAGGAGGAAGAGATATGGTGGATATCTTTGTATAAACCCAAGACATGCGGCATGGTCTAAACTTAAGAGATATCATTTGCTATTACGGGTATATTTCGATGGTTAAATGCCAATAAACTTTGGTTAGCATATGTTTCAAGCCCTTTATTCAATTTTAGAAACATACAAGACTTTATCATATAGTATGCATATGCTGCTACATGGAACAGAATGGTAATTCAGCAAGCAAACAGAAACGATAACAGGGCCACTAAATGCTAACACCTCAGGTATGCAGGGTAATTTTCTCAAATAAGTACCTAAACTGATTTTCGATGATAGACCATATCCTAAAAATACCTCACTACATGGAAGCCAATAACTATCTAAGTGAAATCCACTGGGTCGCAACTCGACAAACGTCAAGGAAACAGTATGATCCTCAATATGAATTTAGCTAGAAGAATTATCGCTTTACGGTTGACATCGCATCTAGTGTATAACAATTCTAGAGGATTTAGCAAAACAAGAACATCCGCCCTTCGTTATTATTTACAAATAAGTAAAGGAGATGAAGATATCACTGAAATGCGTAATCGAATCTCGACACCCTTATTACAGTTCTACCCGATATCCGGTACAAAAATAAGAAGACCAAACATTGCATATTTGAGATTGAACTAGCAGTTAGTCATCAAACATCGAATTCATAATATCGTCTGCCATTGTAATTATGCCAGTAAATCAGACTACACATCGATGAATACATTAATCTAAATTACACACAATTAATCACACAATCACACAACAATACAAAGAAATGAACTGAGAAGAATTTTTGGTTTACCTTCTCCGGACAGCGAACTGAGGCAGCGTATCAAGTCGTCGATCCGCTCGGGGTTTTGTTGTGATGCGATTAGAAGAGGAATGAAACTTTACCTGGTTCTTGACTGATATTGCGAAAAGAAATGCTTTCGTTTGAACTTCTGTTCTTGCTACTTCCCTACCGATTTTTAGGATTCTTATTGCTCCTTGCCTGCTAATTTCTCCTTATTTTCGGATGCCTTTAGCCAAGTTTTCTCCCTAAAACTGATGCCTCCTCCCTCTGTCCCCTTGCATGTTTAGAGATTCTGTATTTATAGCTAGGATTTTAGGTTCTAAGTTTGGTAAAGTTCTTAGGGCTGATTTAGTGCTGATTTTATGCGATTCGTGTATTGATTCTACCAGATTCTTTGGTGTAAAATCGATTAAGGTAAGTGTATATTTGGGCTCTGATTCGATATGATTTCGGGCGAGGTTTGCGATTTGGTTAGGGTAAGTTTTTGGAAGATTGTTTTCTCATTCTTAAGCTTTGACATGGTAAGTGTTGATATAGTAGTGATATGGTAGTAACGTGAGGTGATTCGCCGGATTCTCCGGTGAGAATACCGGCTGGAGATGGGTATGCGGTGGACCCTCTCTAGAGCATTTTAGGTTTTTCTTTTATTTCTCCATTAGGGTTATTTGGGAAGATGAGGAAGATAAAGGGGAAGTGGGCCGCGGGTTGGGCTGGGTAAATCGTGTGGGCTGGGTAGTTTTAAAAGGGTGGAGGGGAAGTGGGCCGCGGGTTGGGTTGGGTAAATCGTGTGGGCTGGGTAGTTTTAAAAGGGTGGGCTGATGGTATTATTTAATTAGGTATTAGTTTTTAGGTGTTTTATTAATTAGTGATAAATAAGTGGGGTTTGAATTATTAAATTATCTTAATACAACCTTAGGTGCTTTAGTAGTTTAGCTTGCGGTTTTATTATTACAATAATAAATGTGGGCGTGCTATTTAATTAGTGTTTAATATTTATAATGCGATGTCGTTACTAAAATCTTATTTATTATGCCTACTTTGTTGAATTAAAATTAACTTGATGGGGTTTAAATTGCAAATAATAATTATGAAATTGTCTTGCGTATTAATAAATGCGAATATGCTATTTAACACGACGTCATTGTTAATTATTTATTTTATGTATTTATTTATTTATTTATTTATTTATCATTAAGAATTATTTGAGTTTTAATTAATGGGAAATAGGGCTTAAATTATGAATAATATTCATGAAATTGCTTGTTATTAAAATGACGAATGCGGACGTGAGACTCAAAGTGTGCTTAATAATCTACGTAAAAATGCTATGTCATTATTAAATAGCTTATTTATACATGTATTAATGTTTTTTTTATTGTTGCATTTTATTATTATAAAATTATTAAAAAATTATTTTTGAACTAAAAATTAGTGTAATTTTATAGTTAATGGTTGGACGAGAGGGTCAAAATTGGGTGTCAACATTCTCCATTATATGGCTCATGAATTCAGCCATTATTTGTCTGAATTATTACTCCACATTCATGGCCATTACTTGGTCTTTATTGGCCATTACTTGGCTTTGTGAAAGACCATCTTCTCTACACTATAAAATAGAGTCTTGGGCTCATTTGCAAAGATACTTGACACTCAACAATTCTTTGAAATTGTCTTCCTCTCTTGCAATCACCAACACTCAAAGATCTTTCTTCCAAAGCAAACACTTGAGTTCTCTTTGCTCATTTGTTTGATTGTTGTTTTATCTTGAGAGATAAATTGTCATTACAACCGTTGAAATGATATACGGGGAAATATTATCTTAAGGATAGATCAAGAATTTGGTCGACTCAGCAAGCCCTCTTATTTGATCATTTCCAGCTTTCTTACAATTTGTTGTTGTTATTATATTCTCATTTCCTTTATTTTCACACTTTGTTCCCACAAGCTTAAGATAATATTGGCTATTTCAACAACAACAATATGACTGGACAAGATCAATTCAACCAATCCAACACTGAAAATTCCACTGATGCTCAAGGCAATCTAATTGCCTTCAATCTCACTCCTCAAGGCACTAACGCTGCCTTTAACTCCACTGTTCTTGGCACTACTAGTGTCACCACTGATCATGGCATTCCTAATGCCTTCCAAACCACTGCTTTTGGCACTTCTAGTGCTTCCATTGTTTTTGGCACTTCAAGTGCCTCTACTGTTTTTGGCACAACTAGTGTCAACACTGGTTTTGGTTCAACTAATCCCTCCACTGCTGCTCCGGGAACTTACAGTGTATATGCTTCTGCCCAAGGCATCAATAACATATATGCTCATGTTAGAGGCATTCCCAACGCCTTTGCAACTACTCAAGAGGGAGCCACTGCCCCGACACCCTCTGGTTTTCACCATAAACGTCCTGAAAAGTTCATGGGTGCTCATTTTAAGAGATGACAACAAAAGATGTTGTTCTTCCTGATGGTTATGAGAATGTCACGTTTCCTAACCGAAGATCCTCCACTAGTTGGGGAAGACGTGGACCCTCAATCAAATGATTTGGCGGGAGGGGGACAAGGTAACCATGTCGCTAACGACATGAGGATGGTTTGCGAAGCATGGAAACATAATGATTTCATGTGTAGGAACTATATTCTAAATTGTTTGTCCGATCCTCTCTACACAGTGTACTGCACCCTTGAAACTTCCAAGCTATTATGGGACAAACTTCAGAATAAATACAATACCCAAGATGCGGGTAGCAAGAAGTTCATCATTAGAAAATTCCTGAAATTTTAAATGGTGGATAACAAAAGTGTGTCCTCTCAAGTCCAGGAATTTCAAATGATTCTGCATCACCTGGATTTGGAAGGATTAAAGCCCAACGAACAATTCTTGGTTGGGGCGTTTATCGAGAAGCTGCCTCCCTCGTGGACTGAGTTTATGAACTATCTAAAACACAAAACGAATGAGATGACCTTAGATGAACTTATTGTCAAACTCCAGATTCAGGAGGACAATAAGAAGGCCATGCCTAAGGAGAAACAACCCACTGAGGCTAAGGCGAACCTGACGGAAGTCAAAGGGAACTCAAGCAAGAAGCGGAAGTTCCAGAAAGAAGGTAATCCCCAAACAACTGAAAAGTTCAAGGGAAACTGTAATCATTGTGGTATAGTTGGTCACAAGGCCAAAGACTGCCGCAGGCTCAAACGTGAGAATAAAGAGAAGCCCAAAGGCAATTCCAAGGCTAACATCGTTGAAGACACGCTCATCAACGATATGATCGAGGATTTCTCAGCTGTGGTTCTTGAAGCTAACCTCGTTTAGAATCCGGTGCAATGGTGGCTAGACACGGGTGCTACCCGTCACATTTGTTCCAATAAAGATGTTTTCTCCACATATACACCAGTCACGGATAAGAAGTAGTTCATGGGCAACAATTCTTCTTCAGAGGTGCTGGGGGTAGGAAAGGTGACCCTAAAGATGACGTCCGTAAAGGAGCTAATTCTGAAGGAAGTGATGCATGTCCCAGAAATTCGAAGAAATTTAATTTCTGGACCTTTGTTAGTAAATGCTGGTTTTAGGCTAGTATTAGAGGCTAACAAGTTTGTAAGAATGGAACCTTTATAGGAAGATGCTTCGTCTGTAAAGGCCTCTTTAAGTTCAATGATGCACCTATAATGTCTTCTGTTTCAACTATCAATAAAATTGCACCTTCTACTTACTTGATTGAATTATCTAATTTATGGCATCATAGATTAGGACATGTTAACTATCAATCTATCCAAAGATTGGTAAAGCTAGAATTAATGCCGTCTATCGACATAAACCCTCAACGTAAGTGTGAGGTGTGCGTAGAGGCAAAACTTTCCAAGAGTCCCTTTAGATCCGTCGAAAGGAAAACCGCTCCTCTAGAACTTATACACACTGATATATGTGATTTGAAGTTTGCTCAAACTAGAGGGAGAACAAGTACTTTGTGACTTTCATAGATGATGGCACAAGGTTTTGTTACCTTTACTTACTAAAAAGTAAAGATGAATCCTTTGGAGCATTCAAACGCTACAAAGCAGAAGTGGAGAACCAACTAAGCGGACGGATTAAAACAATCCATAGCGATAGAGGGGGAGAATATGTAGCGCCTTTTGAAGAATTTTATACCCAGTCGGGTATAGTTCATCAAACAACGGCTCCTTACTCACCTCAATCAAACGGTGTGGGTGAACACAAGAACAGAACACTAAAGTAAATGATGAATTCTTTACTCATCAATTCAGGCCTTCCCCAACACTTAGGGGGAGAAGTTGTCCTTACCGCAAATAAGATTATTAATAGAGTCCATACAAAGGTAAGGACAAGACTCTATATGAGTTATGGAAAGGAAAAAACCTACCTATAAGTATTTGAAGGTATGGGGTTGTCTGGTCCAAGGTAAAAGTACCTATGCCAAAGCAGGTCAAAATTGGATCTAAGACTGTGGATTGCGTATTCATTGGATATGCCAATAACAGTAGTGCTTATCACTTCATAGTGTATAAGTCGGATCATCCGGACATTTATAAAGGTACGATCATGGAATCAAGGAATGCATGGTTCTTTGAAGACACGTTTCCATGCAAGGAAATCAACATAACCTCTCGCAAATGAAGTTATGATCAAATCTCTAAGGATCAAGAGGTAGATGACTACCTAGATCCGAACGATTCAGATCTAGTGAATTCTGAAGTAGCTGATTATCCGGAATCCAGTATTTCAGATTCTCAGGACTTAGAAGATTCAGGAATGGAACCAAGGAGAGACAAAAGGGCCCGGAAGGACAAGTCCTTCGGGCCAGATTTTGACGCTTATTTGGTTCAGGATGAACCACGGACAATCGCCGAAGCATTGTGAACTCCAGAAACGCCGCTCTGAATGAAGCTTTAGAAAATGAGATAGAATCCATCCTACGTAACCACACCTGGGAGTTAGCTGAACTTCCCCCGGGACACAAACCGTTGGGTTGTAAGTGGATCCTTAAATGGAAGTGAAAGGCAGATGGATCTATCGATAAGTACAAAGCTAGGTTAGTAGCCAAGGGCTATCACCAAAAGGAGGGCCTTGATTACTTCGATACCTACGCTCCGGTGTCTAGAATGACATCCATACATATGTTCATAGCTATCGCCGCCTTGTGGGATCTTGAAATACATCAAATGGATGTTAAGACTGTCTTCCTAAATGGTGATTTGGAAGAAGAAAAATATATAGATCAACCCGAGGGGTATGTGGTTCCTGGACAAGAGACAAAAGTGTGTCGGCTTGTCAAATGGTTTTATGGGCTGAAACAGGCCCTTAAACAATGACACGAGAAATTTGATAGCACTCTACTATCAAAAGTGTTCGCCATTAATGGAGGTGACAAATGTGTCTACATGAAAGAAAATATCGAATCCTTCGTTATAATATTCCTATATGTAGAAGACCTGTTGATCTCTGGAAGCAGTCCTGGGATAATCCTAGAGACTAAGAACATGTTAAAACAATGTTTTGACATGAAAGATATGGGCATTGCAGATGTCATCTTAGGGATCAAGATCTCTAAGACATCTAATGGACTGGTCTTGTCTCAATCGCACTACATCGAGGATGTACTGAAGAAATTTAATATGTTCGACAGTTCACCAGTATCGACACTATTGGATATAAGTCAAAAGATTTACAAACATATTGGTAAGCCCATACGCCAGGAGCGATATGCGCAGGTGATTGGTAGTCTGATGTATATCACAAACTGCACTCGACCTGATATCGCTCATGCAGTCAATAAATTGGCTAGGTTCACTCGAAATCCAAGTGAGGATCACTGGAAAGCGTTAAACAGGGTACTACGGTTCCTAAAGTTCACGATAAATTTTGGGTTACACTATTCGATGTATCCAGCAGTACTAGAGGGGTACATCGATACAAACTGAATATCTGATAGCAACAACATCAAGTCCACAAGTGGATATATTTTTACAATCGGTAGTGGAGCTGTGTCTTGGAAATCCTCTAGGCAAACTCTTATTGCCTGATCCACGATGGAGACGGAATTTATCGCTTTAGATAAAGCGGGAGAGGAAGCTAAGTGGCTTCATGGTTTTCTAGAGGATGTCCCATGTTGGGATAAACCTGTGTGTTTCGTAATGATTCACTGCGATAGTCAGTCGGCTGTCGGAAGGGCACGAAGTTCAATATACAACGGTAAGTCTCGTCATATTCGACGGAGACATGAATCTGTTAGGCAGTTGATCACCTCAGATATTATTTTCATTGATTACATAAAATTTAAGGAAAATATCGCAGATCCCTTGACGAAGGGAATACCCAAAGACCAGTTGTTCTGCTCGACGAAGGGAATACCCAAAGACCAGTTGTTGTGCTTGTCTAGGGGAATGGACTTAAAACCCAAACAATAAGAACCGATATAGTGGACAGCCAACCTTACAGACTGGAGATCTCAAGAATAAGGTTCAATGGAAAAACTAAACTGTAAAGGTTCCGTAAGAGCTTCGGTGGAAGCAAGAGCACTTTGGATAATGTGTCTTTCTTAAGCAACATAATCCAAGGTCGTTCCCGTGAAAGACAAAAAGTGCTACATGTAAGAGGGGTAAAGGATAAATTTCCAAACCTTTAGTGATCCTCAATAATTGAGGTTAGACTTGGGAATTTTTTAATGATTCCTAACGCTTGTGTAGCGGTATTACAGGATACCTTGTAGAAGACCACCTATTTAAGTGCGAGGACAGGCCGCCTCAAATGAACGCACTTAAGAATCCAAGGGTGTCCACGACCCACGACGGACAAAACACTAGAAAGATTGAGTAGAAAATGTGTTGTGTTGGTACCATTGTCTTGGCATATACTAAACACTGACAGTTCAAGACATTACATTCATCTAGAAGTAAATATGTCCGATGGTATTCTACTATGGAAGGTTCAAAGCTACGTCTACCTCACCAGATGCAACATCGATCCGCCGAGAGATTGCTCGAAAGGCACCATGTGTGTGCGCCAAAATCTCTTCCAAGAGTGGATTGTTTGAAATTTACTAAATGTGAAATAAATTAATCTTATTAATTATGAATCGAACAATTGGGGCCCCGCACGTCGGAAACTTGGTTTTCACACACGTGCACATAAAGTGTCAATGATCGTAATTTCCTTAAGTGGAAGAGATATTGATACGTATACAAATTGTTTGACACATAAAATAATAGTTGGTTATTGGCCAAATAATAATGGTTTCACGTTGGTAAACAAAGGTAAGACATGTGCAATGTGTAAAAGATGAAACGGTTCTGAAAATGCCATGGCGCCGGCGACGCCCGAAACTCTCTGAAGTTTTGACGCCGCAGTGCCAGGCTGCAGGGCCAAGATGCCAACTCTCAGGATTTTTGGTGCCGCGGCGCCAGTCTGCACGGCCACGGCGCTGCGGCCGTTTCAGACCATTGGAAGATGGACGAAAGCTATTTTTTGGGCTGACTTTGGAGCATTAATTCTCCATTATATGGCTCATGAATTCAGCCATTATTTGGCTGAATTATTACTCCACATTCATGGCAATTACTTGGTCTTTATTGGCCATTACTTGGCTATGTGGAAGACCATCTTCTCTACACTATAAAATGGAGCCTTGGGTTCATTTGCAAAGACACTTGACACTCAACAATTCTCTGAAATTGTCTTCCTCTCTTGCAATCACCAACACTCAAAGATCTTTCTTCCAAAGCAAACACTTGAGTTCCCTTTGCTCATTTATTTGATTGTTGTTTTATCTTGGGAGATAAGTTATCATTACAACCGTTGAAAAGATATACGGTGCAATATTATCTTAACGATAGATCAAAAATTTAGTCGACTCAGCAAGCCCTCTTATTTGATAATTTACAGCTTTCTTACAATTTATTGTTGTTGTTATATTCTCATTTCCTTTATTTTCACACTTTGTTCCCACGGGAAAGACTCCTAAATTTGATTTGATTTCAAAACCTAAATTTAGATACATAATTCAAATAAGGTAAGGTATAACAATCAAATTTTAATGGGTCTTTTATTTTCTAAATATTAGAGAATAATATAATATAATTGTTGACACCCAATTTTGACCCATCTTTTAGTCATTTCTTGTAATTTTAAGCATTTTAGGACACAACATTTTAATCACCATTTTTGGCATTTTTATATATTTTTTACCTAACATTCTATGTTGTTTTATTTTTGTAAATTGGCATCATGTTTTTACTTTAATTAGGTATTAAACATTTTCAAATATTATGTTATTATTGTTGCGCGATCATTTTATTTTACTAATTTTGCATCTCTTTAAATAATTAACTGACATCCCGTATTTACTTTTAATCAGGCAATAAATATTTGCTAAATATTGTATTTTATTATTATTGCATCGGCATTTGCATTTTAATAATTTTGCATCTCTTTAAATAATTTTTCTTTAATTAACCCGTTTTGCATTTCATCAAACCAGTCCATGTCCAAGGCACAATCTGGACTACCCAATCCGCCAAAAACCGAAGCCCAAACTTCGGCCCAATCCACCTTTCATCTTTTCCCTCCAATACCCAATACCCAATACCCAACACCCTAAACCTAAATCCCCCACTATAAATAAAACCTTACCCCTCCCCATTTTAAAGCGTGGCACCCGCCTATCTTCCTTAATACTCCCGCCTACCCCTCATTTTCCTCAGCATTTCACAAAATAAACCCTCACTGCCTACCCTCTCTCTTTAAAACCCTTCCCCTCTTCATTTTGCTGCACCCAACATACCCTAGCCGCAACACCCCTCTCTATCTCTTTAAACCCTCAGCCGCCGCCTACCCTCATTTTTCCCTCTCCAGCCGCACAACATAACACCCATCTCCGCCTACCCCTCTCCCTTCTCTCACACCCTCAGTCGCACACCCTTCTCTCCCGTCGCCTCAACTCCACCCCCACTGCTCCCGTCGCCACCATCCGGCGAACCACCACAACCGACACACCACTACCCACTGAACCACCGTCGAAACCACTGCCCCGTCGCCATCGTCGACCCGTTCCCCCTTTTGTGTGTTGGTTTCCGTCTGGACTATTTTTCGTATTTTTTATATCTAACCGGAGTTCTAAAAACTCCGGCGACCTACGTTGGTTATATTTCTTGATATATGTTGTTGGTTTTGGTCAGTGGGCTGATTACTTCTGATTTTTGATATCTTGCATGAGTTCTAAAAGCTCCGGCGACTGTTGTTGGTTTACTTTGTTGGTTATTTGTCGTTGTTGGCCTTTGATTGGACTGATTTTTTGGATAGGGTGTTCTACCGGAGTTCTAAAAATTCCGGCGACCTCTGTCGGTTATATCTTTCAGAATCTGTGTTTGGGTTTTCTGTGGGCTCTTCACATTTTTATACTCGTCGGAGTTCTAAAACTCAGGAGATTTTGGTTGTTTTATTATTGGGATTAGTCGCCTGTTTTATTGTTACTAATTTTCGGATTTTTGTCGCTTCCGCGACGTTCTAAAATTTCGTTGGCTGTTTTGGTGCGTTTCTGGGAGATTTATGTCGCTGTAATTTTTGTCTACTGTTTGTGTTGCTTGGGCTATGGTTTTGGACAATTCTGGACAATTTTGCCCTTTGATTTAAGTACTTACTGATTTAGAACAAATATTGCACTGTTGGTAACTGATTTATAACAGATACTACACTTGGCCGATGAAGGAATCTCCGTCTGATTTCCAAGGCCTCCCCTGTGCAAAAGACGAATTTATTTTTGCTTTATTTATTAATTCTTGCTATTATTTTAAAATTATTTATTCTGTTACTAACACTTTTACTAAGTGTATGCAGCTATCCGGAGATGCATTTCAAAAAGAATGTCTCGGAGTTTTATTTTATGCCGCATTTAATTTTAGCTTTATTATTCTGTATTGCATTTCATTGTAATTGTAAATTATGTAAAAATGCTTAGAATAGGTAGAATAAAAGGCAATAAATAATTAACCTAGGTTTGAACGGATAACCGCAAGTTAGCGGATCTTAAAGGATGCATAACCCCTTCCCTTTAGGATAATAAAGAACCATGATCCAGAATCTCATTAATTTCGTAGACCATTAAATGGAGATTAATTGCAGTATTTTTATTGCAATAAATCAAGTGTCCTAATTCACTTAAATAATTAGGTGGCGACTCCTTAAAATAAATTTAGGAATTATACCATACGTAATACTCCCGTTTCGACCACGGTTAAAATGAGGTGTTACAGTATGGCGACTCCACTGGGGATAATTAGGTTCTTGATCATAGCAAACCTAGGTTTATTATTTCTTGGCTTTATTTTTATTTGTTCTAAATGCCTTAAAATTGTTTGTTTTAATCTTGTATGCTTAACTGTTTTAATTGCTATTTGCGTTTACTGCTTTCCTTAAACTGACATTCCGCTCATATTTCTTCCACTCTGAAAAATCCACATTGTCACACACTACACGCGAGGTGCGCTTGGTGCATCAGCAAAATTCTTTCTTCAAACCCCAAATTTAAGAGAGTTGGCGTTTTGCGCGGAGAATCCGGTCCAACCGGTGGTCGCGTAGCCTTCTCACTCGAGTATTCCGCTCGGGAACCTTGCGTCTAGTAATCCAAATCTTAGAAACTCAGGATAGAGCTATACCACTCTTTTATATTAAGTCATGCATGCATAAACCTTAGGTGGGTTAATCCTTGGTATTAACGCCACAATTAGAAATCCACCAAACTTGTCGACGGGTTTCATAACCCAACAACCCGTTAGCATACTATGTGTAGCGTGACAATGATAGACGGATCCAAGCCTGGTCATGATACACCGAAATTGGAAAAAGTGCACCGTCATTTGGTCGCCATTTCCAAAGAAAACATCAGCTTTAACGCTTGACCTATTTATCATAATCTCGCATATCTGGCGTTTAGGCCGATCTCTGGCATAAGAGAGGTCCCATGCATATTAGGCGCGCACTTGATTTGCGTGTTTTTTGTTTACTATTGTTGTCGCTAGCAATTCATTACATATTATTTAATGCAATAATTACCACTTTAACCCTTGTACATATCATGCTTATAATTCCGGCCACAAGCATTTGCATTTTTGCACTTTTTGTTGTCACATTGCAATCAGGACTTCTACTACGTAAATCGCTCTTGAACAGAACGATTTGGACTTTGTAAAGCATCAACCACCAATCCGGTTGAACCAAGCAGGGGAGTCTTTGACTATATTATCACGCCCTTACATTTTACTATTTTTGTGACTTGCCTACTCTCACCCATTTGTCATATTTTTTGCAGGAAGACCGTCCTCGCAATAGTCGAGGGCGAACAACAAAAAAGGGAAGAAAACAAATCTCTTCAAGAGTGAGCTGGAATTATGTTGACGGAAAGAAGTCAACTTATACCAGATTCAACGAAGCATCACTCTGGGTCCTATATTTTATATCTTTATACATATTTGCAAGTTCAATTGATATGTCTAGTATTGATTACATAATTCTTTATCATGCATTTTACAACATAATCATCCTGAACTATGCATGTCTGATTCTCACCACACGGTGTGATACGTAGGCAACCCATCTAGGGTTCGACATCACCACGTTAAAAAAAAAAGAGATATATTTGGTTCACCCATTCATTGCATTTATCCAATCACGGACATTCATTATTTCATTTCAATCATTCTATCACAGCCATTCATTTTTTCATTACATTCTTTTACTTTGCGTTAGTCATATAGTGAACAATCATTCGTTTTGCACAGCTCTTACTTTTGCATTTCTTTCATGAATAAATTCTTTTTAAATCGCACGTTTTATAACATATCTGAACGAACTACGCACACCTGATTCTCGTCAAAGATGAGATACGTAGGCAGCCCTACTCGGTTTCGGTACCATTTATTCAAAAAATACAAAAATATTTTATTCAAAAAGCATAAAAAAAAACATACAAAAAGAAAGCTCTTTTAAGTATCATTGTTTGATTTGGTTGATACCAACACAGTTAGGGGTGTGCATAGAAAAGAACGAGTAATGATCAGTATGGGTAGACTTCGTGGTAAACCATAGATTCTTTTAGTACCTCTTATTCACCCGTAAATGACATTGTCTTGCATGCTTTCAAGATAAGAACGAAATCAACCTCATCGTTTCATGTGCATTGTGTGGTGAGTTTTAGAATAAATTCAATTGCATTGCATTGTGATCTAGAACTTGGCCCGAATGTTTGTTGAGGCGAAATCCTGAGTAACACTCGGTGTAGGAAATGATCGTAGGCTTTCTTTGATCCGTTTGAGCCTTTTCAGCCTACCAAATAACATTATCCGTAGTACACCCCTTTTGAGCCTAAAGCCTATTCTTTTGACAACCACATATTACACTTATAGCCTTTCTAAGTGCGTACGCACTATCCCTCTCTTGTCCCGACCCGACCTCCTTGAGCGCTTTAGAAATGTGCAAGAGACTGACAAAATCTGCGTCGAAGTTTTCAAAGACAAAAATTGTCAAAGTCCCAAAAGGGAAAAGAAAAACACAAAGGGAGACTTCACAAAAAAAAGAAATCAAAAGCCCCGACATTAAAAAAATAAAAAAATAAAAAGAATTAAAATGAGAGAATAACTTTGGAAAAAGGGGGCTCCGAACGAAAGATTCAAAAAGAAGTCAGTACAAAAACACTGTGACAAAAATAAAGCAGGTTAGCATTAAAGTACACAAATATCAAGCACGGACGTAGTCCAACGCTCGAGGAAGGATTAGTCACTTTTACCCAAATGATATCCATCCCTTTCCCCAAGCCTACATTACAAGCCCGTGACAAGCCCTACATGATCTTATACTGAGGGTTCTCACATTAGTGGATACTTACATGACGGCCAAGCTATGGTATCACAATTGCATGCATTGAACATCCTTTTGAGTGTGAGCGTACTTCTCTAAGCGTTCCAAAATTCAAAACACTGGAATATATGTGAGAAATGGGACTTTCTTTCAGTGAGGCATTTGAAACGTGAGATTACGTTAGTTCGAAACCTTGGCTGCAAGTAAGTGTGTCGATACTTATGTGTCTGAGGTACCATTTGAAACTATAAGAATTACCCAGAAGTCAGTCTTGGTTAGACTGAAAGTGAATAACGGAATTCCTAAGCACAATACTAATTGTTGGTATCAATTGAAGTCAGAACGTGATGCTGTCTTTCAACTTTTCAAAAAAAATGCATATATAAAATTCTCATTTTTTGCATCACGAACTACGTCTTGACCTGATTCCCTCAGCGGGATACGTAGGCAGCCACATTGGCTTCGGTCTCATTTTTTGAAAACTGTACAATCATTTTTGTATCACGAACTACGTCTTGACCTGATTCCCTCACGGATACGTAGCGCCTAAATCGCTTCGGCCACACCATTAGAAATCTTCTCATCGCTCGCGATACAAATGCGTTTGATTATTATGAAAAGAGATATGAGCAATTTCCGCCAGAGTTAAGTCTTGCCCATGCGCCCCGCATAACGAAAACTGGGACAATTTTGGGAAATGCACCATGAAGAGATCATAATAAGGATTCCAAAAGTAATCAGTAATCGCAACATTCAAAGAAGCATTCGCAGATTCAAAGAAGTCCGCACAGATCGTGATCAAGAATCGCAGATTCAAAGAAGCACACAATATTCAACACGTCCGTGCAAGGACGAAATCTCAGCATTTGTAGCATCACATCAATACAACTGCCATCACATTTTACAGGATATTCATATCAGCAAAGGCGGGAGCACAACAAAGCCCATGCGGGTTACAAACGCACATCGTCTATGCAATGACGTTATCTCAACCCAGGCGAGTCACAAAGCAGGTACGTCCATAAAATGACATCATTTCATTGTAAGCCTATGCAACAGCTTCATCTATGTCTCGTCCATACAAGACGATAACGCCCACACAAGGCAACATTTGCATTTCGTCCATACAAGACGATAACGCCCATACAAGGCGTCATTTGCATTTCGTCCATACAAGACGACAACGCCCATACAAGGCGTCATTTGCATTTTGTCCATACAAGACGACAACGCCCAGACAAGGCGTCATTTGCATTTCGTCCATACAAGACGACAACGCCCATACAACGCGTCATTTGTATTTCATCCATACAAGACGATAACGCCCATACAAGGCAACATTTGCATTTCGTCCATACAAGACGATAAACGCCCATACAAGGCGTCATTTGCATTTCTTCCATACAAGACGACAATGCCCACACAAGGCGTCATTTGCATTTCTTCCATACAAGATGACAGCACCCACACAAGGCGTCATTTGCATTTCGTCCATACAAGACGACAACGCCCAGACAAGGCGTCATTTGCATTTCGTCCATACAAGACAACAACGCCCATACAAGGCGTCATTTGCATTTCGTCCATACAAGACGATAACGCTCATACAAGGCAACATTTGCATTTCGTCCATACAAGACGATAACGCCCACACAAGGCGTCATTTGCATTTCGTTCATACAAGACGACAACGCCCACACAAGGTGTCATTTGCATTTCGTCCATACAAGACGACAACGCCCATACAAGACGTCATTGGCATTTCGTCCATACAAGACGATAACGCCCATACAAGGCGTCATTTGCATTTCGTCCATACAAGACGATAACGCCCACACAAGGCGGCATTTGCATTTCGTCCATACAAGACGACAACGCCCATACAAGGCGTCATTTGCATTTCGTCCATACAAGACGATAACGCCCATACAAGGCAACATTTGCATTTCGTCCCTACAAAACGATAACGCCCACACAAGGCGTCATTTGCATTTCGTCCATACAAGACGATAACGCCCATACAAGGCAACATTTGCATTTCATCCATACAAGACGATAACGCTCACACAAGGCGTCATTTGCATTTCGTCCACACAAGACGACAACGCCCAGACAAGGCATCATTTACATTTCGTCCATACAAGACGATAACGCCCATACAAGGCGTCATTTGCATTTCGTCCATACAAGACGACAACGCCCATACAAGGCATCATTTGCATTTCGTCCATACAAGACGATAACGCTCATACAAGGTGTCATTTGCATTTCGTCCATACAAAACGATAACGTTCATACAAGGCGCCATTTGCACTTCGTCCATACAAGACGATAACGTCCATAAAGGCGTCATTTGCATTTCGTCCATACAATACGACAACACCCATACAAGGCGTCATTTGCATTTGGTCCACACCAGACGACAACGCCCACACAAGGCGTCATTTATATTTCATCCATACAAGACGATAACGCCCATACAAGGCGACATTTGCATTCCGCCCATACAAGGCATCATTTGCATTTCGTCAATACAAGACGATGACGTCCATACAAGGCATCATTTGCATTTCGTCCATACAAGATGATAACGCCCATACAAGGCGTCATTTGCATTTCATCCATACAAGACGACAACGCCCATACAAGGCAACATTTGTATTTCATCCATACAAGACGATAACGCCCACACAAGGCGTCATTTGCATTTCGTCCATACAAGATGATAACGCCCATACAAGGCAAAATTTGCATTTCGTCCATACAAGACGATAACGCCCATACAAGGTGTCATTTGCATTTCGTCCATACAAGACGAAAACGCCCATACAAAGCGTCATTTGCATTTCGTCCATACAAGACGACAACGCCCATACAAGGCAATATTTGCATTTCGTCCATACAAGACGACAACGCCCATACAAGGCAACATTTGTATTTCGTCCATACAAGACGATAACGCCCACACAAGGCGTCATTTGCATTTCGTCCACACAAGGCAACATTTGCATTTCGTCCATACAAGACGATAACGCCCACACAAGACGTCATTTGCATTTCGTCCATACAAGACGACAACGCCCATACAAGGCGTCATTTGCATTTCGTCCATACAATTCGACAACGCCCATACAAGGCGTCATTGGCATTTCGTCCATACAAGACGATAACGCCCACACAAGGCAACATTTGTATTTCGTCCATACAAGACGACAACGCCCATACAAGGCAACATTTGCATTTCGTCCATACAAGACGATAACGCCCACACAAGGCGTCATTTGCATTTCGTCCATACAAGACGATAACGCTCATACAAGGCAACATTTGCATTTCGTCCATACAAGAAGACAACTCCCATACAAGGCGTCATTTGCATTTCGTCCATACAAGACGACAACGCTCATACAAGGCGTCATTTGCATTTCGTCCATACAAGACGACAACGCCCATACAAGGCAACATTTGAATTTCGTTCATACAAGACGATAACACCCACACAAGGCGTCATTTGCATTTCGTCCATACAAGACGATAACGCCACACAAGGCGTCATTTGCATTTAGTCCACACAAGGCAACATTTGCATTTCATCCATACAAGACGATAACGCCCACACAAGGCGGCATTTGCATTTCGTCCATACAAGACGACAACGCCCATACAAGACGTCATTTGCATTTCGTCCATACAAGACGACAACGCCCATACAAGGCGTGATTGACATTTCGTCCATAAAAGACGATAACGCCCACACAAGGCAACATTTGCATTTTGTCCATACAAGACGATAATGCCCACACAAGGCGTCATTTGCATTTCGTCCATACAAGATGACAACGCCCATACAAGGCGTCATTTGCATTTCGTCCATACAAGACGACAACGCCCATACAAGGCGTCATTTGCATTTCGTCCATACAAGACGACAACGCCCATACAAGGCGTCATTTTCATTTCGTCCATACAATACGATAACGCCTACACAAGGTGTCATTTGCATTTCGTCCATACAAGACGACAACGCCCACACAAGGCGTCATATGCATCTCGCCTATACAAGACGACGTATTATCACACCACTTCATTACATCTACAAACACCATGTCTTTTCCAGCACCACATCACCTGCAACCCAGTGTCAATCGTACTTCGACACTGGGACAAATTTTGAATTTGCGTCGGCATTGTCTTTAATTTTGCAAAGATCATAGTTCAAAGGTCATCATGATTCGACACTGGGACAATTTTGAATCGGCTCTGAGTGCTTTAATTTTCTAGCATCGCAGCAGCCCAGTGTCATCATAATTCGACACTTGGACAAAATTTTGAATTTGCATCAGCTTTTGTCCATTCTTTTTCTTGATCTTTGTTTAATTCTGACGATGGGAACAAAATTGGCTACAAGTCAACGTCTTTGTCCGAAAACTCTTTCATCGTCTTCGGTCAAAGAGGGACAACTGTTGACACTCAATTTTGACCCATCTTTTAGTCATTTCTTGCAATTTTAAGCATTTTAGGATACAACATTTTAATCACCATTTTTGGCATTTTTATATATTTTTTACCTAACATTCTATGTTGTTTTATTTTTTGTAAATTGACATCATGTTTTTACTTTAATTAGGTATTAAACATTTTCAAATATTATGTTATTATTGTTGCGCGATCATTTTATTTTACTAATTTTGCATCTCTTTAAATAATTAACTGACATCCCGTCTTTACTTTTAATCAGGCATTAAATATTTGCTAAATATTGTATTTTATTATTATTGCATCGGCATTTGCATTTTAATAATTTTGCATCTCTTTAAATAATTTTTCTTTAATTAACCTGTTTTGCATTTCATCAAACCAGTCCATATCCAAGGCACAATCTGGACCAGTCCAATCCGCCAAAAACCGAAGCCCAAACTGAGGCCCAATACACCTTTCATTTTTTCCCTTCAATACCCAATACCCAATACCCAATACCCAAAACCCTAAACCTAATTCTCATACTATAAATAAAACCTTACCCCCCCCCCCCCATTTTAAAACCCTGGGCAGCCGCCCCTATCTTCCTTAATACTCCCGCCTACCCCTCATTTTCCCCCTCAGCAGCCCCCCACAAAATAAACCCCCAGCCGTCTACCCTCTCTCTTTAAAACCCTTCACTTCTTCATTTTGCTGCACCCAACATACCCTAGCCGCAACACCCCTCTCTATCTCTTTAAACCCTCAGCCGCCGCCTACCCTCATTTTTCCCTCTCCAGCCGCACAACATAACACCCATCTCCGCCTACCCCTCTCCCTTCTCTCACACCCTCAGTCGCACACCCTTCTCTCCCGTCGCCTCAACTCCACCCCCACTGCTCCCGTCGCCACCATCCGGTGAACCACCACAACCGACACACCACTACCCACTGAACCACCGTCGAAACCACTTCCCCATCGCCATCGTCGACCCGTTCCCCCTTTTGTGTATTGGTTTCCGTCTGGACTATTTTTCGTATTTTTTATATCTAATCGGAGTTCTAAAAACTCCGGCGACCTACGTTGGTTATATTTCTTGATATATGTTGTTGGTTTTGGTCAGTGGGCTGATTACTTCTGATTTTTGATATCTTGCATGAGTTCTAAAAGCTCCGGCGACTGTTGTTGGTTTATTTTGTTGGTTATCTGTCGTCGTTGGCCTTTGATTGGACTGATTTTTTGGATAGGGTGTTCTACCGGAGTTCTAAAAATTCTGGCGACCTCTGTCGGTTATATCTTTCAGAATCTGTGTTTGGGTTTTCTGTGGGCCCTTCACATTTTTATACTCGTCGGAGTTCTAAAACTCAGGAGATTTCGGTTGTTTTATTATTGGGATTAGTCGCCTGTTTTATTGTTACTAATTTTCGGATTTTCGTCGCTTCCGCGACGTTCTAAAATTATGTTGGCTGTTTTGGTGCGTTTCTGGGAGATCTATGTCGCTGTAATTTTTGTCTACTGTTTGTGTTGCTTGGGCTATGGTTTTGGACAATTCTGGACAATTTTGCCCTTTGATTTAAGTACTTACTGATTTAGAACAAATGTTGCACTGTTGGTAACTGATTTATAACAGATACTACACTTGGCCGATGAAGGAATCTTCGTCTGATTTCCAAGGCCTCCCCTGTGCAAAAGACGGATTTATTTTTTCTTTATTTATTAATTCTTACTATTATTTTAAAATTATTTATTATGTTACTAACACTTTTACTAAGTGTTTATGCAGGTATCCGGAGATGCATTTCAAAAAGAATGTCTCGGAGTTTTATTTTATGCCGCATTTAATTTTAGCTTTATTATTCTGTATTGCATTTCATTGTAATTGTAAATTATGTAAAAATGCTTAGAATAGGTAGAATAAAAGGCAATAAATAATTAACCTAGGTTTGAACGGATAACCGCAAGTTAGCGGATCTTAAAGGATGACTAACCCCTTCCCTTTAGGATAATAAAGAACCCTGATCCAGAATCTCATTAATTTCGTAGACCATTAAATGAAGATTAATTGCAGTATTTTTATTGCAATAAATCAAGTGTCCTAATTCACTTAAATAATTAGTTGGCGACTCCTTAAAATAAATTTAGGAATTATACCATACGTAGTACTCCCGTTTCGACCACGGTTAAAATGGGGTGTTACATTAATAAAATATCAATATGAGGTAAATAGTAAATGACATTTTCTTAGAGCCTTTTAATGAAGGAAAAAAAACTCAATCAACATTTCTAACGCCTTCGTGATTTTAATATATTATAGATATATATATTTAGAATACTTACAATTAATTAAAAAATATAATAAAAATGTATCAGTTATGGCAAAATAATAGGAAAAATAAGAGATTAGGCTCCAATCTTTCACATTTATACCTTATTTTCTCCGCCCCCTCGCCTTTCTCTTACCAAACATACCCAAACCTATAAACTATGAGTAAAAAGGTGTGGTAACAAGGAAATGAGAATTTTATCAACAACAACAAAGAACTTAAATCTGAAAACAAGCAAAGTAGTTGGCTTGCTGAATCGATTTATCCTTAAGATAATATTGGCCTGCATATTCCTTTAACGGTGTGATGACAATTTATCTCCAAAGATAAAATAACAATCAAACAAGTGATCAAATGAGACTCAAGTGTTTGCTAGGAAAGAAAGATCTTTGAGTGTTTGGATATTGCTAGAGAGGAAGACAATTTGCTGGAAATTTTCTGAGTGTGTTCTTGCAAATGAGTCTAACGCCTCATTTTATAGTGTTGAGAAGATGACCCTCCAATTGGCCAAGTAATGACCTTGAATGACCATGTTAATGCCTTGATTATGGAGTTACAATTCAGCCAAATAATGGCTGAATTTATTTGGAAAGTAATGGAGGTTTAATGCCTCAAAACCAACCCAAGAGTCATGTATTTTCATCTACCGTTCGTGACTTCTGGAAGCCAAGCGTCGCGGCCCTCACTAGGGCGCCAGGGCCCTCACTAGAGCGACAGTGCCCTCACTGAGGTGTCGCTGCCCTCACTGGGGCGCTGTGACGCTTCACGTCCACTGAGTTACTAGAATTTGAAATGTCATTTAGAGTCGCGGCCCTTCGGGGAGGCGCTTCACGTCCAGTAAGCTACTGGAACACAAACGACATTTAGAGCTGCGACACTTAAGTTCCAGTAGCTTCTGGAACTGTAAGCGTCAAATTCCAAGACCCAATCCCATCGTAGGCGTCGCGGCCCTTCTCGGCTCCGCAGTGATTCATGACTCGGTTCATCTTTTAACACATTGTACACTTCTTCTTTCATTTACCAACGTGAAACCATTGTCATTTGGCCAATAACCGTCTATTAACTTACGTCTCAAACATTTTTTATACGTACCAATATCTCTTAAATTTATGATCTTTGGTACAACGTGTGCACGTGTGTGGAAACGAAGTTTCTGATGTGCGGGAGCCCCAATTGTTCGAGTCATAATTAATAGAATTAACTTTATTTCACGTTTAATAAATTTCCAACAAAAAGGCCCTCTTGGAAGAGATTTTGGCACACGCACATAGTGTCTCTCTAGCAATCGTCCGGCGGATCGATGTTGCATCTGGATAGGTAGTCGTAGCTTTGAACCTTCCATAGTAGAATACCATCGGACTTATTTACTGTGCGATGAATGCGATGTCTTGAACCATCAGTGTTTAGTATAAGCCAAGACAATGATACCCACACAACACCTTTTTTTTACTCTATCTTTCTTTATGGTTTTGTCCGTTGTGGCCATGGACACATCTTGGTTTCTTAAGTGCGTTCATTTTAGGCGGTCTGTCCTCGCACTTAGATAGGTTCTCTCCTATAAGGTATCCTGTAATACCACACTCCACAAGTGTTAGGAACCATTAAGAGTTTCTCCAACCTAGCCTCAATCATTTGAGGATCATGGAAGGTTTGGAAACTTAACCTTTACCCACTCTGCAGGTAGCGCTCTATGTCTATCACGGGAGCGGCCTTAGATTTATGTTTTCTAAGAAGATATCATAATCTGAAGTGCTCTTGCTTCCACCGAAGCGCTCAACTAAAACTTTACAATTTAGTTTTCTCATTGAACCTTATTTCTGGGATCTTCATTCTGTAAGGTTGGGCGTCCATTATATTGGTTCTTATTGATTGGGTTTTAAGCCCATTCCCCTAGACAGGCAGAACATCTGATCTCTGGGTATGCCCTTCGTCAAGGGATCTGCGATGTTTTTCTTAGATTTTATGTAATCAATGGAAATAATACCCGTGGTGATCAGCTGTCTAACGGTCTTATGTCTCTGTCGAATATGATGAGACTTGTCATTGTACATAGAACTTTGTGCCCTTCCTAGAGTTGACTGACTGTCGCAGCGGATCATTACAGAAGGCACGAGTTTATCCCAACACGGGACATCCTCTAAGAAATCATGAAGCCACTCAGTTCCTCCCCTGCTTTGTCTAAAGCGATAAATTCCGACTCCATCATGGATCGGGCAATACAAGTTTGCTTAGAGGATTTCCAAGAAATATCTCCACCACCAATTGTAAAAATATACCCACGGGTGGACTTGGTGTTTTCTATATCAGATATCCAGTTTGCATTATTGTACCCCTCTAGTACAGCTGGATACCTCGAATAATGTAACACGTAGTTTTGCGTGTATTTTAGGTATCGTAATACCCGAGTCAATGCTTTCCACTGGTCCTCACTCAGATTACGGGTGAACCTAGACAACTTGTTGATTGAATATGCGATATCAGGTCGAATACAGTTTGTGATATACATTAAACTGCAGATCACATGTGCATACCGCTCCTGGAGAATGGGTGCGCCATAATGTTTATCAATCTTTTGATTCACATCTAGTGGTGTCGTTAGTGGCGAACTATTGTACATCCTAAATTTCTTCAGTACATCCTCGATGTAATGAGATTGAAACAAGACCAGTCTGTCAGACGTCTTAGAGATATTGATCCCTAAGATGACATCTGCGATACCCATATCTTTCATATCAAAACATTGTTTTAACATATTCTTAGTCTCTAGGATTATCCTAAGACTGCTCCCAGTGATCAACATGTCGTCTACATAGAGGCATATCATGACGAATGAATCGACATTCCCTTTCATGTAAATACATTTGTCACATTCATTAATGGCGAACCCTTTTGACAGTAGGGTATAATCAAATTTCTCATGCCATTATTTCGGGGCATGTTTAAGCCCGTACAGAGATTTGACAAGCCGACAAACTTTTGTCTCTTGTTCAGGAACCACATACCCCTCGGGTTGGTCTATGTATATTTATTCTTCCAAATTACCATTAAGAAAGGCTGTCTTGACATCCATTTGATGTATTTCAAGATCCCGCAAAGCGGCGATAGCTATGAACATGCGTATGGATGTCATTCTGGACACCGAAGCATAGGTGTCGAAGTAATCAAGACCCTCTTTTTGGCGATAACCCTTGACTACCAACCTAGCCTTGTACTTGTCGATAGATCCATCCGCCTTTAACTTCCGTTTGAGGGTCCACTTACAACCCAAAGGTTTGTGTCTCGGAGAAATATCAACCAACTCGCATATGTGGTTGTACAGGATGGACTCTATCTCAGTCTCTATAGCTTCCTTCCAGAGCGGTGCTTCTGGGGTCGAAAATGCTTCTACAATTATCTATGGTTCGTCCTGAACCAAATAAGCTACATAGTATGGATCGAATGACTTGTCCTTACGGGACCTTTTGTTACGTCTTGGTTCCATCTCTGAATTTTCCACGTCCTGAGAATCTGGAATATTGGATTCCGGATAATCAGCCACTTCTGAATTCACTAGATCTGAACCGTCTGGATCCGGGTAGTCAGCGACTCCTGGATCCTCAGAGGTTTTCTAATAACTTCATTTACGAGAGGTTATGCTGCTTTCCTTCTTAGGAAATGTGTCTTCAAAAAACCACGTTGTTACACCCCGTAAGTTTAAGACGATAGTTAAGAATGCCATTAAGAAAATAAGGCTCGAATATTTGATACAAAGGATGCGATCCCGGAATAAATTGTGGATACAACACATGTGGTATGGACTTAGTGCCGGGTAAATATTATATTACGACATGAATTTTCAGATTTTATTTAAGGATGAATAGGTGGGAGATTGACTTATTAATTGTGGAATTTATTTTACTAGAGGGATTAAATTTAGTAGACAAATTACGAGAGAGGGACTAAGTTTGCAAATATAATAATTAGCCCACTTTAAACCTTATAACCTATCTTCCATTATATTTCATTTCAAGAGAACACTACTCAAAATTCTCCCTCTCCTATCCTTCTCTTTTCTCTCCACAGATTTCTTCTCCATTGATATAGGAAAATTAAAGTACCTTGTTAACCACCATTCCAAGATAAATCCTTTACAATTATAAGCCAAAAAAAGGGAAGAAACGAGAAAATAGTGGGCAGAAATCGGACTGCTGGGCCGGCAAAAATTGAGCAATTTCCAGATTTTTAGACGCCTTTTATGGAAGAAAAATATGCTAGGAAGATGGATTAACATTGTAGAATGTATGCATGTCAATTTGGAGTTGAAAAAGTGAGAAATGAGTTCAAAAACTCGATGAAACAGTGAGAAAAAATTGGGGATTGTTTTGGGCTTCGTTTAAGGTAAAAATTCTCCTTTTCATTAAGTATTTGGAAGATTAATTGATATTGTAGTTAAGGAATAAACTCTTGATAAAGAGAACTTGAAATTTAAGATAATGCATGTGATTGTTGGGTGTTATAGCCGATTTTGGGACTAATTTTACCAATTTTAGAGTTGCGTATTCGATTATTGTGTTGTTAAATTCGTCGTTGCCGTGCATGTTGAAATTGGAAATAAATCTTGATGTTTAGAGTATAGTTGTTTATATGATAGTATTGAACCATGAAATTGGATTTAAAGGAGTTAAGAGAAGAATTGGGAATTATGATTGTTGTGCTTGAATGTGCCGAAATCTGTCCAGAAATCGTGAGCACGGTTATGTTGTGTTAGGGGCTGTTTTTGATAAGTTATAATGATGGAAATATGTTATGAACTTATATATGCGATATGGTAAATCCTACTGAATGTCTTAAAGGAATTAAAGTGTAAAGAGAGTGTTATGTTGCAAACTAGAGGGCTTGCACTTTTGATTGGTGTATTCCATGAAGGTAAGAAGAAAGGATGTATAATGGTGGTATATGTCAATTATATGGACTGTTTTGGCTATTTTCTTAAGTTATGACTTGCTATTGGTATTGTTGGCTTTGGTTGTAAGTTGTGGATGTGCACATAAATAGGGGAAGTGTTACCCAATTTTTTATAGAAAAGAAAGCAAGTTATCATTTAATTATAGCATAAGCTAGTAATGGTAAGGTTAATGAACATGTTACTATTAATATAGGTTGAAGTGCTAGTCAAGACATATTTGGAATATTGAGTTGGCGAGTTCGTCAATAAGGTATGTGAAACTCTTCCTTCTTTCTTTTTTGGCATGATTTATTGAAAGTACGACGGACGTACATGATTTCTACACAGTCTATTTCCTAAAGATGTTAGTCATGAGAAATGCCTATGATTTTTAGTAGAGAGTTTATTATAATGATTTCATTGAGAGTCAAAGTGATGATTTAAATTGTATAGTTACTCATGATACTTTATTCGTGCTGGATATGATTATTTGAACTCATCGAGTCCCTCACTAGAGGGTCGGGATACGTTATATGTATATATATATATATGATTCCATGGACTTGTATCCATGATGTGAGTATAGATATCCATGACAGTAGATATGATTCCATGGACATGTATCCATGATGCGGGTATAGACACCCATGACAGTTGATATGATTCCATGGACATGCATCCATGATGCGGGTATAGATAAACATGACATTAGATATATATATATATATATATATATATATAGGATGACTAAATGGATAAGTACTCGTGATTTTTTATATGACTCTCATTTGTATACGACACAGTTGGATTTGGATTCTGATTTTTATACTTGTCTCCTATTATCTGTTGGCTACTTATGATCTCATTTACAGTATTTCATATTTTACATACTCGTGATATTACTGATCAATCTTCTCGCTGCGTTAAATGCTCATGACAGTCTGGATGCTCAGTTTGGTGAGCCTCTAGTCTAGGTTTCCCGTTCAGTTGTTTGGAGAAGCTCCTTTGATTCAGAGCTTTGTCATTTTGGTACAGAACCCTACTTTTGTTGACTTATGTATATTTAGGGGCACGATGGGGCCTTGTCCCGTCATATGTCGTCATCCTTCTTATAGAGGTCTGTAGATAGTTGTGGATTGTATATATGTGGCTTAGTCATATGAGGATTGTATATATGTTTTGTTCAGCCGTACTATTGTATTTCATTTTGGGATGTTCCCGTATTTAGTGGCAACCTTGTCGGCTTGCGTCCTTTGTTTTATTTGCTTAGATGTGACTCCTTAGGAGACAGGGTTGGTTGTGTATAAAGGCAGTTTTGCCGGCTTGACTAACCGGACATGTGGTATGTTTGCGACATTATGCTGCCGAATTTCATATTGTCCTTAGTGTCAGTCTGATTACGTGACAGGTTAGTATAATGGCATAATTAGGGCGCTTAGTCGCGGCCCGTCGGGTCGGGTCGTGACACACGCGTTCATTGATTCCATGATCATACCTAAATGAATGTCCGGTACATTCGTCTTGTGCACTAGGAAGCGATAGGCACTACTGTTATTGGCATATCCGATGAATATGCAATACACAGTCTTAGGTCCAATCTTGACCTGTTTTGGCTTAGGTAGTTCTACCTTGGTCAGACAGCCCCACACCTTCAAGTATTTGTAGGTGGGTTTCTTTTCTTTCGATAGTTCGTATGGAGTCTTGTCCTTACCCTTGTGTGGGATTCTGTTAAGAATCTTATTAGCGGTAAGGACAGCTTTTCCCACATGTTTTGTGGGAGGCCCGAATTGATGAGTAAAGCATTCATCATTTCCTTTAATGTTCAGTTCTTGCGTTCAGCAACACCATTTGATTGAGGTGAGTACAGAGTCGTTGTTTGATGAACTATACCCGATTAGGTGCAATATTCTTCAAATGGTGCTACATATTCTCCCTCTCTATCGCTACTGATTGATTTGATCCGTCCGCTTAGTTGGTTCTCAACTTCTGCTTTGTAGCGCTTAAACGCTTCATCTTTACTTTTAAGTAAGTAAAGGTAACAATACCTTGTGTTATCATCTATGAAAGTCACAAAGTACTTGTTTTCCACTCTAGTTTGAACTAACTTCAAATCACATATGTCGATATGTATGAGCTTTAGAGGAGCGTTTTTCCTTTCGATGGATCTAAAGGGACTCTTGGAAATATTTTCCTCTACGTACACCTCACACTTACGTTGAGGGTTTATGTCGATAGCCGGCAGTAATTCCAACTTTACAAATCTTTGGATAGATTGATAGTTAACATGTCATAATCTATGATTCCATAAATTAGAAGACTCAATCAAGTAAGTAGAAGGCTCAGTTTTATTAATATTGGAAGACGAAGGCATTACAGATGCAGCGTTAACTTTAAAGATGCCTTCACAGACGAAGCCCCTACCTACAAATGTTCCATTTTTAGTGATTACAAATTTGTTCGACTCTAACACTAGCCTAAAACCAACATTTACCAACAAAGGTCCAGAAATTAAATTTCTATGAATTTTCGGGACGTGCATCACTTCCTTCAGAGTCAGCTCCTTTCCGGACGTCATCTTTAGATCACCTTTCCTACCCCCAGCACCTATGAAGAAGAGTTGTTGCCCATGAGCAACCTCTTGTCTGTGACTGGTGTATAAGTGGAGAAGGTGTCTTTATTGGAACAAATGTGACGGGTAGCACCCGTGTCCAACCACCACTGCATCAGATTCTCAACGAGGTTAGCTTCTAGTACCACAGCTGAGAACTCCTGAATTATATTGTCTACGAGCACGTCTTCGACGATGTTAGCCTTAGCCTTGTCTTTGGCCTTCTCTTCATTCTCGTTTTTGAGCTTGCGACAGTCCTTGGCCATGTGACCAACTTTACCACAGTGATGGAAACTTCCCTTGAACTTTTTAGTTGTTTGGGCCTTGCCAACCTTCTGGAACTTTCGCTTCTTGCTCGGGTTCCCTTTGACTTCCGTCAGGTTCTCCTTAGCCTCAGCGGGTAGTTTCCACTTTGGCATAGCCTTCTTATTGTCCTCCTGAATCTGAAGTTTGACAATAAGTTCATCTAAGGTCATCTCCTTCATTTTGAGTTTCAAGTACTTCTTAAACTCGTTCCACGAGGGAGACAGCTTCTCAATCAATGACCCAACCAAGAATTGTTCGTTCGGCTTCAATCCTTCCAAGTCCATATGATGTACAATCATTTGAAATTCATGGACTTGGGATGACACACTTTTGTTTTCCACCATTTGAAATTTCAGAAATTTTCCAATGATGAACTTCTTACTACCCGCATCTTGGGTGTTGTATTTCTTCTGTAGTTTGTCCCACAACCTTGGCGCTTTCAATGCATCTGATACCGCAGTAGGATCATACAAATTGTTTAGAATATAGTTCCTACACATGAAATCACTATGTTTCCATGTTTCGCGAACCATCCTCATGTCGTCAGCGACATGGTTACCTTGGCACCCTCCCTCCACATCATTTGGTTGAGGGTCCGTGTCTTCCCCAACTTGTGGAGGGTCTTTTGTTAGGAAATGTGACATTTCCATAACCGTCAGAAAAAACAGCATCTTTTGTTACCATCGCTTGAAGTGAGCACCCATGAACTTCTCAGGACGCTCATGGTGAAAACCAGCGGGTGTAGGAGCAGTGGCACCCCCTTGAGTAGTTGCAAAGGTGTTGGGAACGCATCTAGAAGGAGTATAGGCGTTGTGGACGCCTTGGGCAGTAACATAGGCACTATAATTGTCCGGAGCAGCAGTGGAGACATTAGTTGTGCCATAAAAATAGTTGACACCCGTTGTGCCAACAACAATGGTAGCACTAGAAGTGCCAAAAGCAGCAGTTTGGAAGGCATTAGGAATGCCTTGTCCAACGGTGTTAAAGGCAGAGTTATCGCCTTGAGCAGTGGGGTCGAAGGCAGCGGTGTTGCCTTGAGCAGCGGCGGCGGCGAAGGCATTAAGATTGCCTTGAGAATTGGCTGCATTCATAGCGTTGAATTGATCTTCAGCAGACATGTTGTTGTTTCAAACATCGATTATTATCTTAAGCTTGTGAGTAAAAAGGTGTGGTAACAAGGAAATGGGAATGTTATCAACAACAACAAAGAACTGTAATTTGGAAATAAGCAAAGTAGTTGGCTTGAATGATATTCAATCTATCCTTAAGATAATATTGCCCTGTATATTCCTTTAACGGTGTGATGACAATTTATCTCCCAAGATAAAATAGCAATCAAACAAGTAAGCAAATGAGACTCAAGTGTTTGCTAGGAAAGAAAGATCTTTGAGTGTTTGGATATTGCTAGAGAGGAAGAAAATTTGCTGGAAATTTTCTGAGTGTGTTCTTGCAAATGAGCCTAAGGCCTCATTTTATAGTGTTGAGAAGATGACCCTCCAATTGGCCAAGTAATGGCCTTGAATGACCATGTTAATGCCTTGATTATGGAGTTACAATTCAGCCAAATAATGGCTGAATTCATTTGGTAAGTAATGGAGGTTTAATGCCTCAAAACCAGCCCAAGAGTCATGTCTTTTCGTCTGTCGTTCGTGACTTCTGGAAGCCAAGCGTCGCGGCCCTCACTGGAGCGTTGCGGTGCTTCACGTCCACTGAGTTACTGGAATTCGAAATTTCATTTAGAGTCACGGCGCTTCACGTCCAGTAAGCTACTGGAACACAAATGGCATTTAGAGTCGCGGCCCTTCGGGGAGGCGCTGCGGCGCTTAAGTTCCAGTAGCTATTGGAACTGTAAGCGTCAAATTCCAGGATCCAATCCCGTCGTAGGCGCCGCGGCCCTGACGAAGTTGCGCCGCGACCCTTCTCGGCTCCGCGGCGATTCATGACTCGATTCATCTTTTAACACATTGTACACTTCTTCCTTCATTTACCAACGTGAAATCATTGTCATTTGGCCAATAACCGTCTATTAACTTACGTCTCAAACATTTTGTATACGTACCAATATCTCTTCCACTTAGGAAATTTATGATCATTGGTACAACGTGTGCATGTGTGTGGAAACGAAGTTTCCGACGTGCGGGGCTCTAATTGTTCGAGTCATAATTAATAAGATTAACTTTATTTCACGTTTAATAAATTTCCAACATAAACTCCATGAAAAGCTTTGTTGTCAGCCATTAAAAAGCTTTGAAGCTTTGAATTTGAAAATAGAGTTTAATGAAATTGTTATTTGTTTGAAGGAGGAGGTTATATTGCAAACTATTGAGAATATTCTTTGGAATTAATTATATGTCACTTTTGAGATAGTTTTGAGAAAATTAGAGTTAAATTAGGTTGGAATTTTACATTGAAACACGAAGAGGAAGAAGAACAATAAGTTATATGTATTTTGCATGTCAATTTATGTCATTTGTATGTCCATGTATCCGTGGACATAGACTGACATATAAAATATATACAATAACCATACTTTATGTGTTTTATATGCCAATTATATAATTTTACCGAATGGTATGATTTTACCAGATTGTAATTTTTTCTAAAATAATTGTTACTTTTTGAAAAATAAGTTACTCCTTTCTGCTAAACCGAATAATTTTATCCCTAATTTTATATCTCCCGATTAAAGTCTCTATTCAAATTAAGTAGATTTTTTTTTCATTTGGTGTTCGGTATCTGCATTAGGACTCGACTAAATCTGGATTCGTGTCGGAAAGTCCCACATTAATGGGTAAAACACTTTCGAACAAAAGTGACTTTGTATCCAGAAGGACTGAAACCTAAAACCTCTGATTGGATGAAGGAGTGCTTACCACTCCACCACAATCATTATTGGTCAAATTTATTAGATCCATCAACAGGTTCCGACAATGAATGTTCTATAAATAACGACGTACACAGAGGCGGACTAACGAAATAATCATAGGGTGGGCCGACTAAAATAAAATAAAATATATATTTAGCGCTCAAATAACTATATTACAATAGCAATTTACGTTCTTTCGAATCACGAAAGTCATTGATAATAGCATCTATGTCAAAGTCATCGACAATTTCACTTTCAATATACAATAGCAAAGTATTTGTAAGATAATCATCTGACATTTTGTTGCGGAGTCGACTCTTCGCAATTTTTGTAGCTGAAAATGCACGTTCATTTGTTGCAGTGGAAACTGGGAGCGTAAGCACAAGAGAAATCAATCTAAATATCAACGAATAGATTTTAGATCTTCTTGTATCTACCATCCACTTACACAACATAATAATACTTGAAAGAGAATTGATACTAAGCTCTCTCGGCATAGCGCGCTTTGAAGTTTCTCGTTAACTTGAAATCCCGACATTTGTAACATGTTCATTTACCACATGTACATCATTTTCCAAAGGTTTAGTGGGTTCTTTTATTTTGAAGAACGAACTAATTTTTTTTTGTGGTTTTGACATTTGTGTAATATTCTCAAATTTGACAAAAAAAAAATCAAACATTTAAAATAATCAATTGTCTAACTAAAATTGAATTGGGACAACAATATTACTATCACAAATTAAATATTTATAACAATTCATCAAACTCAATCAATAAAAGAATTGGTTTAAAATTAATTATTTTCCTAATTTGCAATCATAATTAACAATCCAAATTAAGCCCAAAAATTCTAATCAATTTTTTTTTTAAATGGGGATGGGCCAGGGCCCAAGCTGGCCCAAGGGTTAGTCCGCCCCTGGTCGTACATGAGCCTCTCTCAGTTTTCCAATCAAATTGCAAATGAAATACTTGAAATTTCCTCCTAATGTCATTTTCCAATTGGCCTACTTCATCACATACACCACAACAATAACATATTCAGTGAAATTCTACGACGTGGGTCTGGAAAGGGCATAATGTACGCAGATCTTATCTATACCTTGATATGTAAAACGACTATTTCCGAGAGATCCTAAGCTCAAGACAAAGCAGAAGCACAGACAAAGCAAGAGAAACAATCAAACCCGGATAAGAAATTTAAAGCATTATGAAAATGATGGTATCAAAAGCGAATAAACCATGATAGCGCATTCTGAAAAAAGAAGCAATAACTAACGCAGGTAAATAAGATAAACAAAACACACTAGAGAACACATGCAGTAGAAATCAAATAACAAGGGGACTATAAAACAATACTGCACCTACTAGTATATTGGCTAAGTGGGCCTACAATAATAACACTACAACTACCAGTTTGTAAGCGTAAGTAGGACTACGCTGGACTACCTATTACCCTTCTACCCTAATTCGTGTCATCCATAACCCCCTATCTAAGGTCATGTACTCAGTAAGTTGCACCTGCATAATATTCTGCCTAATCATCTCTCCTCAATACTTCTTCGGTCTACTTTTACCCCTCCTGAACCCGTCCATAGCCAACTTCTAACACCTCCGTACTGAGGCATTTGTGTCTCTCCTTTGCACATACCCGAACCATCCCAACATCGTTTCACGCATCTTATCCTCCATCGAGGCCACTCACACTGTCACGCCCTTTTTCGACCGCGACATTAATCTAGCGAATTCCTGCTTAAATAAAAATGTTAGAAAATAAAATAAAATAAAAATGTTAGAAATACTAAAAGGTTAAAAGGTGCTAAAGGTTAAAAGGGGTGCTAAGAGTGCTAAAGGGGCTAAAATGCTAAAGTGGTTGCTAAAGGGTTCGCGGAGTCGCCACCTAATTATTTTGGGTGAATTATGACACCTAAATGTCAACTAGGTTGAAGTCGACATTAACTCCATTTTATGGTCTGCAAAACAATGTGAGATTGTAGGCAAGGGTTCTTTATTATCCTAAAGGGAAGGAGTTAGGCACCCTAAAGGATCCGCTAACTTGCGGTTGTCCGTTCAAACCTAGGGTAATTATTGTACTAAAAAAATGCATGTTTAAAAATATTTAAGTAAGGATATTGCGAGCGTTTTATAAAAGATGCATTTTGATAACACAAAAGATTTATAAGACTTGTTTTATAAAAATACATGTAAAGCTAATTTTGGATAAGTGCATTGTAAAATATATATAAAGTTGAAAGTATGCATTTATATTGTTTATAAAATAAATATGCGCAAAGTCGATTGATTTGACTAAAGATGTGCATTTATCTGCGAAATCAAAGAAGTGATGCGTTAGTTTCATGTTTAGATATGCAATCTTAATGGTTAGACAAGAGATTAGACATGAATGATAAGCCTAAGATAAATACTAGAAGTGCATTTAATATAAATCACCTTCCCACCTTATATGTTCAAAGACTAATTAAACTAGATCTCCTATTAATTACAAAGTTAGATAATAAAATTGCAATAAACAAATAAAGGCATAAAATGAGGCAATGAGGTTAAGGGAGTAAAGGAATTGAAGTGGATGACTCCGTCCTATTTTGTTTTTCTAGGAATTGTCGAGGAGGGAACGCGATGGATGTAGATGCGGGCCTTCATTGACGAAAGTCGTGATGAGTCTCGCCATGAGACTCTTCATTTTGCTCCGATTCATTTCATGTAAAAAAAAAGATAAGGATTAGTATATAATCTAAACTTGCCCACATAATAAATAAGCATTGACATATAAGTTAGCATATAAATCGCTGCACATGGGCGGTGAGCGAACCCTATAATAATCTGATAACTAAAACTGAGCCTCAGTATACATATAGGATAAACCCTGCAGGCCCAATATTTTAAGAATTTCTAATCTTCTTCGAGAGGATGAAACAAAATGAGTCCCCTTTGATGTTATTTAAATGCTTGTATGTGAGACTGGAGTAAGAAACAAATATGTAACCCTCAGTAACACGCAAAGAGCCGAAGTAATTGTACTAAATCAGAGGGGGTCATGCTTCATGATTTTAAGTCAAGTATAATCAAACATAAGAAACACAGAACCACTTTATGAACACAGCAGGGAACCAAAGTTACTGCAATTTCATACAAATGTTTTTCTTTTCATTTCAGGGGTATATCAGATCCTAAGTCCAGCAATCCAGTTCATCAACATGCTAATATAGACTTCAAAATTTGCTTATCTCATGTCAATCACAGAAACATATAAACAGAATAATAGCCAAGAGACATGCTCATCTTTACTGAGTATGAAACAAGTATAGGTATGCAGCGACTTAAACGTACTCCCAATGATTATAAGTTATGCCAACTTGTCATTTATCGTTTTCATAGTAAAATGTGTCCATAGACATTTTCTGAAAGCTTCGTTTTTCACATAAGATTATCATACGAAGGCAGGGGTATGAGGGTACATCTAATCGCAAAGCATAGCCAGGCGTTACACCACTCTCAAAAATAACAACAGGCACCAAGTAGCAGCACACCTCCTCTAATGTTTGGAAACAGAACCATATGACATACCCGACCTCTTCAGTTAATTAGTCAGGCTAACAAAATGTGTAATGATCGTGAAATAATCAATCTATTCAGATTATAGCAGCGTATGAACAACATTACTGTCAAATATGAATTTAATCGATAGCTTAATGAACTAAACCATACTAAATAGGCTTGTTAATGCATAAATACCACTGAACACACAATTAAATAAGAGGAACCAGGATTCAAAGGGATTTGATTTTTACCTTCTCCGGTCAGCGAACCGAGACAGCGTATCAAGTCGTCGATCCACTCGGATGGTTTATTACGATGCGATTAAAAGGGAATGAAACTTTTGCTTTGAGAATGCTCATTGGTTCGCGACTGATTCTTGCGAGGAAGATGAAAGGGTTTCGGATTTATGTTCTTCCCTTAAGACTTCTAATTTTCGGATGCTTACCCGTTTTCCACTGTTTAACCCCTATGGTATTTTGCTGGTTTTTAGGTTGGAATCTTGACTGATTGTTGCTTGGTGTTCGACCTCTGTAGAAATCGATGTCCATCTACTCTAAGGGTTTTCCCTATGCTTTCTCGATCTTGAGGAGGGTTCCTCCGTGTAAACTCCGGGAGTCCCTTTGCATGTAAGGATCCATTGATTTATATAGCCCTGAATATGGTACTCAATTTGGTATGCTTTGATACCCTTTTCGACTGATTCGGACGAATCTTGGTATTAATAACTATGATTTGGTTTCTGATTTTTTTTTTCGGATTCTTCCCATAGAAGGGCGATTTATAAGATTTCCTGCGATTTCGTTACAGATTTTAGGTGAATCAATTATGGTAAAGATGATTTTGGTAAGGAAATGATTTGGTTATGCCGGATTCTCAGGCGAGAATCTCGGCTGGGGTCTTGACGGCGATGGGGTGCGAGGGTAAGGGGTGCGGCGGACGAAAAGGCTTAGGGTTTCGTTGATCTTTGTTCTGTGTTTTTTTTAGTGAGGGAGAGGATAACAAGAAGGGTTGTGGGTAGGGATAGGAAGTTTGGGCTGCAGGTGGGGATGAGTATAAGGGGCTAGTGGGCTAGCCGATTTGGGCTTGGGCTGGGTATTTGGGTAGTGTATTATTAGTTTTAGGTGTATTATTTACTTAGTTTGTAAATTAAATTATTTAAATACAACCCTAGGTGTTTTATTAGTCTAAGCTTGAGTTTAAATTATTATAAAAATAAAGACGGGCGTGCTATTAAATTAGTGCTTTATAATGCGTTGTCGTTATTAAAACTTATTTATTATATTTTGCGATGTCAAATTAAAATTGAATGGAGTTTAGATTATTATCAAATTATTTAAATGCTAAATGCAGATATGATATTTAAGGATTGCTTAATGCTTGTACGTAAAATGCGATGCTATTATTTAAAATCTTATTTATTGTGCATTATTTATCATTATTTAAGTTAAAATTAAATTATCTTAATATGACTTTAGGTGCTTTATTAATTTTAGCTTGGGTTTAAAATATTACAATAATTATGAAATTGCTTTGCGTATTAATAAATGCGACTATGCTATTTGACACGACGTCATTGCTAAATTATTTATTTTATGTATTTATTTATTTATTTATCATTAAGAATTGTTTGAGTTTTAATTAATGGGAAATAGGGCTTAAATTACGAATAATATTAATGAAATTGCTTGTTATTAAAATGACGAATGCGAACGTGAGACTCAAGGTGTGCTTAATACTCTACGTAAAATGCGGTGCCATTATTAAATTGCTTATTTATGCGTGTATTAATGTTTTATTGTTGCATTTTATTATTATAAAAATAGTTAAAATTATTTGGAAAATTAGTGTAATTTTATAGTTAATGACTGAACGGGAGGGTCAAAATTGGGTGTCAACACACACTCTGTCTCGGATATCATCATTTATACTTGAAGCTTCCTTTCTTTGAAATGACCCGAGTACCAAGTCTCACCTCAACGACGGTTTCAAGTTCGCTCCTGTTACTTCATCACATATACATATTTAAAAAATGACATGGTCCATAGATGCAGATAGTATGTGAGTACATGCTAATGTATATGATCCACATATACTAACATTAATTGAATTTGACTAGTCTTCATCCAACTACCGCATTCTTTTTCCAATTCTCTTTTCGTCCCACCTTTCTTCCTTTATTTCTTTTTCCATTTTAGGTTTAAGTTTACATATATGTAGTAGGTAGTTCTATATATACTTCTCCTATCTCAATTTGTATGACATATTTTATTTTAGACGGTTCCAAAAAGAATGATACATTTTTTTATTTGATAATAATTTAACTTTAAATCTTATATTTACGCTTAACGAGATAATTTATAACTACATAAATATCTTTAGCTTATTTTAGACCATAAGATTAAAAAATATTCATTTATTTCTTAAACTTCGTGTCCAATTAAATTACATCACATAAATTAGAATAGAGAAAATAACAAATTTTAATAAGCTATCAATTTATTTGAACCAACTATAACATATTTTACTTATCACTTTTTTCAAGTTATCAGTCCAAATTTATTATACATATATAGTTACTTATAAATTATAATAATTGTATTCTTATTTCAAGTTTAATTTCAAATTTGTGTTTGTTTATCACATTTTGAATAAAAATTTAACTTTAATATGAATTCTGATGTTAAATTCCAAATTCACCTCAAAGGTAGAATTGCAACTTCAAATTTGTATTTTTAAATTTTCTAAAATTTAAAACCCGACTCATAGTTTTCAATTTTACTAAAAAGAAAAGCCTCATCTTTATTACAAAAGTAATTACCTAACTCTTACTTTGCTAACCCACTTTTCCACTCCATAAAATACACCCACAAATCAGTTGATGCTATTGTGAGAAATCCAGTGGGCTGGACAACTCATCTTGGCCCAACATGCAGTGGCCCAGTACAGTAATCCTTCTGGGCTGAGGCAGCAAGCAGGGGTGTTTGGGCCTCGGCCTTCGCAGACCAATCATACAGCGGGCCCCATTCCTACCGACATCGAAATCGCGATGCACACACTTGGATTAAATCCTCCGGATTCAAATTGGTACATGGATATCGGTGCCACTATCCACATGACATCTGACCAAGGTACTCTCTCGTCTTATTCCAATTTGAGCAGTAATCGTGGTATAATTGTTGGTAATGGTAATTCAATTCCAATTTGTGGTTATGGTCATAAAACTTTATCTCCCCCCATCCACCACTTGTCTTGAAAAATACCCTTCATACCCCTAAATTGATTAAAAATTTGGTGTTTGTCCGTAAATTTACCACTGATAATTCTGTTTCTATTGAATTTGATCCGTTTGAGTTTTATGTGAAAGATTTCAAGACGGGGAGTCATCTCATGAGGTGTGATAGTAGGAGAGATCTGTATCCTATCACGCCAAGTTTCGGTTTCTCGGGTCAAGCCATGCCATCAACTTTTGCAGCACTTGCTCCTTCCTTGTGACATGCTCGTCTAGGTCATCCGGGGTCATCTATTTTGTCTTTCTTAGATAAAAACAATCTTATTTCTTGTAAGGGTACACGTAGTACTCCGAATTGTCAATCTTGTTCTTTAGAAAAAATTATTAAGTTGTCATTTTTAGACTCTAATTTTCATACTTTAATGTCATTTGATATTATTCATAGTGATTTATGGAAGTCTCTTGTTCTTAGTTCGTTGTCATCGATATTATATTCTATTTTTGGATGATTATCTTAAGTTTTTATGGACTTTTCCGATGGCGAAAAATCTCAAGTTTTTTCCATCTTCTTAAAATTTAGAGCATTCATTAGAACTCAATTCGAACGGAAAATAAAGAATATTCAATGTGATAAAGGCATAGAATATGACAATGGAGTGTTTCGGGAATTTTGTGTTAATAATTATATCAATTTTCATTTTTCTTGTCCTCATACGTCTTCACAAAATGGGAAAGCAGAACGCAAAATTCGTATCATTAATAACATTGTCCGAAAGTTATTAATTCATGTTTTCGTACCCCCGTCTTTTTGGCATCATGCTCTACAACTGGCTACAGATATTCTTAACGTTCTTCCTTCCAAAGGTTCGACATATTCGTCCCCTCTTCAAATTTTATATAATAAGACTCCTTCGTATTCACACCTTAGAGTCTTTGGGTGCTTGTCTTATCCACTCTTTTCGTCCACCATAATTAATAAACTTTAGGCTCGTTCTACCCCTTGTGTGTTTTTGGGTCATCCGTCAAATCATCGTGGTTATAAATATTTTGATTTATCATCTTATAATCATCATTAGTCATCATGTAATATTTGATGAGTACCAATTTTCGTTTGCTAAGGTAAATAGTCTCGTGCCTCGTTCGTATAATTTTTGGATGATGATATATCCCCATATATTATTCACCATTTTCCGGACATGTCCCGCACCCCAAATTCTCCAGCGGGCCCACTGCCCGCTGGTCCCACGAGTCCGTCCCAGGCCACTGCCCCCAGTCCCGTCACTGGGCCAGTTTCAGCTATTGGGCCAGTCCAGCCCAATACTGGAACTGGTCCAGTTCCTGAATCCTCGATAGCTTTGGTTTCTCGTTCTGGGCCAGCAGGCCCACTACTTGCTGGCCAGCCCATATCGTGTCCCGAAATTGCCTAAAATTCACCCATTTCTGCCTCGAGTCATAGACCAGTCACCCGAAGTCAACGGGGTATTTTTAAACCAAAAATATATTTAAATTTAAATTCTAATGTTCTTAAATCACCACTACCCCGTAATCCTTTGTCTGCTTTAAATGACCCAAATTGAAAGATTGCTATGACTGATGAATATAATGCTCTTATTGATAATAAGACGTGGGAATTGGTGCCCCGTCCTTCTGGTGTTAATATTATTTGGTCTATGTGGATCTTTGCTCATAAGGAGAATTCTGACGGTTCGTTTGCGAGGCATAAAGCTCGTCCTGTAGGTGATGGTAAGACTCATCAGGTGGGTGTAGATTGTGGTGAGACGTTTATCCCGGTGGTCAAGCCGGCTACCATTCACATTATGATCAGCTTAGCTCTTTTGAAAGCATGGCCTATTCATCATCTAGATGTGAAGAATGCTTTCTTACATGGTGATCTCAATGAGACATTATATATGCATCAGCCTTTGGGGTTAGGGATCCCAAATATCCTCATCATGTCTGTTTGTTGAAAAAGTCCTTATATGAGCTTAAGCAGTCCCCGAGGGCTTGGTATAAGAGGTTTGCAGACTATGTTTCGACTATTGGTTTCTCTCACATCAGGTCTGATAATTCATTATTCATATATCGTCGTGGTTATTCGATGGCTTATATACTTTTATATGTGGATGATATTATCTTGACTGCCTCTTCTGATGCATTACACCAATTTATCATGACAATGTTCAGTTCTGAGTTTGTCATGAAAGACTTGGTGCCCTTGAGTTACTTTTTGGGATTGTTGTCACTCGTTATGCAGGTGGGTTGTTCTTAGCACAGAGGAAGTATGCAGCTGAGATCATTGAGAGGGCTGGGATGTCATCATGTAAGTCCACTTCCACTCCAGTTGATAGAAAACCCAAGCTGGGTGCTGCGGGTGGCTCCTCGTACGAGGATCAGACTCGATATCGCAGTCTTGTCGAAACTCTTCAGTATCTCACTTTCACAAGACCATATATTACATATGTCGTACAACAGGTGTGTTTGTTTATGCATGATCCCAGGACTGAGTACATGAATGCACTCAAACGCATTATTAGGTACATTCAGGAGACACTTGACTATGACTTACATTTATATCCTTCGTCGACATCTACACTTGTCTCGTATACATATGCGGATTTGGGTAGATGTCCAGACACCAGATGATCTACGTCAGACTATTGTATGTTCCTTGGTAATAACTTGGTTTCTTAGTCTGCAAAGTGTCAGTCGACATTATCACGTTCCAGTGTAGAGGCCGAGTATAGAGGGGTAGCCAATGTGGTCTCTGAATCATGTTGGTTATGTAATCTTCTTTTGAAGCTTCATTGTCCTATTCAGAAGGCTACCTTAGTTTATTGTGATAATATTATTGCCATTTATCTTTCTGGTAATCCGGTTCAGCACCAGCGCACTAAATATATCGAGATGAACATTTATTTTGTTAGCGAAAAGGTAACTCGTGGACAAGTTAGAGTTTTGTCATGTTCCTTTCATGTATCAAATTACATGTATCTTTACAAAGGGACTTTCCTCAGTTTTGTTTGAAGATTTTAGGGACAGTCTCAGCGTACGGAAACCGCTCGCTATGACTGCGGGGGTGTGTTAAACAATGTAATATCCTATGATATACACTTGTTATACATAATGTATAACACGAGACTTGTGAGCTAAGGTCCAGCACGGTATAAGGCAGAAGCCCATCTCGGGTTGGCCCATGACTCATAAAGAAGTCCGTGTAAGGCAGTATATTATTGATGTAAATTGATGTAATATTTTAGTGTAAATGTTACCTTAATTAGTATTGTACACTTATCATAGTGATATGAGTCTTATACTACTAGTATAGGGTTTTGGGAGTAGAATAAAAATAGATTTTCTATTATGATAAATTTATATATTGTATATATATCTTTCATTAATGAGAATATTCAAGAAATTATTTCTTTCAAATATAGCTGATAAGAAATTCCTTCGTGATTTGTCCTAGTGAGTTAGTATAAATGACAAAAAATAATTAATGATGCAAATCACATGATTTGTCCTAGTGAGTTAGTATAAATGACAAAAAATAATTAATGATACAAATCACAAGAAGCAATATCAGCCATCGAAGTTATTTAGTGATCACTAAACATGTTTCTCGATTTTAACACAATATCATTAAAGCTCGTGATAATACTAATTTTTTAAAACAGCAACAAAAATAAAAAAATTCCTAAAAAATTCCGACAACACTTGAAAATTTTCAAATATCACAGTACTTAATTTTACACACACATGCGTGTAGGAAGCGGTGGATCCAAGATTTTCATTAAAGGAGCTCGAAAAATAAAATATAGTGTTTGAAATTTTAACTTGAAACCTCAAGATAAATTTTAGGGGGTTCAAAATCTATATATGTATATAAAAAATAAAAATAAATTACCTTACATATATAGTGTAATTTTTTCCGAGAGGGGTTCATGTGAACATCCTCACCCACTCCTAGATCCGCCTCTGATAGGAAATCAATGATTACATAAGCTAAAAGACTACGACTATAAGACACGTACTCGAAAATGCCTCGCTCTAGTGCCTCTAGTGAGCTAGAGATAGAGTTTGAAAAGGTCAAATTAGAGCCGGACTAAGCTTGAAGATCTAATTACATACTGAAAGTAAAAATACGTAAAATGACTTTTTTGTCTATACTGAACTCTTTTGTACTAGCTGAGCTAAACTAACAAGAGATAATATTATGTTTTACTGTCTGCTTTGACATCCAATTAACTTTGAATGATTAAAAAGAGATTACCTTAATTTCTGTCATAATTTTCCTGGTCCTCTATTCAATTATCTTCTCTCAAATGTCTTCTTAACTGAAATTACATATGTTCAATCAATGTTAATTCTTCTTTTCTTCTAAATCAACTGTATTTTCCACCTATTAAACTTTGAATCAACAATATGTGATCATCATATGTAATTGTGTATAACAAGTAAAAAGTGGACCAACTTACTATAATAATGTTTAGATTGACCGCACTCTTTGAACTACGTTACCTTCCCGGAATGTGATCAATATTAGATGGACCGAATTAATAGGTGTTTGGACATAGATATAGTTGAAATATGGGGAACAAGTAAAAGTTTCTGAAGTTAAATGAAAAATAATATTTGAAAATGAAATTGTGTTTGAAAATGTATTTTGTTTGAGAAATAATTAAAGATTTGTGGTGAAAATAATATTCATGTCCAAATAAACATCAAGGAATTTTCCAAGAAGAAAATTCAATAGCCGTCCTTCTCAGCCATCACTTCAGAGTTTAGAAGCAAAGTTTGTAATAGTCAATTATTAAATATTTCAATATTTAATAAATCTTGGGTTTTCAATTCAAGGGATCACTTGCTTTAAGTCGTTATAGTCCATTTTAGGAAAGGAATTGAGAACATTAGTCGTTATAGTCGGCTAGGAAGTCATCTCAAATATGTATTTCATTTGAAAGTTGTTCACTTTGGAAGAAAAGTTTGTAATAGTCAATTATGAAATATTTCAAGATTTAATAAATCTTGGATTTTCAATTCAAATGAGTAGTTCAATTGTTATCTCACTTGGTTAAAATCGCTCCGGCAGAAGATAATTGAAATCACATTTATCTCCTGTCACATCAAATTATTCATCTGTCACATCATTAAATATCTTTATTTATCACATACACTCCCACAACCAGTGACGGATCCAGGCGATAAATTTTGATGGTGCAAACATATGAAATAATAATATTTTGCATAGCAAAAAAAAAAATTTATGCCTAGAAGGCAAAAAAAAAAAAAAAAAAATCTGGTGGTGCAACTGCACCACCATGTATATACATGGATCCGCCAGTGTCCACAACAGAAGATGTTTCATAAAATAATTCATTTTCTCTTTTCTCCACATCAATACATATATCTCATCATATATATTCATTCTATCTCATTTTCTATTTTGTATATGATATTATTCTTGTAATTCATATTATTACATATATAATAATAAAATTATAAATTACTTATATTTATTTAATTTTGACACTTATCAAATTTATTATAATATTAAAACACAACAATACATGATTTTATTAATGAAGATAAATTACTCGTACAATTTATCAAAAATACACTAAAATACTGATAATATTAAAATCACAAATTCAAAATTAATTTTCGATTGTTCCAAACTTTTGTCAAATTCCAAACTTTTCGGTTATACGGATATTGCATACCAAAATTAGTTGGCATCATATATGACATTTGAAATTGGATGACATATTTTGAGAATTTTGTGGACGTTGAATATTGGATTTTGTAATTGGTTAGGAAATATAAAATTGAAGGAAGATTAAAATTTTGATTAGGATCCATATTTAAAAAAATAGCAAATAATTTAGAAGAAAGATAGAAATTTGGAGAAAATAGCCAAAATATTTTGGTGTCTAAATGAAGTAAACTTAGTCTCTTTTTATAGATCTTGAAAAATAAAAAAAAATTAGTGTTATTTTTATTTCTTAATTCGGTCAAATTATTGGTAAAAAATTGCAATTAAAGTGGCGGTGAAAAATGAATTTTTGACAGTCAATCACAAACTGCCACATGGCGTTGCAGCAGACATTGTCTCCTTCTCCTTCTAAGCAGGAGACATTGTCTCCACATGGCAAGATTATCTCCTATATATTCAATAATTCCCAATTATTTTCACGTCAACATGTCATTCAAATTGTCTCCTGTTGTGTGTAATTATCGGGGACAATGTCCCCTACTGGAGATGGTCTAAGTCACCGGGTAATAAAATAAAATAAACACTTCATTTTAGGAAAGGAATTGAGAACATTAGTCATTATAGTCAGCTAGGAAGTCATAGGCTATGTTTGGATTAGAGGTTGACAGAATTGATTTTGGCAGAATTGATTTATGTTTGGATGCAATATTGTAAAAGTGATTGTTATAATTGATTTATGTTTGGATAGTTTTAATCAAAATTACTTTTGAATGTAGAATAACCAAAATGGACATTTAGTCAATATATATAAATAAAAATTACTAAAAAATGGAAGTATGTAAATAAAAATTACAAATAGACAATAGAAATTAAAGTGCAATATAGTACTTAAATATTAGTAGAATATTATTACAATACTAATTTAAAGTACAGATAGTATTTAAATATTATTACAATACTAATTTTGCATGTACTCTATAATTTGATTGCGGACTAAGTCTCGAACGTGATCCATCTCTGATGAAGAAGCTACATTAAAAACCTGTGATTGATCCAAGTTAGATGATCTATGATAATCATCATGGTGAATGATTGTGCTTTCATCTTCATAAAGATCAAAATCAATATCTGTTTCTGCATTCCTTCTGATAAAGTTGTGTATAGTCATTGTTGCGACGACTATTTGAACTTGTGTTTCAAAATTGAACTTGGGCATGCGATGTAAAATTGCAAATATGTTCTTCCATACCCCAAAGGTTATTTCTATTGTGGACCTTAAACTTGAGTGGTAATAATTGAATACTTCATTATGATTTGCAAACTCGTTAGAACGCCTAAAATCAGGAAGGTGATAGCGTTCACATCTCTAGGGACCAATGTACTCAATTGGTGTTGGATAACCAGAATCTACCAAATAATACTTACCTGAAGGAGGGTGGGTGATTAAGGTTCGCATTTGTGACTTGTGAGAGCCTGCTCAAAAATACGAGCATTAGTAGCTACTAGATCAGAGGCGCCACGATCCTTCGGTAGGTCACCGCGGCTCTAAATCGTGAAAAATCACTGGAGCCTAGGCGTCGCGGCCCTTCGGGAAGGAGCCGCGGCGCCTAAGTTTCAGTGATTTTTCACGCCACAAGAGTCACGGCCCTTGGGAGGAGGCGCTGCGGCGCTTCAGGCAATTCTTCAAAAATAATAAAACTTTTCGATACTTCAACTTGGGTATATTTATTTCTTGTTTGTTCAAAATATAATATATTATAGTAATAATATTCTGAGTATTTGAAAGAAGACAATAGGAAAAAGAGAAGGATAATCCTCGTATAATCGGACAACGTTAGGTTGTTTGAGGAGTTTAAAGTTTCAATCTGCAATTACACATGAACAAATGTCAACTTTAGTAGTATATTTGATTTTTTTTAATTAAAACAGAACATGAGTAGTATATTTGATTTTTTTTAGTAATTATTTCTAGATATTTAAAAAGGGTAATAAAAGTTGTATATTTGAATTTTTTTTTTAGTAATTATTTCTAAATATTTAAAGAGGGTAATGAAAGTTGTATATTTGAAGAAAAAAATAGTAATTATTTCTAGATATTTAAAGAGAGTAATGAAAGTGGATAGAGTTGTTGATGAAAATTAAATAGGGTAATAAAGGAAAGGGTAAAATTCCAATTGAAATAAATGGCAAAATTGATTCTGGCAATCCAAACATATCAATTTTCTAATTTTCACGAAAGTAGATTTTGTGTACCCAAAAGTCAATCCAAACATGCACATAATAGTTATCTCAAATATGTATTTCATTTTTTATTTACGGTAAATTGTTATTTATGTCCTCCTGGGCCCAATCTCCGACCCGACAGGTTCAGTCCGACATCCCCGACGCACGTCCACAACAGGCATATAGTGCACATGTTTCTCCTCCTTCAACCTACATACTGACGGATATTGAGGCAGCTATAAACACGATGTCTCTCAACGTTCCTGACAACAGTTGGTACATGGACACTGGTGCCACATCTCATATGACGACATTCCAAGGTACTCTCTCGTCTTATTTCAATATGAGCAATTTAAATCGTAATATTATTATTGGTAGTGGACAATACATTTCCATTCGAGGTTATGGACAATCATCTCTTTCCCCACCACACCCCCCCCCCCCCCTCCGTTAGCCTTAAAAATGTTCTTCATACCTTGAAACTTATCAAAAATTTAATCTTTTTGTGTCGTTTCACAACCGACAATAATGTTTCCCTTGAATTTGATCCTTTTAGTTTTTCTGAAGGACCTTATGACAGGGATGTGAATACTGAGATGTGATAGCATCGGGGACCTTTATCCTATCACCACCTCCGTCAGGCGTCCAACCTCTACTCCATCAACCTTTGCAGCAATTGCGTCTCCTTTATGGCATAATAGATTAGGACATCCGGGAGACTCCATTTTACTCTCCCTTAGCAAAAATAAATTTATTGCTTATAAACATGTCCCTTCTCCTCCTGTTTGTGAATCTTGTGTTTTTGGGCATGTCAAGTTGGCATTTTATTCTTCATCCACTTGTACTTTAATTCTTTTGATATAATACACGGTAATTAATGGACTTCTCTTATCTTAAGCACAACCGGGCATCGATACTATAAGTTATGTTTAGATGATTATTCAAACTTCCTATGGACATTTCCCATTGGTAATAAGTCTCAAGTCTATTCTATTTTTTCGTCATTCAGCACTCTCTTTAAGGCACAGTTTGAAAAGAATATTATATGTGAACAATGTGAGAATGGGGGGATTCGATAATAATCAATTCAATTTTTTTTGCGCCAAACACGGCTTTTTATTCGTTTTTGCTGTCCCCACACCTCTCCACACGGCCTTTTAGAAGAAAAGTTTGTAATAGTCAATTATGAAATATTTCAATATTTAATAAATCTTGGATTTTCAATTCAAAGGATTAGTTCAATTGTTATCTCACTTGCTTTAAGTCATCAGGTAATAAAATAAAACAAACACTCCATTTCATAAAAGGGATTGAGAACATTAGTCATTATAGTCAGCTAGGAAGTCATAATAGTTATCTCAACTATGTATTTAATTTTTTATTTACGGCAAGTTGTTATTTATGTCCTCCTGGGACCAACCTCCGACCCGACAGGTCCAGTCCGACATCCTCGACGCACGTCCACATCAGACATACGTCATCTTTAAGTGTTATCTTTTGTCCTTTTGACATTGGTACTCGTATCCGGACCGATAAGGTTTCGGTCTGAATATCGGTCCAAGTTTATCGGTCCGGTTCTTGGATAATTACCGGGAGTATCCGGACCGATAACAACCCTAGTCATGCGAGAGCAACTGCAGGAACTAGGAATATACAGCAACACTTAGCATTTTAGCAGATTACCTCTAGGAGGTTTTCAGTTCTTTCTTTTGTACATGGATTAGAGTTGTTATCAGTAAGCTGTGATGTAGCTTGGCTGAGGTTATGTATTGCTCACTTGGTGATTAATATACAAAGTCAGTTACCAAAAATAAAAAGATAAGATCATCTCTTATCGCTGCAACGATGCTATCTAATTGAGATGCATCTGTATTGTTAAATTTTGTTCTGCATACCAAATTTCATTAGCATGTTTTTCAATAGCAAACTCCAGCATTCACATTGTCCATGGTAGTCATAACTTCCACCACCTTTAAATGCTAGTCACAATTTTGAAGGGTGATAGAATTAAGATCAGAAATGAATCGATCATAAGATTATAGTAATGGTGAAATTTGAAGCTAGGAAAATGCTCTTTCCAATAAAAGAATGACTCGCATCATGTAACTTTACGAATGCCACAAACGAATATATTCATGTGAACTGTGAAGTGTGGCGTAACATACGAAGAAAAATACAAATATGGGCGTCAATTTCAGAAGCCGTCCATATATGGGACAGTATTTATCAATACCTTTGCAGGAAGAGGCATCACGTCCATTGATCTGGAGCTGTTTTAGCTTTTGAGCGTGTAGTTATCCCTGCAGTAGACTTTCAAAATACCCACAAAATGGATTTGAGTCTTTGGCGGACTCTGCTTCTAAGAGAATATCAAGCACAAATATAAAAACCTGAATTAGATAGCCTTGAACATTAGTTTCCTCAATTCAACATGCTTTGTAGATAAAAGTAAAGCCAAAGCTGTAGTGGTAACTTTGATTTGGTAGGCCCCTTGAATTTCCCCTGAATATTAGCATGTTGTTTAGAATGAAATATCAATTATATGCTCAAATATAACCAACAAAGAGCTTCTTAACCCAGAAGTTTTACAAGATTGCATGCGCCTCACGAGAGCGGCAACCAGGTCTCTGAAATGTTGGGCCATCTGTGAAGGGAGATGCAGGATAAGTTGCAGGATATAGCTCCCAACAAAAAGTGCTCCAGAACTTTCTAGATCAGGATCCAGAAGCCTGCACGCAAGATTGTCAATAAATAACCATTCAAAGCAGAATAACAATCAATAGTTCAAGCAGTATAGTAGATACATCTAAGATTCTATGATTCTGCAGCCCTCATTTTTCAATTCTTTAACTTGAAAATCAAGACTACAGCAACATAATCACAAACTACAGGCAATTTCTTCAAGTTAATCATGAATAAACAAAATGGAAATCAAAACAGGACAAGCTCGATATGATCCCTTCCAGCTTATCTTCTAACTTATGTAGCAATTATAGATGCCTCAGGGGCCCAATACCGAACAACAATAAAACGAGAGAAAAAACAGAAGAAAGACCTTATGAAAAGCATGAACTCCCATACTTTTGAACTTCTACTTATGAAATATTACAGCAATCTACAGATTTAAGTTTTCACGTTCTAGTCTTTTTTTCTCCTTTCTTATCCTTTCTCTGGGCATTCCATTGTAACAGCAAAGTAGCATAGTCCTAAACAGATTATTGAACTTATGTTGGTATGTGTCTTGATATGACATTTGTACACCATGTTAAAGAGGAAGATCAAAGAGATTCATCAAGCAAAAACAGATGATGGCAAGTGGTCGACGAGCTCTACCAGCCCCATATTACAAAATGAAGAATGATAATCAGACAACTTGAAATTCAAAGGTTCAATTGGCTCATGAAAAAGGAAGAATGACAACCCAACCTTGAAGCCACATCAAGCAAACTTCTCATAGCAAATGCAGTATCACCACCCCAAGCAAGCAATTCTTCTTTCCCCACGGATATAAGAGCAGCTAAGCACTGTGTAGCATTCTGTACAGACCAACGCCAATAGGTTATACTAACAGAAGTGTAAGTTAGGAGCAATTGCCAAGTAGAAACAGAGTCCACAAATGTAACCTGCATTTCACTATGATCATCACTTTGGAGGACTATACGAACAACAGGATCAAAAGAGATTTCATACACCGCCTTTACAATTTCAGTTGGGGCATTCTGAAATAAACACATACACGATACATTAGATAACTTTATAACAGATTATCTTCCAGTCAGACAGGAAATATAAAATGTACATAGAGGTGATATCAATAAAGATCATTATTTGAAGTAGAACATCACCTTCAGCAACATTGTCACAAGATCTAGTGAACCAGCAACTAAACCCTCCGGCTGCTGTTGTGGCTGACAGATGACAAAAACTTCCATCAGGCACAACAACTAGTACAACCTATATTTAAATAAGATAATCTAATTCCTAAAAGACACCCTTCATAAGACATAAATTTCAGAGCATACATTATTTAGAATGGGAGTAAAACTCGAGAAACCACTGGGTGTATACAGCCAGGAGCATTTTTTATTGCCTGCAAACAAAAGGAAATCGGAGGTCAATTTACATTGTGACAGAAGATAATATAACTAAAAGTCCTTAAGCAAGCTATGTCAAAGAGCAGAAATCTATAAGTTCAGTAAGAAAAATGCATGAAAAGCGAGAATTCATCAGAAAAGGAATACATTATATATTGCGTGCGCACGCACACCGAGACACACAAACATATACAGTCAAACCTCTCTATAGCAGCATCGTTGGGTCCGAAATTTTTTGGCTGCTATAGCGAATGGTATACAACCTATAACAGCATTGACATTTAAATAATATTTCGCTGTTATAGGCAAAAAAGATGCACAAAATCTAATTTTTAATTGCCAATCCTAAGCTTAATCACACTTTGTATATCGACGGGAAATCTTTTAATGATGGAAATATATTTTTCATGTAATATTCTATGTCATAAATAGTGTATTAAAGTATCAAAATATTTGGTCAAAATCTCTAAACCTATTATTGGTAATCTTAGAGATTCTATTTCTATAAAGATGATTAATCATTATATTACCAAAAAAAGAAGATAGTTGTTATAGAGCGGTAATTTTACAAAGAACGTATTGTTATAAAGATGGTTGTTGTTGTTATAGGTAAAGAGGTAAAATATTAAAAAAAAGTCACGAGAAAAACTAGGCTGTCATAGAGAGGTGTTGTATATAGAGATCTGACTGCATACATATATATATATATATATATATTTACTTCGAACACATAACTGACATTTACCAATGCAGTTAATAGTCCAAGTTCTCCTTGGTTTGGCTCGACATTGCGTGATAGTTTGATTTGCTTACACTTGTCAATCAAAATCAAAGGGAAGAAGAAACAGGAATCGTATTACTTGTTAACCTTCAACATTTATCGAACATCAATCCACTGCCATTCCAATTTTGGCTAAATTGATAATGGACTTTGCTAGAGCAATACAAAAAATGGTCAAATAACTAAATCATGCGGGGTAAAAAGGATTTTGTTTTTAACTAAGACACAAGTGACTTTAATAGTTCAGCCTGACATCTAAGATTCACCTAGCTGACTGTGATCTCCCATATATAGACCGTATCACGCATAAGGTAACATGCTAATTCAATTTTCTGGTGAAGTACATATAACATTGTTAAATTAGATTTCTGTAATCAAAGAATAGACTTTCAATTACTACCTCCAAAACCTCAAGAGCATCAATGCTGACAAAAGGATCCGCAACATTTGAAGCCCACATATTGAGGATAATGGGTGAGAGAACTGGCTCAATACACACCGCCAACTCAGGGCCTACATAAGTAAAACACGTTAGAAACTTCAAACATGGAGCACTTGAATTTTTTTAGGAGATACTCCACTAGAAAACTTTGAAACTCCAAAGCGGAACTGCATGCTAAGTTGAACTTATACTCTGTTTATATTCTTCTAACCTGCTTTTACAGCCTCCTGTAGTGTTTCAAGCACTAGATGCATGGTCTCATCAGAAGCCTGGGGAGCAGACAGTCAACCTTAGCTTCAACAACAACAGAGGTAAATAAAGACAATAAGGAGGAAGTTTGCTTTCATAGTTACTTACATGCTTAAGAAGATCTGTGAGTGATGAAAATATATCCAAGAAATGAGGACGGGGAATCTCTTTATTTGTATCGGGTAAGAGTTGAGAAAGTGCTCTACATGCCCCTACTTTTACAGGTGGAGGCCTGTTGTAGTTAATCATCATCAATAACTGAGCTCTTTATTTTTTTTGGATAGTAGAATTAAGTACTAGATTAGATTTTCACATATCCATGCCAAGTGCTTTGATGGCTGCATATAGGAAGTGCTCGATTAGACCCTGGCTGACCTGAGCAAACAACAAGTAATTGTGAGCCGTATAGTAGCATAGCAAAACGAAAGATAAAAGTCTTAACTGTTTAGATGAAAATAGCAATTACCATGGAGGAGAACTTAGCAATGGAAGAGAATATACAGGCATATAAGAAGGGATATTCATTTACCCCTGCAAAATCCACAAGAGCACTAATTTATTAGAGATATCTCAGCATCTACCTTAGTGTGCGTCTATACTAATATCAAATATAGCGAACCTCACTCATGTATCTCCATACCAAGTAACCTAAAATCCAATTTGATCTACACAACCAGATTTACCTGTTGACATGTCTTCCGAAAGAATTTGTTCTAAGGTATTTCCTAAACTTTTAGTGATTTCAGGGACCTGAGAGGAAAGTCGAACAAGATAAGTAATTACTACAATGTACACAGAAAAATGAAGACAAAACACATAAATCCTCCCTAAACTTGTCCACAAAACTTACTTTAGCATAGTAACTTTACGGGTGTTTAAATACCCCCCTATTCTTGTCGATAGTGTATTAAACATCCCCCTAAGAGGTGACATGGAAAAGAGAGTGCACTCACCTTCCTAGAAGCAAGTGGGAAGATAAATTTTTTAAAAAAACTGACAAAATCTTACACGTCATTTATTTAATGGCCTACATATAATAAATACTTTTACTATTCTTTTCTTGATATAGTAATATATATATTTGTAATTATACGAATTTTCTTATTTTGAGGAAAATAAAATTTAAGGTTCCACTCCTTCTTTAACTTTTAAATTTTTCTTCTCTTTATTTATTGTCTTGTCCAGGATGTCAAGACATGGAATAACTAGTAAAGTTGTTGTCATGTGACCTGGAGGTCATGGGTTCAAGTCGTGGAAACAGCCTCTTGCAGAAATGTGAGGTAAGGTTGCGTACAATAGACCCTTGTGGTCCGGCCCTTCCCCGGACCCAGCGCATAGAGGGAGCTTAGTGCACCGGGTCGCTCTACCTATCAAGGTGGAGGTAAGGTTTGTGTACACTCTACCCTCCCCAGACCCCACGTTGTGGGATCTCACAGAGTATGTTGTTGTTGTCGTCGTCGTCTTGTCCAATAGTATCTTGTTCTCCATTACCACAACATCATCAATTCCATTTACACCATTATTGAACTAAATATTGGAGAGAAATAAATTGATGAATCAAATATAGAAGTTCATGAATTTTGTGAAGGAAAAAATTAAACACAAATTTTATGCAAAGAAAATTAGGTTTTATAGGGTTTCTCTCGCTTTTGGCATAGAGGGCCCAAATGATGAATTGTTAAAGCAAAAAAAGTAAGAAAAAGGAGAGTTAAAAATTTAAACAGAAAAGGTAAAACAAATAACAAAACAGAGCAATAAATATATGTGCAGAGAAGCTCAGATTTCATAAAATGGACAGAAATGATGGAAATGAACAAGTGGGTTTACTAAAGTAGGAAGAGGAAAGGTTAAAGGAACAAATAGTCATTTGCCTCATTTTTTCTAAGATCTGACCGCGTCTAAATCTGAGCACTTCGTGATTTAAAGTTGACAAATTCTTCCTCTGAAAAAAAAAGAGACGTAAACAGCTATTTGACAATGGAATGTGGCTCTTCAAACTTTATGTTTAGTACAGTATGGCATATACTTGCTGAAGGATATGAAGAAGTTGACTATCTCATTACTTGAACAAAATGAAAGGAAAATAAACTATATAAGATGATAACAAGCTACTGGTCCAAACATGAGCTAAAATATCCTCCATTAAGTCCCCAGAAGAAATTAACTATAACCAACAGAAAATTAGAGAAGAGTAAATATCTAAAAGAGCATCAAGCGATCTCAAATTGGCAACAGAATTATCCCAATCACGACAGAAGTGGGTTTACTAGAGAAGATGAATTGAAAAGGTCTTTTTTTTAATTGAATTGTGGCTTTTAAAAAAGAAAAAAATTAATGAAAAGATACAAAGAATAAAAAAAAAGAGTGAAAATTTAAAATTTAATCAATTGTTGACGTGGATGTGGCGGAGAGTGTTTTACACATCCTTTTACAAGATTGGTTCTATATTTATAAGTGGGTATTAAATTCACTTCAGATAACAACAAGGGGGGTAAATAATTACCCTTAAAGTTAAATTGCTAAAGTGAGTTTTGGAGACAAGTTTAGGGGTGATTTTATGTATTTTCTCAAAAATGAATCTACCAGGAACTCTCTTTTAATTTTTTAAGTTAACAAGAAGAAAATCAGGGAATCACCATTTAAAGTATTAAAAGTAACACAAACCTCAGCTTCAAGTAACTGTTCAGACGCTGAAGCCAAAGCGAAAAATGTGGCCTCCCTCATCTGCGAAGAGTAAGAGTTATCAGGGGGCATGGTGCAAGAGTATTGATCGTAAAATGCTACTGAATTGGTTTAAAGAAAAAATTCATTTTGTAGCAGTTGGATAGGTTTGACAGAACAACCCCTATATACCCATATTTTAAATATACTTCTAGACATCATATTAGTGTACAATAAATGAAACCATTTGTCTTTATAAACAAGATCAACCAACAGATAATTAGACTTCAAACTTTTCATTCACAAAATGGAGATAATATAACAATATGTTGAAATTAAAAGTAGATCATAAAGCAAAACCAGATTACTAGTAGATACCCAAGCAAGTTAGAATATTATTCAAAGTTCGACAAAAGGTTAACAAACTTTAGCAGAAACAGTCACTAACCTTGCTGCTCCTACATTGCTTGTCAGAGTATTTATTTTATATCATGTTAATCCTTGACTAGACTCTTCATTTCCCTATAGTTACTTATTAATTATTATAGATCTTTCAAAATTCAGGCTGGATGTTGAGCTAACTCATGCTAGATGCATTCACATATCTAATACCCATACCGAAGTCCATGTATAGCATAGAGCATTGAGAAGAACGATTGAATAAGCTATTACCATAAAAAATGTCAAAACATAGTATATCTTTTCCACTTACTCTCCACCAGCCTGAAGCACCAGATGCTTTTTCTTGCTGAGACTCCCTAAATCGCGTCTTTGCAGAGTCAATGATAGCATGAATTCCCTGTGTACCACAAGAACTAATGACTTCTTCCAACAAAAGGGCACCTGGAATGACAGTTTCATATCAAAGAAAGTACAGAATAAGAGTAAACCGACATAATAGCTATACATGCCCAGAGTTGGCATGCAAAGTTCTGAAACTCAACAATCAAGTGGTCATTAGATCAAAATCAAGAAGAAAGAAAGCAAAACCATCAGCTAAGATGCCCAAATCTGAGAAAACTAAAGATCCTTTTTTATTTTATTTGTTAGCATGAGCTTAAGTTTTTTTAACAGACCACTGAAACAGTCCATATCGAAATGAGAAAACTCCTCAGAATTGAAGCCCCAAGGGAAGAGAAACTGGCCTGCTTTACATTACCAGAAAAAGTTTGGTAGAACAAATCAAACCCTCAACCACTTTAAATATTGTCATATATTAGTCAGTAAATTAGCGTCATAATTCCATCCTTGCGAACCAGACCACTGAAACATTTTATAAGAGATAAACCAGTCTCATCCGGAAGCAGCTGGTAAAGTTCATGAATTAAATAAGTTCACATTCATCTGCGTATTTATTGTGGTTAACTAAGCTTTGCATGAAGCTTTAACCTACCTAATCAGAAAAACTATGCCTTGCATGAAGCTGTGAACTGATGACACTATTTAACCTTTGACAGAGAGTACAAGAATACGATGACAATAAAGACCATTCAAGGTGAAAAGTAAAAGATATGTTTGGAAGAAAAAACAACACAATTACCACCACAAACACATTAACGAAAGCACTAAAACTTCTAAGTGAAATCTCATAAGTCTGATAATAGTAACCCTTGCTGCAATACAATGTAAATGATCCTACATGTGAAATAACTAATAATTCCTATCCACTGAGATTCTTTGTTCACTGAGAGAGAAATAGAGAGACCTCAGGGGTTAATGAAAAATGAGGGAAAGTTAGCACCTAGAAACAACTTACCAGAAGCACGACAACTGTAAGTATTATCATCCTCATCAGCAACATATTGATTGGCATCAACAGACCAGGTCACACCTGGGATCCAAATGAAAAGACAAGATAAACACAAAAGGCATATGGAAACTTTTTTTGGTAATTAGAATTATATAAGACGTATAAAAACAGGTAAAGTTGTGATCAAGTAGCAAACAAAGAAGTAGGTGCATTGATTCCATAGAGAGGGGAGATAATAAAAATACTGCAGAAATGATAGCCGACACAGAATTTTGATACTAATAATCAGCAACTGAAAACAAGCTGTGCATAAATACAAAACTTAATATATATCTCCTGCAGTTTAGCAGACATGGATCCTGTTCCTTAATCTCTCAGAAGGTGCAGTGGGTAATCCCAAACACACTGAAGAACATTGTCACTAGCTGGTGAGGAAGAAATAATAGATATTTTGAAACAAATTAGAAGCGCAACAGTCTGTTAAATTTGGATGTTTACAATCTTTAACATTTTAGTGTAACTTGAATAACATAATCACTTCCATAACATATAAATGCTGTGATAGCATGTTTAAAATTCAGGTAGACTCGGTAACTGCTTATTCAACTAATTTGTTAAGTCTATCCAAAGATTCTTTTATCGGAGGATTGACTAACGACTATGTGCTTTAGCATGCCAAGACAACTAAAAAGTAAGCAATTTCTCGTTCTTTTACGCCATAATAAACCAGATCTGCACAACCACAGCTTTTGAATCTCAAACCAATTGAAAAAGGAAACTAATTATTACCTGTTGTTCTGTTGTCTGCATAAAGGCAATAGTGTAGTAAACCAACTCCTTTACATTGTTCCCAACTACCTACAAAGATATCTCCAACTCTAAACCATCATCAGCCATTATAAATAAGAAGGCGCAGACAATTAAAGAAAGATATGCATACCTTTACAAATTTGGGGCTGCCCAAAATAGTCAATAGAAACTCAAACAACTGCGAGACCACAACAAAAAATGTATCACTCATATAGACAAAGCTAAGACAAAAGAACGCACAAAGATGAGAATCACCAAATTAAGAATTCAGTCAATGTCCACATTATACCTGACCACAAAATGCAGATCTAATAATTTGAAGATTAAATATGATTCTTCTTTGATATGAAATAAGAGAAAGAAGTTCTAGGTTTCCATAGTCAAAGAACAGAACATTAACAATTTCAAATGTTGCAACAGATATATGGGGCCTGTTATCCATAGCCTGAAATCTAAAAGTCCGAACATCTGAAACTTTTTTTTGATGAAGTAAAAAGATATCATTAAAAGCATCAAGAAGATGCATAAATTTACAGAGCTGAGTAAAAGGACTCAGAAGGAAAAGTATAGCACAGTCAGTTCTATCAACTAGAGACTAAATCTAAGGAACTGACAAAATCGAGAAAAAGAACCGCGCTAGTCGGAATTTGGGGAAAGATAGAGAGCTCTCTAGGCTCTCCTGATCAAATTGAGAGTTTCGCTTTGCCAGTCCATGAATATGCCACACCCAGCAGTTCAAGGAGTTGGCCAGTTACGGGTCGAAGTCCTGCCTCGAAAAAGTCAGGATGCTTACTGTAGCATAGGCCTTCGCCACTTCAAACGGGCGCTTCGCCCCTCTTTTTTTTGAATTCGAAAGAGCGGGGTCTTACTTATTCAGGGGGGATGAAAGACAAATAATGGGATCAGGGAGCTTTAAAAGAGTTCAATCTGAGACTTTTGTTTTTACTGAAGGAAGAAATCATTTTAAAAAATAAATAAGCTTTAACTAGTGATAATTTCATAACAACAAAGCTCAGTCTCTTTTACCTGGATGATGAATGATTCAAGACTTTGCTCTGCACCATCAGAATCATATCTCCCATCATAAGGATTTTCCATTCCTTCGATCGATGATCGTGTATATACTCCTAGAGATGATACAAATGTCTGCCACAATGGCCCCATAAAAACTGAAATGAAGTAGGATAACAAAACGAAATGGCCAGAAATGTCAGAATATTTTACCATCTATGCACATATAATATTAAAGAGTAACCTAGTCCTGGAGAATAGATGAGGATACTGACCCCTAAATTGACTTTCCATTAGGCTCGGGAAGTTCTGGAGGAACTGATTCAGGCACTTTATAACCTAAAAGTATCAAGGGGAAATTATAATCTCTGACACAAACAAATAAGATACAGCATCATATGATTTTGATGAAAAAAAGAAAACCAACCTCCATCCGGATGATGCTCCAATCATCAGGGTCTTCCGATTGCACTGGATGTTCTAGAATAGAAGAGAATTGGTTGATCCAAGATTGAAGCATAGGTGACATCATTGCACTTGTCTCCGTCTTAACACAAAGAATAAGCAATGATGATATAATTACACAATATTGTAAACTTCAAGTTTTTCTTACAGAATGAAAATACCTTATACACACCGCTCATAGCCCCTAGCATTGAGGTGCAAGCATAAACTATTGAAAGAGCCTTCATGCGCAAAGGTTTCTCATAAATCTGCAGAAAAAGAGAGGAATCTGAAGAGCAGTACTTCTAAGCGACACAAGAAGCAAAGGATTAAAAGAATTACTAACCACTGCCATTTGCAGACATTTAAGATATCTACTTCAAGCAAATTCAAAGGAAAGGCACAGTAAACTAAATTAACCTGAGGTGATGAAACTATTGTGTGCAAGCAAGGAAACAAAACAGGAACAAGTTTTGGAACCATCTTATCGTCCAGATCCGCAGATACAAGAGCAAAGCACCTCAAAGCTCTGTGAACTGCTCAACTTTAACATGGGTGACGATTCAGATGACTAAAACAAGTTTATTCCAATCTGTTAAGTTTGTGATAAGGCGAAACAAATGACTCACCAGCATTCATGTTTGTTTGGTCAGTGATACACTTAATTAGCGATGGTAAAAGATCAGGCCAGTCTTCTGGACAATCGTAATGGGCAACAGATGCCACAGCCATACCAATGGCTATGCAGATCTTTCTATGAGGATCATCGAGCAACGACAACAGCAGGCCACGTATAGCTACCTAATAAAACACACAGAATTACATCAGGAATCTGTATAGAGAAACTGAAACAACAGAGCTTCCCTAAATATCTGAGATGTAATCCCAAAGATACAATAGGATCTACATCCTCATAAAGTAGGTGATGCGGGAAGGAAGCTTGATTTATTGCTATCCTGATTATCACCAAATCAATGTTGTCGAAAAAAAATAAGGTTCAAGCAGGAGCCCTCCTTGCTCAATTATGCTAGAGGTTTCTTCTTTTTTGAATCTGTAACTATTGAACAAGATGAGAAGTCTAAATATCCTACTGTTATATCTTATATCTATCTAAAATCTGATCTTTTCACACACCAACTGTAGGTTGTTATTACATTGATCACCATAACTCCTCTAGTTCTACGAAAGAAAACCGTATGGTCGTGAAGGTAACTCCAGCCAATCTTTATCTTTCTACTAAAAAATAGCAGTTACAAAAGCCAAGTTTTTCAAAGGTTAAAACCGCATTGCGCACATATAGATGCCTTTAAGAAGGAAGAAAAGGAAATTTTATATAGGTCAATTGACCTGAAGGACAAGCATATGATAACAATCTAATCAGTTGTTCTATTATGACTATTCAACATTTAACACCAAAAACTGACCAATAAATCAGACATTTAAAAAGGAAAAGGTTAATAACACAAATAGCAAGTTAAACCCACATATTAAAGGACTGCAAAATGTCTTAAATTTTACATTTCGAAGAACCAATAAAACAATGGTAAAAGATTAAAGAGATGAAACAGATCCAAGGACGAGGGAAACAAGACGAGCACCTTTTCGTCACTTGAAACAACAGGATGCTCAAAACCCTCCTCATCCTCCTGCCAGTGCTTCTTTATATACTGCTTTAGAATAACAGCAGCTAGGTAAAAAGCAAGTTAAGCTTACAAGGTCAAAAGGAAGCAAATAAAACAATCAACAAATCATAAGAGATACAAAAGCCTAGTCATCGTGGATTGTCACATTTATACAGCTGGAAAGTATATATATATATATATATATATATATATATTTATTTATTTATTTTTCGGGTAAATGCAAATATTATTACTAAGAAAGGAAAGAACAGGTGGCTACAATCAGTCATTGAGGGTTCTCAATCCTTAACGTAATACAAACAAGAAATGAAGGAGGGGTGGGGCGGTCACTCAGAGGTGCCGTTACAAGAGGGGATTAAATCATAGAGAACTCTATAAGTTGTTGTTTTAACTTTTGCAATGACCTCCTCCGCCGTTAAGCCAGTGCCCTCAAAGAGCAATGTATTTCTTGTCCTTCAAATCTCATATACCACTATGCAAAAGGCAAGTAAGATAGATTTGGCTCGGATGCCTGTCCCGCGGTGCTCTTTTTTGATCCACTTAAGTGTACTTTCAATAGTTGTTATTTCTCTTCTAATACCCAACCATTCCCTTGTGTGCTTCCAAATCATGCGGGTGTAGGGGCAAGTAAAGAAGAGGTGCGCCCTTGTCTCATTAGCCCGCTTGCAGAACCCGCAAGTCCTATCTTCCAAGTTTAGGTAGGAGAGAGTGTCTTTTGTAGCTAACCGCTTCCTACAAGTGAGCCAAACTGTGAAAGAGAATTTAGGAGGAATGAAGCCTTTCCAAATTTGAGACATCCAAAGCTTTTTTTCCCGCGGTGTGCGCAAGACCTCATACACGAGACCAGAATCAAATCTTCCATTGGTGCAACACATTTCCAAGCCGGCAATTGCGTTTCCTTGGCTACCAAAGATGGAAACGAAAGTGTCGCGAATGCCACAATTTTTTTGAATAAGGGGGAGTCCCTAGCACGTACCTCATAATCCCAAAAGGATTGGCCTCTCAAATAGTAGCTATTAATCCATTGGACCCATAAGGTATCCGCCTTGGTGTGAGTTTGCCAAATGGTCAGGGAGAGTAAGGCATGGTTCCATTCTTTGATGTTCAAGACCCAAGCCTCCTTCGACCGAGGCATACAAATGACATCCTGGCGACTCTTGGTGGCTTACCACCCCATAAGAATCGAACGACGACTGCACTTGTTGAGAACTGAGGAGGGAATAGGAAGTGCCCGAAACCAAAAGCTCTCGACACCTTGAATAACCGATCTGATTAGTTCCAGTTTTCCCGCATAAGAGAGTGAGTGATGCCCCCATTTCTGAATGTATTCCGAGATTGCACTAGTGAATGGGGCAAACTGATCAACCGAGACTGAAATTGGGGACAAAGGGATCCCCAAGTACCGTACGGGAAAGACACCGATTCCGAAACCCACTCTAGACAAGATCAAGTCACGAATTGTACCATGCACTCCTGCTAAGTAGATGGAGGATTTAGACGGGTTAAGTGTTAACCCTGAGGCAGCCTCCAACTCTTCAAGACACTCCATAAGAACCCCAACTGAAGATACATCCCCTTTGGCAAATAGCATGAGGTCATCCGCGAATGCAAGGTGAGTGATGCCCAATCTCTTACACTTAGGATGATAGGAAAAAGCTCTTGCCGATGTCTTTAGCTTTAGCAACCTTGAAAGGTATTCTATGCACAAGATAAAGAGCATAGGAGACATAGGATCACCTTGCCTAAGGCCGCGTTTACCCGTGAAATAACCATGTAGCTCCCCATTGATTGAAAGAGAGAAAGAGGTTGAGCTAACACATTCCATGATCCATCTTACAAATCTGTTCGGAAATTTGAGTCCTATTAGTACCGACTCAAGGAAGTTCCAAGAGACCGTATCAAATGCTTTCCGTAGATCCACCATAAGCATACACCTTGGTGAGACTCTAGCTCTATTAAAACCTCTCACAAGTTCTTGTGCAATAAAGACATTGTCCACCATGTTTCTTTCTTTCACAAAAGCCCCTTGGGATTTATCAACAAGAGTAGGAAGAACCTTTGCCATCCGGTTAGCTAAAATCTTTGTTATGATCTTGTAGATCACATTAGTCAATCCAATAGGCCTAAAGTCATTTACCTTGGGATCCCGATCTTGGCGAGGGTAATAATGGTATGATTCACTGCTTCAAAAGGACTCGGATGAGAAGAATTCTTGTACACTTCTTACTACATCTTGCCCCACATCCTCCATCTTTTCTTGAAGAAGGCGTGAAAAACCATCCGGTGGTGCCTTGTCATTGCCTATATCGGAAAGAGCCTCCCAAATCTCCTTTGGGAGATAATATGCAAAGGTGTAGTCCATCCTCTTCTCTAGCTTGGCCGTAATCCAATACCGCGGGATCAATGTTGGTTGAGGGCCGGGATGAGCCTAAAAGATCTTTGTAAAACTCTACAAGCATCTCTCTTACTTCCCCGGGAGATGTTGTGATAGTTCCGTTGGCCTTAACAAGGTAGTTGATTGAATTCCTGACATTACTCCTCTTGATCAAGCTGTGAAAGTATTTGGAGCATCTATCACTCCCAATCAAGTGCTTTTGCCTCGACTTTTGTCTTATGAAGTGTCTTTCGGCTTCAAGCAAGATGTTTGCTTTAGCTCTTAAGGACTTAACATTGGCTTTTAGTTCATCATCAAAGGGATCTTCCATATGCGCATTGATAGCCTCCTTAAACTCCATGTTTGCCGCATTTGCTCTTTGTTCTATGCTTCCAAAATCACTTATGTTCAATTCTCGCAATGGTTTTTTCAAAGCCTTCAATTTTGTGGCTAGTATGATAGGCAGTTCCCAATATGTGTTGCCAAAGACGTAAGTCAATATGTTCTCGAACGCGCGAGAGCCACATATTCATGAACTTGAAAGGTCGTTTCCCAACATTATAGACGAATTACCGGGCTATCACGACAATGATCCGAGATCGTTCCATAGCAAGTAATTGCCGTGGCATTCTAGGGTCAAATTACTCCAATGTTGATTCATCATCACTCTATCAAGCTTAGACCATATCGAACCATTCGTCCAAGTGTAGAAGGAACCGGAAGAAGGAGTGTCTTCTAGTCCATGAGCATTTCTGAATTCTCCAAGATCCCTAAGTGTGTAAGGCGTGAGAGGAGGACCACCCGCCTTATCATGTGGGTAGCAATAAGTGTTGAAATCTCCAATAATCATCCAATGCTTGACAATGTCGATGCCCAAGTGAGTAAGGTGATGCCAAAGTTTTCTTCTTTCCGGGATGCTATAAACCGGGTACACAAATGTGGTAAGGAAGGACACTTGTGTTATATTTCATCTTGCTTGGACATGAATATGTTGAGAGTCCATTCCAAGCACTTCACAACAAACTCTGGAGGGATCCCAAAGTAATAGCATTCTTCCGCCATCAATGAAATCTAAGTTGGAGCAAAAATTCCAAGCTTTGAATCTTTGAGAAGTAAAAGAGTATATCCGTGCTCGAGAGAATTTAGTTTCCATTAGACAAACCATTGCAACATCATGTTGTTTTGTGAGCCTACACACAAGAGTTTGCGTGGCTGCCCTATCCCTTTGTCCGCAAAGACCCCGGACATTCCAACAAAGTACTTTCATTAGGAAACAAAGGAGGTTTTGTTAGCACTTCCGCGCTTCGCTGTCTTTGCCATATTACTACCTTTCGGCGTATTTTTCCTTGAAATTACTTCTTTCCATCCCTCTTCCTTGTTGTTGGAAGACAAGACATGTGTCTCAGCCAGGCTATGTTCCCCGCGTTCAAAATTTATGCACTGTAATGCATGATTAGAATCTTCCGTAGCACTCCTGCAGATTCCCCCATCTAGTGAAGAATGCGGGTTCATTGGTGCTCTAGAATCAGTCTGACTTGTCTCACTTCTCCTCCTATCATGTTGCGCAATACCAGGATGGGGGTGATGACTTGAGGACCCCTCTTATGCATCCCGTAAACTCGATGAGCTATGTTGACCCATAACCGGAGGATTTGCAACATTCGGAGCATCTGCCACACTTCCGGGAATATGAGGTAGTGCTTGCTCACTATTCTCTGTATCCATCAAGTTTTCAGCATCTACGGGATGTTGACTAGGTGGTGGATAGGGGGAAGGAGGACCGGTTTTACCCGTATCTCTGTCGGCATCCCAACATGTAGAAACTCCCATCTTAGGTGAGGTACGATGGATTGCGATTATTTTGAGCTTCTTGAGCGTTGGTATCTTGCCTCAGTTTTCTACACTTCAAGTGATTGTGTCCAAAAGACGCACAATGATAGCAAAAATCCGGGTAGTTCTCATAGTTCACCTTTTGAGTATACCTTCTATTGTCGGGGAGTTTGACACCAAATTCCATTACCGGTTCTTTGCTAACATCTACTTCCACTAAGACTCTTGCATAATTCATTTTTGACCTCTCCTTGGTATATTGATCCGTGTATAGAGGCTTTCCTACACGTGAAGCAATCTTGCTAAGGCCTGTTGCACTCCAAATCGAAAGGGGGATGTCATGGAAAGTGACCCAGATTGGGATGTCCATGAATAAATCATCTGTTAATAGAACTCCCTTATTAATAGGCTTTAGCATCATAGTTTTCTCGAAGACCATATATGGGCCACCATGGAGTACATTTGTGTGATCCTCTTCCGTCATGAATTTGAAAACTGTCCATCCTTTGCCATACGGGATAATACGGCACTTCACTCCCCATCCCTTTACAATAGAATTCAATGCCTCTCTTCTCGGGAAGGGACCCGTGAAGCACCCTATTAGGCAATATCCCCATGTTTCAATGAAGGGAACTTCATCTGTAGCTTCTATTTCTACATCTTCTCCTTGTTGTTCAATGAATTGTAACTTCATACCCTTTGCTTCAAGCCTGGTACCCGCAAAGACTCCCGCATAAGTCTTCTTATGAGGAATGGAACCTTTGCTTTGATTCGGGGGTAAAGCATTATTTGTTGCATCAACGGGTGGAGTTTCATGTTGTTCTCTAGATTCATTTGTGGGCAAGTCATTAGTAGGTATCTCATGAGGTGTAGACAGAGGGAAATGGTTAGATGGAAAAGAACTTGGGCCCGCATTAGGAGAGAGGATGTGCGTGCCATTTGGAAGGGTAGGGAAATTATCATGAATTCCGGGAGGTATTGATGGTATGGAAGATAGTAGGGGTGTGTCATCTTGGATTTCAGGGAGCATTGAAGAGGTATTGGATGAGAGAGGAGGGTTGTTATTGACGTTTCCCGTGCCCAAGGAAGAAGTAAAGGCAAAAGGGCTATTGAGATTCTTGTGTTGGATTCCGCTAAGCAAACTTGCTAAAGTAGGAAAGGACTCATTAGTGACACTTAAAGAATTCAGAGGGTGTTTCCCCATTAAGTGAGGTGGCTCTTTGGTTCCCGCAGTATTAAAGTGTGACTCCTTGGCTCCCGCGATATTAATATTTGTAGAGTAACTAGGCTCCTTGGGGGTAGAAGTCCCTTCGGTTCTCCCAACTTTCATTGATCCATGCATAACGGAAATATCCTTAGACCCATGGACTCCCGCCTGACCCGTCTTAGCCCTCTGACTCGTACCCTGACCCGGTTTTGACCCGAGGATACCATCATGCCTAGTTTCGTCGATTGCAATTCCTAGCCCAGATTTTCTAACTTTTCCGGCTTGCCTGAGTAAGCTTCCAGGTAGTGTAGAGATATTTGTGATGTCGTGGTTGCCATGCTCTTCCGTTATGTTCCCGAAGCTAACCAATTGACCCGTGATAGAATCGTCCTCCCTAGTAGCGTAAGGGGTGTCTATGGCTATCCGACTTTCCCTATGATTGCCGGGAGTTTCGGAAGAGTTTTTCCCAAGATTGTGGGCGGTGTTATAGTCTTCCATTGTGGTCACTTCTGGAGAAGTAGTAGTAGAGATCACTTCCGGATTGATGGCTGACGGAACATGAAGCTTTCCACCTTCGAACTCACTTATATCCAAGCTCTCGATTTCTATACTTTTTTCCCATTCATGTATCCTTTGCAGCGTAGAATCATCTACCACATTCTCAAGTGGAATGCGCAAATCAGGCGGAACATGTACTAACACCGTTTGATCTGAAATTGCCAGAATTAAATTTTCTTCAACTATGGTTGGGCTTCCACCATTCTTTTTCTTTTTCTTGGTTCTAGACTTCGTCGATCCTCCTGAACCTCCTGAATCATTGCTGGAGCGAGTGTAACGTTTAGTCTTTTTCATGTTATGAACATTAAGCTTCAATCCGTGGGGAAACAATGGTTAATCCTAGAGGGAGACGAATAAACCGAAAGAGCAACTAAGGGAAAACGTTGAGAGCGTTTTCCTTAGTGAGAGAAACTTCTCTCTAACTCCTTTTCTTTAAAATGGTACTTGATATGATATATATATATGTGTGTGTGTATACATACACATATATATCTAGTAATAAGAACAGGATATCTGATGTAATCCCAAAGGTAGCTCTCTCCTTGCCGCAATTCTACACAATTCTCTTCCAAAACCTTCATTAGAAGACAAAATTAAGAAAGATTAAAGTTTCTCCTGTCTACAGAAATCTTTCAAGTAACATGAATAAATTTATGAGAATCCTGGAATATCTAAACCCAACCATGTTTATAGATCAGCAAAATTCACACACATAGCAGAAAGCTTAGTTCTAGACATGTAACATTTGCCAGTAGTCAAGACTTCATGGATTGCTATACATGTTTATAGATCAGCTATACTTCGTGCTTTGACGGTTTCTCTTTTTCTTTTTTTTCCTCACGTGCAGATATGGAATATGCTATAAGAACGTTATGAACACTAATCCAAGATGTAAAGAGAAATGACACTACGAGAGGTTACAAAAAATGGTCATGTTAGACTGCAATGATTAATAGCATACAAACAAGATTTTTGACCATTCCTCACATTGGAATAACCAGCAAACGAACACATTCTTTTGCTCTTTCTTTGAACTCCCTGAACTTCACTCTTTTTGAGAATGGTAACAGTATACTAAGCATCAGCACAAAGACTGTGCTGGAAGCCAATTTATAAAAAAGTATGTCCTTGTTCATCTTACAAGGACTCTAGAAACTCTAGTAATGTTTCAGCTTCATCTACATAGTTTTCTTTACACCAAAAACGGATTAACATTACACAATTCATCTTGATTCTTTGAATTGAGCAGCTTCTATCTTCAAAATACCTTGCCTTTCTTTCCTTCCAAACATCGACCATATGTAGGCTGGGACTATTTTCCACCATTTCATTTGTCTTACATTGTTCCAACACCTAAAAGGATCACACGCACCTATCTTTCTTCAAGTTTCTAAGTTCCAACAAAAGCCATATATGTCATGTTACATGTCCATATCTACTATGTATATAGAATTATAGACAGTCGCAGCAAGTAGCAAAATACTATACTAATGAATATGTCCAAACTTCATGCATAGATTTTAAACTTTCAACAAAAGAATTTTGAAATAAGAAAAAACTTTATAAAATCGAAGGGCCATGGCGCCTAAATCTATAAGTAGTTCCATCTTTGTGATTTCCATTTTTTTTGAGGAGGTGGAGAAGTATACTTCTTTTACTGCTGCAGATTCAGACAGAAAGGAAAACCTTGAATGATTTTCCAAGTGCATTTCAACTGTCTGGACATTGCAATATCATTAACCAATCTCAAAATCTCCCAAAAAATGGAAGTCAATCGAATAGCAAGAGTAGCAATCCTATGCCATCTCCAACTTCAACTTCAACCTTTGGAGCTCTAACACAAGATTTACTTCTGATTGACCATAAGAGTACCTTAAATTTGATATCAGCAGTTAATTTCTGCTATTCAAGGTCCAAACTTTACAGAGAAAAAGACCTTTAAGCATTTTCTAGCAACTCAAAGATAAAAGGGTACCTTATCTTTGACATAAACAGTTAGCTTCTAAGCTTTTTTTTTTAACCACGAAATCCCGACGACCAGTAGCACACAGTTCGAAACTCGTTATATAAATGGGTCCGCCCCTCTACCCTTTTCTGCTTAAATACCAGGCTTACAGCTCTAACACGTGCACCTTATGCGAACATCAATTAGTTTCTAAATTTAAGGTCAATTTTTTGTACTTCAACACCATTCCAACCAACACATTCTCCAAAACGTCGAAATTGAAACTCACTAAACTACTTCAAGATTAAAACGTTACATAAATAAGATACCTTTAAGCATCTTCCAAGCAACCCAAACACAAAAATTAATAAGCCCCGCTAACTTTTTAGCATGGTTCTACTCGCCACATCAATTAATTGAAAAACACAACAGAAAAATTACAGAATTCATATAGCTGAGCCAGCTAATTTGTGATCATTCTATTAACATCAGTTACAGCAAATTTTGTACTTCAACACCATTCCAACCAACACATTCTCCAAAACGTCCAAATTGAAACTCACTAAACTACTCCAAGATCCAAACTTTACATAAATAAGAGACCTTCAAGCTTCCTCCAAGCAACTCGAACACAAAAATTAATAACCCCCACTAATCTTTTAGCACGGCTGGACCCAGCACATCAATTAATTCAAATAAAACACAACATAACCAAAAATGAATTCATATAATTTGTGATTATTTTGCAGCTTACCGAGGACATGACCTTAGATGGGAGGTTGTAGAGGACACGGATTAGGGTAGAAGGTTCGTAGGTAGTAGAGCGTTGTCTCACGGATTTCCCATACTAGTAGGCATAGGATTATCCTGTAGCTTAGTGCTACGACCCCACTTTGTGCGATTATACTGGGTATGTTGTTGTTGTATTATAATTTGTGATTATTCTATTAATATCAGTTACAATAAAATTGAAACTCACAAAACTAACTCCAAGATCCGAACTTTACATAAATAAGACACCATTAAGCACCTACCAAGCAACCCAAACACAATAATTAACAAACCCCACTTAAAATTAAAGAATGCATATAGCTAATTTGTGATCATTCTATTAGTAATTAATATAAGGGCAGCCCGGTGCACTAACCTCCCGCTATGCGCAGTGTACGGGAAGGCCGGACCACAAGGATCTATAGGCAGTGTTACCCTGAATTTCTACAAGTTACGGTAAAATTAAAGGGGTAAAAGAAAAAAGGATTATTTACCAGGTTGAAGGGTAGCTTGTTGAAGAGATGTTTCAGCAAAAGAACGAACTTGTTGATTTGGGTCAAATGTTGCATTTAAACACTTAATTAGCCATTCTTCATCTTTCTCCATTTTAAATTTATTTATTTTTCCACCAAAAAAAAAACACTGAATGTGTGTGTGTTGAGGAAATGGGAGGGAATTTGGGTTTTGTAATGTGTGGGTGTTTATAGTTCTTATACGGTTTCAATTATTCCAGACGCAGGGTGCGCATTTCTATGGGTATGTTGTTGTTAGTTTGTATAGGGTTTCAAATATCGGGAGTCTTGATAGACCGGGTTCAGCTTTCCCAACGGTTCAAAAATAGTCTCTCCGTCTCATTTTAAACTTTAAAGTATTTTAGTTTGGCTTGACTTGAAATTTTTTGAATCTTGTAATTTTAAATTAAAGATATTTGTAGTCCTTCAAGGACAGAATGAGAGTGACTTCGGTGAAGGATAAGATGTGTGAAATGAGGTTGAAATGAGGTTGAGATGGTCCTTAAAGATAATTGATCACTAATTATCATTATTTATATGATTTCTAATCAAACTTCGAAAGGAGGAGGTTGTGACTATGCTGTAAGTTGGGTAGACATAGGTTGGATTGGGGATGAAAATACCTCAATTACTTGTGTAGCGTTAATAAGAGGTTTAAACACCTAATTCCACGCAAGGCGCGTGACGATTAACTAGTTTTTTTTGTTTTAATCCTCATATAGAGTCATCATTATCATCGAAAGGTAGAAAGGAGCGCTACTGGGGTTGAGTGTTTATATAGCCTTAACGGGAGTATAAAACGAATTAGTAAACCTGCTAGCTCCAAAAGAAGAAGAACCATAATTCATTGCATTAATAAGTAATATAAGCGGATAGTTGAGGAAACTTGGAAGCCCTATTTCCATCACTACTGAAGTAAACACATAGTTAATTAGTATTTATAATTGTTAATATAATCAACAAAATCAAATATCGGTTACCAAATAGATAACAAAAGATAGATAATTGGTACTTGAATACTAATCCTTGAGGACGATATTCGGTCTTACCTAGACTATATTACTTGTCACGATAACGTGCACTTGCGTTAAAGTGTGTGCATTAAATCGCGCATCAAGTTTTTGGCGTCGTTGCCGGGGATTAGGCATAGTTCAATATCAATTTTATCTATTTTTAATTTCTAATTTGGTTTTTAATTTTTTTTAGTTTATTTTTACGTTTTTAATTTTTCTTTCGGTAGAAATCAGGGTGACGTGATCTGTTTGTCTGTTTTTTATCTGTTTCAGGAAATCAGTTTATGCGAATGAGAAGAGGGGCAGACACTCTTGTTCCCTTCAATCCAGAGATTGAGAAAACTCAGAAATGTGAGTAAAAGAACCAATGGATTGCACTTTTAATGAGATGGGCGGCATCCAAAACAACAATGTGATGAGAGAAGGGTTAGGTGAAAATCAACCTAATCAGGAATGCCTCACGAGTACCCATGGATGTCGAGGAGAGAGTTCAAGTCCGTGCAGAAAGAAGCTTGGGAGACTACGTACGAGTGAACTGAGCACGTGAGCGTGTATTAGCTCCCAACAATAGGAGCGAATAACTTTGAGATCAAATCGGCGATTCTAAGCACGTGCGTAACACAATGCGGTTTTGGAGGTTGCCATCGAGGATCCACATACGCATATAGCTAATTTCTTGGAGCTATGTGCAACATTCGATATAATCTACATCGATGGCGTTGTCAGATTGAGGCTCTTTCCTTCTCACCGAGGATAGAGCAAAAGTATGGTTAAATTCCCGCCACCGATTCGATTTTTACATGGCAAGAGGCGACACGTAAATTTTTGGCCAAATTCTTTCCACCGCAAAGCAAATAAATTGAGAGTGAGTGAATAATTTCTACCAAGCAGATGGAGAGTCATTATACGAAGCTTGGGAGAGGTTCAAGGATTTGCAGAGAAAGTGCCCACACCACTGTATTGAGTTGTGGAACTTGATCCACATCTTCTATAACGGGCTGAGCGGAACAACCAGAACAATTATAGATGCAGCAGCAGGTGGGACATTTATGAGGAGAACAGCTCACGAAGCTCACAAATTATTAGAAGATATGGCCACCAACAACCATGTCACAGAAGATAGACCAATGAGTGGTAGGAGAACAGTGGGAGTTCACGAGATAGATGCCATCGCTGCCCTGAATGCCCAAGTTGCCCTGTTGACCAAGCAGCTGCAACAACATACAGTATCGGTGAATGCAGTACAGATGCCAAAGAGTTGCGAAATATGTGGTGGTCCACATACATTCGATAGATGTCCTTCAGCGGATCCTAATAATATGTCAATCGAGCAGGCAGAGTGTCAGGTCGTGGGTAACTATCAGAGGCCCCAGAACAACCCATACTCCAACACATACAATCCAGGGTAGAGGAATCACCCACATTTTTCGTGGAGAGGAGACCAGGGGCAGCAGAATCAATATAGAGGTCAGTACCAAAACCATCAGCACCAAAATCAGCAGCCATTTACTCAGGCCTCACCTTCTCAACAATTTAATGCACATGTTCGGCAGAAAGTCGACGAGTGAAGCGGCTTTGTTGGCACTCACCAACGCCTGCACTCCGCCAGGATGTAAACTAGATCCTCGTTCAGGAACTTGGAAACACAAATGGGTCAGCTAGCAAAGCAATCGAACAGCAGGCCACAGGGTATACTGCCAAGCAACACAGAGATGAATCCGAAAGAACAATGCCAGCGATGCGGTGAGAAGTTGGTAAACAATTGGAAGAAGCCACCTCACCTTGTAGTTGAACAAAGCGGCGAGATAGAGAAAAGAAGGTGGTTGAAGCTCGCCAAAGAGTAGAGAAAACCTGCAGAAGGAGTATACTGAGAAGATCCCGTTCCCACAGAGATTGCAGAGGAAGGCAGTTGATAAACAATTCTCCAAATTCTTGGAGACGTTCAGGAAGCTACATATCAACATACCCTTTATAGAGGAGTTGGAGCAAATGCCCTCCTATTTCAAATTCATGAAGGAGATTTTGGGGAAAAAGAAGAAACTGGCAGAGTATGAGATGGTAGCACTAACGGAGGAGTGCATTGCCATCCTGCAGAAGAAGTTGCCCCCTAAACTAAAAGACCCAGGGAGCTTTACACTACCTTGCACAACAAGTGGTGACATGCAATGGCTCTTTGTGATTTAGGGGAAAGCATAAATTTGATGCCTTTGTCAGTATTTAAACGGTTGAAGTTAGGTGAGGCAAAACCAACCACTGTGAGCCTGCAACTAGCCGACAGACGATGTGGTGCTCGAGGGGAAGATTGAGGACGTGCTTGTCAAAGTAGGAAAATTCTGTTTTCCCGCGGATTTCCTCATTCTCGACATGGAAGAAGATGCAGAGATCCCCATAATATTGGGGAGACCATTCCTGGCGACAGGGAGAGCCCTGATCGATGTAGAAAGAGGAGAGCTGACGTTGAGGGTGGAGAAGGAAGAAATGGTGTTTAATGTATTTAAACACATTATTGAGCCACCAATCATGAGCAGGTGCTTTGCAGTCAGCACCATCAAAACCCCCTGTGAGCCAGTACAAGCCAAACTAAGGGAGATGAGCCCACAAAAGCAGGTATGTGATGCCGAACCTCCACAAAAGCAGGTATGTGTTCCTGAACCTTTCCTTGAAGATAATTTTAAGAAGAGAAGAAGAAGAAGAAAACGAAAAATGTGGAGAAAATGGATTGGTTGTGGGGTTAATCCACCCCACACTTATTGAGTTAAGAAATTTGCGTCCGGCTAAAAGACGTTAAAGACAGCGCTACTTGGGAGACAACCCAAGGTATTTTGATTTATTTTACTTTAATATAGTAGTTTTTATTAAGAACGGTCTCACGGAGGTAGTGTTTGTGTTGTGATTGACAGGTGTAGGCCAATAAATTGAAGGGCGAAATCGAAGAATAGCGATTTCGAAAAAAAGGTGTGGCTACGGCTCAGGAGCGGTCGCGCGCCAAAAACCCAGAAAAATTGCCAAGTCTAGGCGCGTATTTCAGTGTGGCCGACGCAGAAATTCCCGAAGAAGTGCAGTAAGTTGGGCGCCGCGGTGCCAAATGCAGGGCCGCGGCGCCGAAGCGGAAATCCAGAAATTAAAAGACGCCCATAAATACGATTTTCCCCAATTTCAAACCAAAACCTAACCTTTCTTCTCCACAAAACCCACGAAAATTTAAACCTCACCCACAAATCTTCCATAAATCAATCCCAAACACAACCAAAAACTCTTAAAGTCCCTAAACCCTTAACCATTTCAACCAATAAAACTTCATCCCAGTGCCTCAAATCACCATTAGAAGCAAGAAAACCTTGAAGAACACCGTCAAAAAGGTAATCTGCATCTTTTCTTGAAAGTTTTACAATAGTCAAAAGGGGTAGTAGTTTGGAGGAGTGTTGCATTGTTGAAGTCGTTGGGGTGTTGAAAAAGTGGTTGTGAAATTTAGAGGAGGAGTATACAAGGAAGGTGTGGGTATTGTGTAGTGCAGAAGTTGGAGTTTGGGGGTGATAGTGTTGTAGCTGCTAGTTGTTGTGTGATAGTGTTGGGGAACATTGGTGATACTAAATGCTGCAAAAAGTGAATTAACCATGTCTGCCAGAAAGAGAAGAGCATCCACATCCACCTCAGCCCCGCAATACGATGATACTAGGTTCGTTAGCCAACAAGCTTATGAAAGATACAAAAAACTTAGTACTAGGCCCTTAATCCCTGAAAGGGGAATGGACTATCAAAGGGATTCACTTGGGGAGGAGGACGTCTATGAGCCCATTCGGGCAATGATTGAGATGATGGGGTGGAAGAGATTTGTAAACCCGGAAAAGATAGCACCAATGAACACAGCGATGGTGCGTGAATTCTATGCTAACTTTCCGGAGAAGGTGGACAATAAATGCTTTGTAAGGGGAAGATATATGCCTGTGACGGCAGAAGTGATAAATGTGTCTCTAAAAACAGCAGATGTTGAAGAAAGGGGTGATGACCGAAGCTACTTCAGAACATGGTCGAGAAGCACCACCAGCATCAACTGGAATGCCGTCGCAGACACAGTGAGCTACCCTGGGGCTGCATTTGATATTGCCAGAAATGGGTCAAGAGGACTGAGCAGGTGTCAGTTCAACAAAGCAGCCAAGGGTTGACTGTATTTCGTCAGTGCCCGTCTGATCCCATCAACGCACTTCACCAGAGTGCCAGAAGATAGGATCAAATTGATATATGGAATCATGACGGGGAAGACGATTGATGTGGGGAAAGAGATAGTGCAAAGTATTGAAGAAATCAGCAGGTTGGTAACAACAGGTGGGTTGGGACATGGCTCACTTATCACTAATTTATGCCACATGAATGAGGTCCCAATCCTACCCACTGATACTAATGAGAGAAATCAACTGCCTGTGTCATATGGGATAGTGCACTTTTTCCCAGACCTAAGCCCCCCAGCAGCAAGAAGAAGAGCACCAGCACCACCAGCAGCAGCAGAGGCCGCCATGAACGAAGATGAGCCTGAAATAGAGGCTCAATATGCGGCAGGGAGCAGCCACCAGCCAACCACAGAATCAGAACCTCCAGTGCCTATGATGGAGCAGTTGCTCCAGAACCAGAGAAGGATGATGCAACATTTCGACACAGTGATACAAGGACAGCAAGAGTTGAGACAAGGGCAACAAGAATTGAGGCAGGAGCAACAACAGTTGCAAAGAATTGACGAGATGAGTTCCCTGTTCAACCAATGGTCGATGCACTATCCACCGCCACCACCACCATTTTAAACCAAGTTTGTAAGTGTCCTTTTCTTTTATTGTCTTTGAGTCTTGCACACATTGGGGACAATGTTTGATTTAAGTTTGGGGGTGTTCTATTGTGTCTTATTGTTATAGTATGTTTAAGTCTTTTTGTTGTTGTTGTGTATTTTTGAGTCATAATTTTTTTTCTTTTTGAGTCATAATTGTTTGTCAAAGATCATGCATGTTGTAGTTACTAGAAACACCTAGTGAAGTAAGGTGGAATAATGTAATGGAATTAAAAGCAACTATCTAAACACTTAGGTTAAATATGGCAAAAATTCATGAAATCTGTCTATTTGGAGTTTCTTGCTTGAATTGTGCATGCTAAATGATTAAAACCTATGTGTTATTATTGCTTGCTATTTGAAGCGAAATAGTTAGGATATGCATGTTTAGGGAGATGACTCAGGCGTTTCTTTGTTAGCCAATTCTTACCACTCTTTTCTATCTCTGACATTAAAAATATCCCTAGTCAGCCCCATTGAGCCTAAAAATTGAACTTTTTCTTTGACACCCTATATTCTCATACTTGTGTCATAAGTAAACATGTGAAATAGTTGGAATAGAGTGTGTTAAAAAAGAGACAAAAAGAGCAAACAAAATTGATGCACCCAATTAAAAAGTAATAAGAAATAGGCAAAAGCCTAAGTTTGAGGGTGCTTGCTATTATGATACACTTCACGCTCTCAAAACAAAAGAGGGGAAAAATAGATTTGAAGTGAAGGAAATAATCAAAAGAAAAGGGAAACACTGAAAAGCTAAAGAGTTTATGGTACACAAAATGAGCCAAAATGCCTATTTTTACCTACCCATACCTAAGCCTACATTACAACCCTTAAAAGTCCTGAAGATCTCTTATATGCATATCCATGATTAGTGGAGAATAGCAAGTAAAAATGCCATAGAATTTTTGAAATTAACATGCATGATTCAGTATGTGATTTCCATTAAGCATGATAAAAATGAGTTTGCGAAATATCTAGCTTAATGTGTTTAGTGTGCTAAAATTTCATACTATATGTTCCTGCATATTATTCTGCTAATCTTCATGTTTTTCTAAAGTAACACCAATGCAGCAAAGTGATCAATGTCATTGAGTCCTTTATTTTCCTTTTTC